>CM051024.1:82840203-83270203 GCA_027627225.1 Congeria kusceri
TATTATTGAGATTTCAATTTTACCCTAAACAGAATACAAGAGGGTCAAGATGATCGGTTACGTGACTTCTCGGACCCCAGGTTTTTCGGTCCGAACCTATATACGGAAAGGAGACCTCTCGGACTCCAGATTTTTCGGACACCATAAGAAAACGTATCAGACCCCAAAATTAATTTGAGATTATTTTAAATATTTGCACCAATCATACCGTTATACCATGTTTACCCCAGAGATACATGAATAACTGAAATAATTTACGTTAACATAGCTGTTACACAAATTTAATAAATTGACAATGTAAGAAATTAATTGGTGGAATGAATGAACATTATTTTTAATTCGAATAGTGTAGTTATTCGTTAGTAAAATACCTGCGTTCATCTTAGAAGTCATCTCATACTTAAACATTTCGAAGTCAAATAAGCATTAATTTGGTGTATCCTAATTAAAGCAATCTTCAGGAGACACTCAGAGCATTTGAAATAATGATAACTTCATTTTTGATAACCCTAACATAAAATTTCATTAGACTATGGCGATTTAAAATATATTCGGTACGTAAATGATCAAGAGTTTCTGTGTATAATTACTTATTAATTAGTAATGCAAATAATGTATTCATGCTAGGCAAATGAAGTCAAAGTGACATGTATAACATATTCCGATACTTCTTTAACCTCATTTCATTTATTAAGAAAGATGTAACATCTTTTTATAGAAGAATAATATCTACTGGAGAATTTGATAGAAATGTTCAGTTCTAAATATTTCTTAATATATCACGCAATGACAAATTCAAATTCAAATTAACATACTCAGTAAGTTTACAAATGATAAATTCCCAATTTATTGAAATATTCGGACTTTTGATTATCTGGAAGCTCATTGATGCATGTATATGAACACAGCTATACACCGGCGGCTAAATGTGCGCTACTTTTAGAATGACATGGAATGCACTAGAATAAATGGGAGCATTGGACAGTTCCGGAAAACTTACAGCCATGCAATAGCTAATGATATAGCGTGCCACTAGGCAAAAAAAATTAGTTATTTCATTCTGGGAATAAATATAATATTCTATTCTATTCAGGATATACAATGAGAAAATATGTTCATACATATGCTTAGGTCTAGAATATATGTATAGGAAATGTCTATAACTTTATTTTAACCGCTTATGTAAACACATTTGTAAAATTTAATACCAAATATTATGCTACAATTATATGTAGACATTAAGCTAGTGTTATAAGTCTTCATTTCCTAAAATTCTCCGGCGCAAGAAAATTTGCCCAATAGTTCAATTTTACCGCTGCATAATTAAATAATCGCGCAAGTTTTTAGCTTTTTATTGGTACACATTTACCAACAATCAAGGTCAAACCGATCTTAGACAGCTACGCTAAAGAAAGGAAAAAATATTAAAGACAGAACAAATATCGTTAGAATGAGAATAAGTGATGTTAAAGTAAAAGGACGTGATAAAAAATATATAGATTTTGGCAGGACTCGAACCACATTCAAAGAGATTCCAAGTCTAAAACGCTATGGACCGCGCTATTCTTCCCGACGCTTTTTAATGGGTGCTTTTGTTGTCTGATTAAGAAATCGTTTCTTTAGACGCTTGATAAATGTTAATGATAAATAATTCCCGGTCAATAAAATCGAAAAACAAATTTTAGACGTATTTTCTCAAAATGTGCATTTGTTGCTATTCCGAATGAACTTAAAACGAAAGTGTAGTGAAAAATACCCGATTATATCAGTTTTGTAGCATGAATACTCATAACAGATGACTTATTTACAGTTAAATGTTACGAACACAACACGTTACACGCACAGTTACGCACTGTTTACGATGTTTATATTTATGTTGATAAACAGTTTACGTTGCTGACATTATGTTTATCGGATTACGAACACGCTGTTAATCTTTTGTTCTATAAAAGCGTTACAATGCTTAATGATTGTTTAATGTAATTGGTTTCTTTGCTCAAAGAAAACTCGTTTCTGCCCATTGCGGATTTAGAGGCTTTAAGCAGGCTTTAAATTGATTCACTCTGAAAATTAAACGAGCCCGGTCTTTGTCGTAGATAATATCACCACGCTTAGAACTTCACTGAAAAATACTTACTCGTCAAGTATTTTATGTAAAAGATTTCCATGGGCGTTCAAATCTTGTATTGCTTTTTGAAATCTGGATCTGAAAATATGTGTTAATTTGAAACACGTATACAGATTTAGCTTGTGAAACAGTTAGGCAGGTATAAACCGAATGTTCACTTATATTTAAAAATGAGATAGGTATAATAGTAATATTAATACATAAATTAAATTTAAAAAAACAACAACAACAGTAACAACATAGTTACCTATTAATATCATACAAAGGCAGTTGATCAACATCTTTTTGGAGGAAAGCGCTTGTATTGAAGCATTCCGATTTTTCTTTTTGGACAGTTGTGGCATTTTGTTTTAACCTCTGCATTTCATTGCGAATCTCATGAACACTATGACATAAAAAATTTCCGTTTGTATATGTTGCGCAACTAAAAGAAACGCATTTTTTTTTATAGTTTCCCTGTAAATTAAATGTCGTTGCTTTGAATATTTAAAGACGTCGCAACAATTTCTTTTCAACGACAGATTTTCATAAAAATTTGCACAAACATGCGTCAATGTATCTTAAAACTAAAACAGTCTTAAAAAATATCGGTCACCGGCCGTGTTCCGAAAATATTGGGTTCTGAATACGGTACCTGTCGAAGCACTTGTTTTCAGTTTGTGTGCCTAGCAATGTGGAATTATATATAGCGTTCATATTCAAACAAGGACGAAGATTTATAAATGCATCTTTATTTTAAAATGTTTCCTTTGGTAATATATAAGTGCATTTTATCTACAGTTACCATTCAGAAAATGACTTTTAATAAACGCTTAAGGAGGCATTTAATTATGCATTTTATATGCCTGTGAAAACATCAATAAATAATCAAATATATGTTGTTTTTTTGTTCCAAACGACAGATATTGTTAAAAAAAATCCCATATATGCGTCATTGTTTACTGAAACTAAAACAGTTTTCAGTTTGGATTTTAATCAGTGTTTAGTTATATAGGAGAGCTTTTTTTAAAACAAGGTTATGGTTATTTCAACTAACATGTTTTGTTTGGCAATGTATACATGTATTTTGATAATTAGAGCATTGTACCGACATTTACTTTTAAAATAATGAATTAGACTGGACATTTAGGTAGATCAAATGGGTATTAATAATGTTTTTTGAGACTTCATTTTTTTATCAAATGCATCGATACATATTTTGTTTCAAACGACATATTTTCTTAAAATTTCGCACATACATCAATGTATACTTGGACCAAAACATTAATAAAAATAATGGGTCACCGATCTTATTTGGGTAATGAGGGAGCTTTAAATAGGGTACCTGTGAAGCTTTTTCGTGTTTCGTTTTACCATTGTTTAAAATGCCAAAATAGAATGGAGATATTTAATGGATCTGTTTTTAACTGATGTGTTTTGTTTTTATTATTAATAATCAATAATTTTTTTTATTTGAATGTACATTAGAGATGGTCAAAAACGAGAATGTACCGAATATTCCTGTTGAAACATCAAAATATACATAGCATCAAATGTATTTATATAAAGTTCCAAATCTCAGGTTTTCTTCAAACCTGGATTTGATATGTGTCAATGCATACCAAAACTAAAACAGTTATACAAGTTTGGGCTTAAAGACTTACACAGATATACATTTATTGGGTGAAATTAGTATTTTGTAACATTTATACAATTTAGAAAATAATAACTCGAAATTAACCCAATTGTTTTATTTTTGTTGCGAACGTCTTTAACTCAAAATGTAACAAAATCGATGAAATGTATGTGTTTCATCAGAAAAATATAATAATACATAATGTTGGTAAAGTACACTTCTTTTTAAATAGATGTTTGTCTATTTTAGTGTATAATGCAAACAGCACTGTCAGCAGAAAGCATACGAGTATTAATAATCTATATATAATATATACTATATCAACTGAATCAAAAACTGTCGTTCAATACGCGTTATCATTTGTAGTCATTATACAACTCATGTCGGAGAAAAACTTTGTTAACGTGGCATAAAATAGTTCGTGATTTTAGCGTAATTTAAGGAATAAAAACGGTATAGATAATAAATAGAATGGTGTTCTTCGATTTATATCAGACTCATTGTTTGTGTCGAGTATCATCGCGCTCGAGGCTGCGCCACTCGTGCGACTCCACTTTACACAAAGTTCTGGAACCCCATACACTAATTATATCTTATTAGTATATTGTAACGTACACATTAAAACACTTTTGAAAAATCATTATATCGTACTTCCACAATTTGGTACAAATACCAGATACAGTCATGTAATTAAATAACATAAATAAAGACCCTTTTTAACGTTTAATAGCCATATGCCCATTGCTCATGATTATATGTGTAAATTCAACTGTGTGTGACTTTAAATTACCTGTTATATTTGATAATAAATATTATCATTTCTCTTGTTTCTAATAACTGCTATCATAAGTCAGCTACCGTAGATACTTAGAATATGATTTTAGTATTGCATACCTCTCCAAGTAATCTGGATCAGTGCAATCACAGTCCTGTAAACAGAAACTTTTACTGTTCATACGTATTTTGCCAATGTTAAGACTGTTAAACGCACAGGCAATACCGTTTATTTCTCATGTGTTTGTCATGTATGTTTACACATTGTAAATTGTTCTTATAGTAAATGTCAGAAAAGAGCACACGTTCTAGTTGACTAAGATTTAGCTACACTCATTCTGTTTTTAATACAGGAATATATTTTACATTTTAATTTTACTTTTTTCAATTAATTTAACACGGGGACTCAAGTCGGTCACAACTTACAATGTTGCCTGTTGAGCTCTTGTCACGGCTGCCTGTGAGTTTAAATAGGGCTGACAACAAATGTCTTGGTACACAATTCATTGAGAACAGAACAGAACAGAGTCATGCCAGTTTTTACAGTGTTCTCAAGGTAATAGATATTTTATACGTTACACCATCGGATTCGCCATAACTTTGGTTTTTAGCGTCGCATTCAGTATGCACATATACTAATGACTTAATGAGTTGCATTTTGTAAAATACAGTTGTGCTATTTTTTTTTACAATCACAGAATTTGACATATTGCGACAAATGATTCATGTATGACTGATTCCATAACTAATCGAAATTCTCGGGAAGCATTACAATAACAAAAGGAAGCATTATTAATGTCTTATGCATTTCATAATTTTTATGAAATACGTCACGGTTTGTACGTTGAGCTAATATTCAATGTCACGGTTGTCATTATGTAGGGCACCGGTTTCCTGCCAATAATGGAAGAGAGATCGGATGCGTTATTCTAGGAAGCGTAATCCTTTTTTTTAATGAAATGTTCATGTGAATCTTCAGGTAGAAACAGAGAGTTCCAATGACAAAAACAACATTTCTACAGGAAAGTCAAAACGTGTTTTCAGGTGTGACACGTGAACGTATTGTACATAAGAGTGCAAACCATAGCAAGTACAAAAAGAAGGTAGTATTCAATCTAGAGTTCACTTTGAATGCTCTATATTTCGTAATGTCTTCATGTACATCCTCCGCTATAACTAAAGCGAACATTACACTAGAGTTCATATGAACATGCTGGTAATTTACACGAAGATACTCAAAAATCCCAATGTTCTACATTTCAATATATGTCATTAGATATGTAATTATAACCATAACAATGCGTCAAATGCCTGTGTATCAGTTGCAAATGAGAGGGCATATTGATGGTAGTTTACATAAAATAATGCATTTCCTACGTTTCCGAGTAGCAACAGTATCTGATGGAAGAACAAAATATGTACCAAAACAATAAAATTATAATTTGTGCTCAAAAGTTTTAGTCGTATTCGAACTAGTGCCTATCAAATCGCGTACTAAAATGATAATTTCCCGAACTATGCAATACCTGCGCACAACGGTACATCATGAAGGTACAGTTAGTGTATATAATTTTTACATTTGCTACTATTTTATCGCGCCGCGAGAATGCCATCGATAATCACTGATTAAGTACATAGTATACTTCGATCATATGCGTTAACTGTTTATATACACATTGCAATCGTTTTGTATATTTATTCAAAATGAATAAACCTTATTCTCCAGATACCATAGAGCCAATGTAACATTAAATATTGATCCCGTTGACTATTGACACAATGGGTCTTTTTCAACGTTGAGCACTACATTTTTAATGATTTATTACATGAATATAAACATTAAAATTGTCATTTCTAAATAATACCAACATAAAATATATTAACAATCTAAAGATTGGTGTATTTATGTACTAATTTTCATTAAAAATAGTATCAGTGAACTCATGGATTCTCGCCAACGCGCTTTGTCAAGTAATGGGAATGCAATCAGAAAACCAAGAGTCGAGACAAGAATTGTGCTCTATATATTAACTTCAGCAAAGTCCCATAACTGTAAGAAAAATCATTCAAGCAGAGCATCTTGGTGCCGTGAAGATCCCCTCTTGAAATAAAACTTTCCATAACGTTTATTCGCAATCTGGCTAGTAATTGTGTATTTCTAAGTCATCTTGATCAGATTCAGTAATATAACAACAGTGAAAAGATTGAAAGAATATTTTTCCGAAAGAAAACATGTGTGAAGATATTACTGCTGATGACACCACGGATTATAAAATCCATACATCCTGCAAAAAATCTGCTTCTGCTTTCTTCCCACCAGCTGGACGTGATCCTACCCTAGATTTTTACATTGAGGCGATAGCTAAAGAAATTCTATCTGAAAACAAGAAGTATAAATACCAGTCCAATTTATCTCAAGAAGAACAACAAGTGCTTCAATCCCTTCGCGAAGACCGAAGAATTGTGATCAACAAAGCTGATAAAAGTGCTAACATAGTGATAATGAATCATAAAGACTATAGTGATGAAGTGTTCAGACAGTTAAACAATAAACAATACTACCAGAAATTAAGTAATAACCCACAAGAACATTTTCTTAAGGAGGTAACAAATAAAATACAGGACAATATCAGCGAAAAAGTTAAGGAGGATCTCATTCCTGCTAAGAAGTCAGAATGCCAGTGTTTTACATTGTTCCAAAAATTCATAAACAGCAAAATGAAGATCTTCTACTTGGCTATCCTGGTCGTCCAATATTTTCTGGTCGTGGTTCTCTTACAGAAACATCTCCTTATATCTTGACAGCAGTGACGACGAACGTTTCTTCATTGTGCAGTAATATCCCACATAACGATGGCATTCAAGCGTGTATAGAGTTCTTAAGACAGGATAAAACATTAAATAAAGACAGTATCAAGTCCATAGAAAGATTGCTGAATATTGTTCTTACCAAAAATAATTTTCAGTTTGGTGAAGATAATTATTTACAAGTTTTGGGAACTGCAATTAGCACGAAAATGGTACCTAGTTATGCATCTCTATTCCTAGGAAGGTTTGAACAAAATATCCTATTATCTTGTGGCAAGACTCACAGTGAAAATGATCTAGTATCAATTATAGATGAAATCAACACAAACCAACCAACAATGACTTTTTCTCATGAGTACTCAAAAACTAGTGTGAACTTTCTTGATGTGACAGTGGAGAAAAATGGAAACAATG
Organism: Congeria kusceri; assembly: GCA_027627225.1. NCBI lineage: Eukaryota > Metazoa > Mollusca > Bivalvia > Myida > Dreissenidae > Congeria > Congeria kusceri. The sequence continues at coordinate 82,847,943 of CM051024.1, forward strand.
AACTAGAAACAAGAGTGTTTGAAAAGTCCACCAATTGTCACCAATACGTTGAGTTTTCATCATGCCACCCTAAATCGTGCAAGGCAGGAATACCATTCAGTCAAGGCAAAAGGTATCGAAGAATAACGTCTGACACGTAACAATTCAAAGGAGACTGCGATAACATCCGTGAACATTTCGAGGATCGCAACTATCCAGATGATGTTGTGAACCAGGCTATATCTAAAGCCGCCGAATTCTCCATGGATGAAGCACTACAACCCGTTACAAAAACTGATACTGACATTATACCCTTTGTTTGCACTTACACTCCATCTCTACCGAATATAGGAAAGACAATCAACCAATACTGGAGACTTTTGAAAAGTTCTTCAAAACAGAGTGCTCGAGACATTTATAATTGTAAACCTGTTATAGCTTACAAACGCCCAATCTAATTGAACTATTCTGCTGGTACCAATTGTCAAGTTTCAAAATGCTGTAGACCCCGTTGTTCCCACTGTTGTTATATCACTGAATCTGATGAATTCTCTAGCAGTGCTTTGTGCAAAGAGTTTCAAGTTAAACATTATTTATCGTGTTCATCTACAGATGTCATTTAACTTATAACATGTAAAAAATGTAAATCACATTATGTTGAACAAACTCATCAAATTTGTAGTGTTAGAATGAACAGCCATTCGTTTGATATCAAGCATTATCCAGACACAGTTACTTCTGTATCGGAACATTTCAGTTCCAATGGCCACTCTATTGATGACTTTTTATTCATGCCGATTGATGCAGTTAATAACAATTGGCTGCGACTTTTAAAAGAAACTGAGCGGATGTATAAACTTAGTACCACCATGCCTAATGGTATGACCACAAAATTACTTTACTAATAGTTGTTTTGTCTCAGGTGTACGTATGACATATATATAGGTCATACTTGTATTTTTTAACACGTTGCTCTATTTTCATTTTCATGTATGGTGTATCTTTTGCGAATCCTATATATTGTAATAAGTACGCCAAATTATGTTTCATGTATTATGACGTCATGACGTCATTATGACGTCTTTGTCATAACATGCTACCTGAAGAAGGCTTTTCAGCCGTAACGTTGTGATTAGATAAATTAGCTATGCTTGAAATTTGACTTCTTCATAAATTATTTATAGTAGTTGTGTAGAAATAGATTAGACAATAATTGTGCACTACATACAGATATCTTCAAAGTCACATAACTATTAGAAAAATCATTGAAGTGGATTGTCCTGGTTCAGTGAGTGGCTGAGAAACAGTCCAAACAGGAATTGAGCACTATACACTAATTTCAGCAACCTTCAAAGTTCCATAACTCCAAGGAAAACTACTAAAAGTGAACGTCATGCACTGTGCACACATCATTTTTTATAATGAAGCACCATATACAGTTTAATTGTATTCTGGGCAGTAGTGTCATAGAAAAAGCCCGGACAAGAATTGTGCACCATATTGTTATTTCAGAAATTTTCAAGCTCCCACAACTATTAGAAAAATCATTGAAGCCGAACGTCCTGGTTTTGTGCACACCTCCTCTTGGTAATAAAGATTCCCATAACATTTAATTGAAATCTGGCTAATAGTTGTGTAGAAATAGATTGTACAAGAATTGTTCACTAAATACTTCATACAGATATGGTCGAAGTCAACTAACTCTTAGAAAATCATTGTGAAGTGGAACGTCCTCATTCAGTGCACACCGCCTCTGGGTAATGAAGCTTCCTATAAAGTTTCATTGAATTCTTACGAGTAGTTGCGTAAATATAGACCGGACAAGACTTGTTCACTAAAAAAAAACCAAGAACAATGGACTATGTTTAGGTTAGAGACTTTATTCGGCGTCGCTGTCTAAGATCACTGTTGACCAAGATTTCTTGCGATAATTATGCAACGGGAAAATTGAATGACAATAGAATTTGGCGAATTTTCTATTTTTAGGGTTTGCAAACTTACAACAATTGTTTACCAACAACTTTTGCATAGTTTTGGGGATTAAATATACATGATTGTTTACACAAGCGGTTAAACTGTTAGAAAAATCATTGAAGTGGAATGTCCTGGTTCAGTGAGTGGCTGAGAAACAGTCCAGACAGGAATTGCGCACTATACACTAATTTCAGCAACCTTCAAAGTCCCATAACTCCAAGGAAAATCACTGAAAGTGAACGTCCTGTACTGTGCACACATCAGTTTTATAATGAAGCATCATATACAGTTTAATTGTATTCTGGGCAGTTGTGTCATAGAAAAAGCCCGGACAGGAATTGTGCACCATATTCTAATTTCGGGAATTTTCAAGCTCCCACAACTATTAGAAAAATCATTGAAGCGGAACGTCCTGGTTTAGTGCACACCTCCTCTTGGTAATAAAGCTTCCCATAACATTTAATTGAAATCTGGCTAGTAGTTGTGTAGAATAGATTGTACACGATTTGGTCACTAAATACTTAAAACAGATATGTTCCAAGTCAAATAACTCTTAGAAAATTCATTGTGAAGTGGCACGTTCTCTTTCAGTGCACACCTCCTCTGGGTAATGAAGCTTCCTATAAAGTTTCATTGAATTCTTACGAGCAGTTGCGTAGATATAGACCGGACAAGACTTTTAACTAAATGCTTATTTCAGAAATCTTTAAAGTACCATAACTCTAAGAAAACTCATTGAAGCTAAACCTCCTGGTTCCGTGCACACGTCCTCTTAGTAATAAAGCTTTCCATGAAGTTTCATTGAATTCTGGTCAGATGTTGTTGATAAATACTCCGGACAAGAAAACGGAACGGACGGAAGGACGGACAAAGCGGCGGGTATATGCTCTGCCGATTTTTTTTCGGCGAGCATAAACATATTAAGAAAGTAATGCTCCATCAAATTTGCAATAAATTTTTTGCCAAGTCATCAGTAAAATATCAGACATTTGTCATTTGTGTTTTTCTGTTTGCCAAATCTCGTAAGACACCATAACACTATCGATAGGCTGCCGTGACGTGAGCTCAACAGGCAACATTTTACGTTGTGAACGACTTGGGTGCCCGTACAACTTATTAACGAACCTATTTCCAACAATTGTACAGTTATTGTTTGGACAAGGAATTCACACTGAATTGTCAACGGGACACCAATCATCTAATAGTCTTAATCAACTTCCTCTTCAGGTTTGAACAACAGAAGCTCTGATGTAAGGTAATTCCCACAAAATTAGTCTCACAACTACCGGTCAGTTTGACAATGACATTTGAATCGATGACCAAATAATGCATGACTCCGCTAATACACATCACCAACCTAACTACAATGTTAAATATCAATTCCTGGTTCCGTAGTTATTGCCGAACAAGGCTGAATTAACCGACAGACCGACATGAACAAAGCAATATGGCTCCTATTCGTTTGGCACAATAACTGAATAGTTTCTCGATTCTACAATTCACAATGAAGGGTCGCATGCCATATTCAGCTGAGATCTATTAGCAGTATTATTTACTTTAATTTCTCTTTTTGTTTCTCTCAATGATAATGTCGGCTATATGAATTACTTTTACTCTAGTTTGTAACTATTGAAGTAGTTAAAACAATATTGTGATATATTTGTTAAAATATATGTTTATATTCATTTTCGTGTCATAGGTGCTTTACATACCACTGCATCAAACACCTCGTCGTCGCTTGAAACATCCAGCTCTCCGTCCTTAATGGTTTATGAAAAATAGTAACGATATATTTTATAAGGTTATCACATATTGTTGAGTATAGTGACTTTTTTATATTGATCGTTTGATTGTTTGATTACCCACTACAGTTATGATAACGAACCATTTGAAAAGACAATAATTAGATATGTGAATATTTAAATTAAGATGCATGTCTTATCATTATAACACGAATTTGCAACAAATCTTTTAACAGATAACGCTTGAAACACCAGCTAAATCTGATATTTTTTTATTATAGATTTCTGGTAAATGTAAAAGTATTAGAGTTATTACCCAACAGGTATCGCTAATTGATTTGAAAACATCTTCGATATAGTTCACAATGGTATTGTCTTGGAATTCATCCTTCACCACCGATTGTTGTTCAACGAGACTGCTCTCCGCACTAGAAATCACAGATATCCAGAAGCATTTTCTGAGCTGTATAGGTTATGCATATATTTTTGGTTTTAGTTTTATCAATATCAATATATCTAACGAAACTCAAAATGTACAGACAATGAGAAAATATCTCAATTCATTGTATAGTTATTAAACGGAAACTGTTTTCTTCTGTTTTTAGTAATGGTGACCCCACCCACCATCTTTGAAATCCAAGTGAGGTCTCACTATAAGGTATTTATATGTGAATTTCACTACAATATATCTCAAGCTATTTTGCGAAACCGTTCTTTTTATTTTAAATAATGGTGACCATGTCCTTAACCCCACCCACCCCATATGCAACCCCGAGCGAGGTCTCATTAAGAGGTGTCTATGTATAAAGTTTCATTACCGATTAATCTCGAGCAAGAGAGTGTAAACCAACAGTAGACGGCCACCCGCCCGACCGCTCAACAACATAACAATGTACTAACCTACATTTTTATTGAAACAAATTGGTTAATAAATAACATGAAAACGATCAAATTAGAAGCAATATCATGCAACTTTAAGAGTGCCATAAATTAATCACACTGCATGATAGAGTTACAAGTGTTGTCTTTGACAAATATTTTTATATAATTATGTTCATTTTTTATCACACTGAATAAAATGAATTATCTAAGACCAAAAAGAGCAAACATTTGCGATTTGGTGTATTATCATGCCGACACAAATTTTCAGTAAGTTTGGTGAAGATCAGATAAAAACTGTTAGAAAGCGGAAATTACTAAAATGCCAATTTTAGATAATTCAAGGGCCAAAGCTGCACAACTTCTGGGGCGAGTTAGGTGATTTTCAAACTTTGCCGAGGTATAATGCCCACAAACATTTTAATGAAATTTGGACAAGTTTGGATGAACGCTGTTGGACGGAAACGGAAGTGGTTTACCGACCGATAGACCGACTGTCCGATAAACCGACCGACCCACATAAGAAAACCAATATACCTCGCCATCTTCGATGTGGGCATCAAGTGAACCTTAACAAAAATGTAACAAAATTCTAGGTCAAAAATAAACCATAATTCATTTTAGAGTTTTGGTTCTTGTCATAAACACTAACCTCATCATGTTGTATAAGTATATCAAGATTGAAAGTTGTAGAACTAATACTTTTTTAGAAAAATGCACTTAAAAGAAACGCTTGACAAAACTCTTAGTCGAAAAATACCATAATTTAATCGAAATCCCAGAAAGATGTATGGTTTTTGTCGCACACGATCACCTCATGATGGTGAATAAGTATATTAAGTTTGAAAGCTGTAGGTCACATAGTTTTCAAGAAAAGTTGACCTAAACGAACAACTTAACAAAACATCTAAGCAGGCAAAGGACCATAATTCATTCAAAATACCTTACAGAGTTATAGTTCTTGTCCTACAGATTGATCTCAATATGCTGACTGAGTAAACCAAGTTTGTAGATTGAATGAAAACTGTTGGACTAAAAGAGCGGAAACGAAAGTGGTCTACCAACGACAGACTCTATAGGGTAAATCGTTCTTTAAGAAAAGTGGACCGAACAACGTACCACTAATCTAAGTAAAAAAGGGCCATAATTCAATCAAAATCCATCACAGAGTTATGGTTTTTGTCATCAACACTCACCTCATCATGGTGAATAAGTATGCCGATGTTGAAAGTTGTAGGTCAAATACGAGAAATTGGAACCTAACGATAAATTTAACAAAAAGCCACAGCTGACGTCAACGCCTTCAACGATCAAGTAACGACAACAATATCTCTTTTTTGTCAAACAATCTGACGAACTTAAAAAGTACACAACTCGGCAAAGGAATAACTCATCGTTGCCACACTTTTGTCTGAATGTTAGTTAATAACATCAAAATCCTTTGCATACATATTTATATCCTGTATCAACATAATACTGCTAGTATCTTTTATTTAAAAAAGAGCTTATTGTAAAAACAGGTATGCCCCTCTAGGTTAAAATAGCTAAAAAGGTTAATTTAAGATTATCAAGGCCATAACTCCACATTTACTGGGACGATTTGCTTGATAAACCGAGATCATACGCACACAAAGAATTTCATTAAGTTTGGTGAAAATCGGCAACACGTGTGCACAAAGATCTAAAAATAAACAAATATTCGTGTTATCGCGAGTAACCGTCGCTTTTCGTGGCCCCTCACGTGATCGGATTTTTAATTATGGCAGAGTATATTGGCATTTTTCTAACAGTTGTTTGAAAGACTTATAATATACATATTTGTAAAATAAAACGCAATAAACTCAATATTGTGTACTACATATTCTTGTTGTTGCTTGAACATATTTTTAATAGATTATTGGATTGATGATGGATAAAAAAATCGTTTGATCCGCAAATTCGTCTTCAGTGTAATTAAACTAAAGATACATTTGCGAAGGGAAAATACGTATTAATTGTCATTATAGATGTGTTTTGAAGGTGACGCGTGTCATCTTATCTTGATTATCTTATCTGCATTTGTGCAACCATGTGGTGTCCGCGGGGTGCCATGGAGAAAATGCCCTCGAGTTCTCTCCATTAAACATAACACTTTTTACAACGCTAAGTCTAGGAGTATATAAAACTATCATTGAATGTGTCAGTGTGAATGTTAAAAATGGCGGCCTGCACTTCTATGAAAGACTCGTCCGTGTCGTCAAAATGTATGCGTTGAAGACAGCCCATGATCACAGGGAAGAGAAAGAAATCACATTGCAAATGTCCGGGCTGTATGGAGGATGATATAGAAACTCAAGTTCCAGATGTTGTATGTTTGTTTGTGTATCTGCTGCTGGATGGGAAGGGGCGTTGTCATGGTGAAAATGCATACATGGCACGTGCTCGAAGCTCTTCTTCCCCGTAATCCTCTGGAAGTCACGCTTCAAACCCTAAAACAAAAGGAAAAATACGAACAGAAATGACGCACAAAGTGTGATGCATAATTAGAATAATTTATAATATTGCGAGTCTAAATAATATTATAAAACATTAAAATATCGTTATGATAAATTAGTTAACCCACGTGTGTGTAGTACTTCTGCGTTGACCGTCTGTCCTACGGGTACGACATGCGCCAGGACCACACCTCTGACGTCGAAGAAGGTTATGAACATCTTGTTTTCCACATAGCAAATTGCTGCTTGGTCTCAGGTGTATAGAAACGTATCCAGGTTTCGTCAACAGTCACGACTCTTTCCATGAAATTTGGTCCCTCGCGTTCAAATTGCCGCAATATCCGGTGGCATGACTCCATTCGCATTCCCGTCTGATCGTCTATTAACAACTGGGGATTCAACGTGCACAAACTCGTCGCATGTTGAGTTGTTCGTAAATGACGTTAAAAACCGTCCCATAACTAAAATCAGTTCTTGCTACAATTTCTCTAATTGTGACCCGTCTATCTTTGTCAAGGAACTATTTGATGACAGCGACGTTAATGGGCGGACGCTGCAATTATCATCACCAAGGCTTTTCCGGTATTATTTCAAAGCGCTTGAACCACTTGTAAATTACAGTCTTCTTCGGAGCAGCATCCCCATGTGCATTAACAGTATATTCTAGCTTATGCTTTTTATTATTGAAAATCCATTTTTGACTCAAAAGTTGATAGAGGATAGTCGTTATTGAGTATTCGTTATTGTACTTGTTACCGGAAACACGGCTTGACTACGGAAATGTCGTCAAAAGTTGTGAATATCTTCATCAGCGTTATGCTAAATATTGGCGGAATTTGTAGGGATAATGCTGTTGACTCATTGTGTATAGCGGGTGAATCAGACGCCATGAATTATAAACGACTTTACGGAGTAAATTGAGATTTTGGGCCAAATCTACCAAGATGAGGTTGCTATGGAGACCATAATTTTATCTGAATAGAAAACAAAACGTTCCATATCATATTCATGTTTCATTTTATTTCTATGTTTAATAAAGAAACGAGTAAACATTTCCGCGAACTTTTTGATTTCCCCTCGTAGAGCTATGGGTTTGGACAATACAAACTTCAGTAAAGGAAAGTTATGTCCACCAATCTTTTATGTACTTAAACATGCATTTTACATCTAGATTATATGTATCTTGAGGCCGTTCGCCCGCCATATATGCTGCTTTAATAGGTATCGACTTCAGACAGGCGTATACAATTGTTTACAATATTTGAAAACTGTATGTCCTATATTAAGGAAAGTTAAAATTAAAAATATATTAAACATGTTCACTGTGTGTGTGTACCGTTCTTTTCGCCTCAGCGGTGGTTATTTAAGTCGTCCTGAGAATATGCATCCATACTTTAGTATTGGTTCATGTAATGGATGCTGCAAATATGTCAGTTTGACGAGGTTAGATCAGTACATTTTTGCAGCTTATGCAATTCTCAGAATGAAGGGATTGCACAGGGTTTACCTGATTAAAACATTGTAAACGTAATTGTCATATTCAAGTATTTTACTTAAGACAAAATATACGCCCAACTCATAAATTACAAACTATTCAGACTACCTTTGTTCTGCATGGACCTGATCCTCTCGTACTAAGTTGAACTGTGGTTTCTCCTTAAAATATTGAAAACAATTAATAAGTTACCTAATGACATATAACAATTTATACCAAATTGAAAATGAAATTAATTTTGTGTCTATAAACACAAATTGATACCAATACAATAAACAACAAACTGATTGTGGCCTTTAAACACCAATACAAAACATAAAATAATGTTATATCCAATAAATTTTCCATATTATTACGTTAAAATAATGATATACTAGACAAGGATGCCTCCACATTCCACTGGTTGTAAAAAACTCTGCTGATGTTGGAAAGAAACTGCGCCAAAATACCCAGGTGCACAAGTTCATATGGTGATGAATATGTTTGTAAAGTGTCATCAATGTAGCAATTATAGTCACACGTGACACAGGTCCAAAAATGTCATTTGGTTTGCTAAAAAAGGGCCATACTCCGCTAACGTTTAAAAGAACTGCGCGAAAATACCCCGGTGCACAATTTCACATGATGATAAATATGTTTTTAAAGTTTCATCGCTCTGGCGGTGATACGTTTTACGTTACGCACGACACAAAAAACCGACGGACGGGACGGACAGACTGACAAGGGCTAATTTATATGCCTCCCACTCTAAAAGTGGGGGCATAAAAATTATATGCGACTCTGCAATATTCTTGTTGCATCCACAATAATATCCACACAAATCCACCATGCACGGCCATAATATTTAGAGTTTAGGGTTTGTGACTCGGAAGGTAAACGTTTTAGCTAAACAAACTTTTGCGCAAGGTAAAATCGACTGGTCAAAGTAACAACATTTAAAATGCAACTCAGGGGTGCAGTAAACAGATGGCTAATAATACTCTCATATATCAAACATGAGTTAGTCAATATGCATAGACGCTGCGCATATCTAAGTTTTCGACTTGTTTGATATACACATTAGTTTCTTTACGGAGTTTGACCATGACCATAATCACTCAAACGAGATTTATAACAAGAAACCGTCATTGCCCATACTATATTTATCACTCAACTCATGACATTCAGTTAAAAAAGGCTTTTCGGAAGATTTTGGAAGGTAACGCACCAAGGTTATCGCATATATTTGGTTAAATTTTCATTCATTATTAAATTATCATGAAATCAGCCAATATACTTATAATGACCGGGTAAGAATGGATCAGTTACGCGGATCTCTCACCGAACTGGGATTTCATTAATATCAAACTACAAAATTAAAACAGTATCACCAGTGTGTCCTTCCCCATTCAATCGTCTGTTTCATATGATCAGAAGTTAAACTAACCTAATGTAATTATTGTTTTGCTTATCTTTAAAACAATAATGTATGGTTTAAAGCATACTTGTAAGGCTCAAGTCAAAATTTAATTAATATTTTATTGAGTTACTTTTCAAATGGGGAATTCTTGCTTTATAAACGAGTGGCACGGCTTATTAATAATGTGTAAAGGTTAATACAAGTTCCTTGTGAGTTTACCGTCAAACAGTCAAACATCTAAGAGAAAATCAACTAACAAACAATAGTAAAAAATACACCAACATGTGCATAAATTATTTTGTTTTACCCGTTAGACTGTATTAATTTATTTTGTACAAATAATTACAACTACAAAACCAATATCAATAAGAATGGAGAGATTTCATTTCGCCCTTAAATGAAAGGTGGCAGATAATGGGTTTCATAAAGTTTCGATTTAAACTCAGTTAAACTATCGGATTTATGTTAGAGTCAAGTTCGTTTGACAATTTGTATGCTGATAACCAGTCTAATTGGCGTATTGTTTAGTACAAGAAAGTCTATTCAGTTAATCTCAAATCCGTAAACTTTACAAAACAATTTACTTTACTCAAGTTGGAAACTTTTCAGAAAGATATCCTTAGGAGATACCAGTACTAAGAACAGTAATATACGCTTTTGATTGTTTAGTACTTTTGCTAATGATAAGAAATTAATTTCTAAAGGTAAATAATGTTGAGAAATGTCTTATTTAGAAAAAAAAAGTATTCAAGTTTTCGTGTAAGCTGTTGGATTTTTCTTCCGCAACGTGTACAGTTGTCTCAGATGACTGAGCATATAATACGAATGGGTATAAACACATACACACACGCACACACGCACGCACACACGCACGCACACACGCATGGTGTGGGTATATTTGATGCTTATTAAAATAAAGACAATTTCGTGTTGTATGAGTTAAATTTAACCAAACCTTGTAAAGTTGTGTCACCAAACAATGTATTCAGTTTATTAAATATTGATATCGTTGACATATACAATAAAAAGAAGAGGGCCTTAAAAGATCCCTGGAGTACACAGGCTTTAATACTTTTTTTGTTTGGGAATATTATGTTAACAAAAATGTATTGAGTACGGTCAGATTAATACTTTGACAACCAATTAATGATATGTTAAGATATGACATTTTGGCGGAGTATGAACGAAAGATATGTATTATATTATCGACCATATGCTGTTAAGATCTCGCAGAAGACCAAGCGTGTGTTTGAGATTTGCTAAGTGCTTTCAAAAAAAAATTGATTGTATATGTCGAAAAAAAAGATTACTACACAGAGGCCTTACGAGACGTTTCTTATTTCCCTTTTTTAACAAAGTATTTGCTTTTTAACCTAGATTAAAAAATTATTTTATTAATAGATCATTTAAGTAAAATTAAACGGAGTTGAATTATTGTGGGCGATAATTGTTTAAAGCATTTGATGACTAATTTCGTTACGGTCAAGTTTTATGTTAAATATATTCTTCGTCCCTTATTAAGATTTATCAAGGTCACTTTGTTGCATGTATATTGTATACATATTGCATATTAACATTATTTTAAAATAATATATTAGTTCGGTTATAGTCAAGTTTGAAGTGGCAAACATTTTAGGATTTAAAACAAAAGACAATGACAATTGTCAGAGAAACTCTTATTAGCAACTCAATTACTTTTATTTGAAGCCATTTACAAGTTGTTTATATATCAAACTATACAACACGGAACGCATGAAATAGACAAAAACACAAACACGATAAAAGCTGGCCTCACCATCTCGGACCATCAATGAAAATCAATTAATCCGATCTAAAGCACACCGAACATTGCACTCGACACACATATAATCAACAAATAGGCATATACTAATAGATATAACTGTATTGTTACAAAACATTTAACCTCTCCCCATCTATAAGTTTCCATTTCTCAATCATATAATTAATACATTTTAAAATAAAAGCACCGGAAAGGAAAGACAGAAGCATTAACAAAATAAAGCCACAAAATCCATGAAACCAAATTGACGCAATAAAACAAGCAATCGTTATCATCAAACATAAAAAAGAACGTATTACCGCCTTTGGAAGTTTCCCGTCATCATTGTTTCCCTCACACTCCCTTTCAGGTAACTGCTGGAGAAGGCCTCGAAATGATTCGGACGTTCCATCATTACTGACAGAATACATCAATTTATATAGTTTTATAAGTAGTTATATTATTATCAGGAGTTAGGAGCGCAAACACAGTTAATGTCTGGCTGCTTTACAAAATATACTTAAATTATTGATATAATGAAAAGTATAGCTTAAAATTGTGCGAATTTTAAATATTGTGGACAAATCGTATGCTACATTTTAGCGCCTAAATCTTTGTACATTCCATGTTAATATTTATTAGATTAACAATCTGTTTTAATTTAATTTCATTTTACTTTTGATCTTCCTTGGATGTGCTCCCAAGAACGCTGCTATCATGAAAAATATAAACGTATACAAAATAAACGCACGTGCGAACGTACGAACTTCTAACAACAAAAGTCATTAATTCCTACAGAGAACTGTTGTGAGACTGTACAATTTATATGATAACATTGGCGCAAAATAACACTACTCAGCACAAAAGGAAGATAAATATACAATACTATACACTAATTAACAATAAATGGGTAACAAACATGTCTTTGGAAAGTGTCCTGACACTTACTATAATAACTGCTATTTGTGATGGTTTTACCGTATTTTCCAGACTAAAGGTGGCACCGGTATATAAGATGCGTTAGCTAGCTGTTTACATGTATAATATTTTAAGCCACATATAAGACATACCGGTATATGTTTTTATTCAAATTATTAGCATATGCCATATTCAAAAATCCATTATTCAAAGAATTATTAAGTTGTTTTTAAATTATGCATTACTCTACGTCATAACATCAATCGATACTAGAAGACACACATGCGCGCTACAGATTGAACGACAATGAAAATGCTTTTAAAAACAAGTCATTGATCAGAATAAAATTGTATTAAAGTTTGTTCTGTATACAGAAATATCAGCAACCGTTATTTTGCAATTGTCCACGATAATTCAATCAATTTAAATTATTTATAACATGGTTTGTAAATTTTAAAACACCATATATTATAATTGTGTATATACTGTGCATTACGTTAAATATAAAACTTAAAACTTAAAGTCAATAAACACGCTCACTAAAACGTCGTCTCGTTAATTTGTTCCCACACAAGGAATTAATTAACGCAAAATATTACTTAAAATAATTTCGGTTGCACATTCCATTGCATTTGACGCGCTAATGTGGCCATTGGCATCCGATAAGACTTTAAATCCGTGTCATAAAGAGGGTTATCTGAATACCCCACCCGTTATCAATGACTATCTGGGAAGTTGCAGTGTCGCCGGTTCGGCCAGTCTGTCCATGGCCGAATACGTGTTTAATCGATATAGGGGTTTTAAGTATTCGGCCGGACCATTTTTAACTTCTTAAAAGTGACGTTTTATTCCTTGTTATTCATTATTTGTATGTCATGAACATCAATACATGGGGTTGTTTTACAACCTGGCAACAAAACAGCCCCAATGTCAATGTAACAGATACAATCAATATCCTTAATTGATCGATAACGTAATAATAAACAACAGTTGTAATATCGTTCGTGCCAGTTTAGCTGACAGTGGTAATGGCACGCGGCGTCGTTGCGAACTAATAAAGGTGCGATTCTCCGTCAAGTGATGTCAGGGGACGAAAGAAACTTACTTAATTGGCATTAATTGACACCGATGTGCATATTCGATGTCTGAAATTAAAACAAACTAAAACAGTGTGAAGCGCACCAGGACACAGTCTTGTAAGCCAGTATGGGCAAATAGACAGCCAACACAAACGGTATATATACGAGTATCTTGAACATGTCAAAAAAGAATACTAAACAGCTGCCTTAAGAGACATTTCTTATTTCCCTTTTTTAACAACGTATTTGCTTTTTACCCTAGAGTAAAACATTGTTTTATTAATATATCATTTAAGTAAAATTAAAAGGTGTTGAATTATTGTGGGCGATAATTGTTTAAAGCATTTGATGACTAATTTCGTTAGGGTCACGTTTTATGTTAAATATATTCTTCGTCCCTTATTAGGATTTATCAAGGTCACTTTGTTGCATGTATATTGTATACCTGTTGCATATTAACATTACTTTAAACTAATATATTAGATCAGTTATAATCAAGTTTGAAGTAGCAAACATTTTAGGATTTGAAACAAAAGATAATGACAATTGTCAGAGAATCTCTTATTAGCAACTCAATTACTTTTATTTGAAGCCATTTACAAGTTGTTTATATATCAAACTATACAACACGGAACGCATGAAATAGACAAAAACACAAACACGATAAAATCTGGCCTCACCATCTCGGACCGTCAATGGAAATCAATTAATCCGATCTAAAGCACACCGAACTTTGCACTCGACACACATATAATCAACAAATAGGCCATATACTAATGGATATAACTGTATTGTTACAAAACATTTAACCTCTCCCCATCTATAAGTTTCCATTTCTCAATCATATAATTAATATAAATAATACATTTTAAAATAAAAGCAGCGGAAAGGAAAGACATAAGCATTAACAAAATACAGCCACAAAATCCCTGAAACCAAATTGACGCAATAAAACAAGCAATCGTTATCATCAAACATAAAAAAGCACGTATTACCGCCTTTGGAAGTTTCCCGTCATCATTGTTTCCCTCACACTCCCTTTCAGGTAACTCCTGTAGAAGGCCTCGAAATGATTCGGACGTTCCATCATTACTGACAGAATACATAAATTTATATAGTTTTATAAGTAGTTATATTATTATCAGGAGCTAGGCGTGCAAACACAGTTAATGTCTGGCTGCTTTACAAAATATACTTAAATTATTGATATAATGAAAAGTATAGCTTAAAATTGTGCGAACTTTAAATATTGTGGACAAATCGTATGCTACATTTTAGCGCCTAAATCTTTGTACATTCCATGTTAATATTTATTGGATTAACAATCTATTTTAATTTAATTTCATTTTACTTTTGATCTTACTTGGATGTGCTCCCAAGAACACTGCTATCCTGAAAAATATAAACGTATACAAAATAAACGCACGTACGAACGTACGAACTTTTAACAACAAAAGTCATTAATTCCTACAGAGAACTGTTATGAGACTGTACAATTTATATGATAACATTGGCGCAAAATAACACTACTCAGCACAAAAGGAAGATAAATATACAATACTATACACTAATTAACAATAAATGGGTAACAAACATGTCTTTGGAAAGTGTCCTGACACTTACTATAATAACTGCTATTTGTGATGGTTTTACCGTATTTTCCAGACTAAAGGTGGCACCGGTATATAAGATGCGTTAGCTAACTGTTTACATGTATAATATTTTAAGCCACATATAAGACATACCGGTATATGTTTTTATTCAAATTATTAGCATATGCCATATTCAAAAATCCATTATTCAAAGAATTATTAAGTTGCTTTTAAATTATGCATTACTCTACGTCATAACATCAATCGATACTAGAAGACACACATGCGCGCTACAGATTGAACGACAATGATAATGCTTTTAAAAACAAGTCATTGATCAGAATAAAATTGTATTAAAGTTTGTTCTGTATACAGAAATATCAGCAACCGTTATTTTGTAATTGTCCACGATAATTCAATCAATTTAAATTATTTATAACATGGTTTGTAAATTTTAAAACACCATATATTATAAGTGTGTATATACTGTGCATTACGTTAAATATAAAACTTAAAACTTAAAGTCAATAAACACGCTCACTAAAACGTCGTCTCGTTAATTTGTTCCCACACAAGGAATTAATTAACGCAAAATATTACTTAAAATAATTTCGGTTGCACCTTCCATTGCATTTGACGCGCTAATGTGGCCATTGGCATCCGATAAGACTTTAAATCCGTGTCATAAAGAGGGTTATCTGAATACCCCACCCGTTATCAATGACTATCTGGGAAGTTGCAGTGTCGCCGGTTCGGCCAGTCTGTCCATGGCCGAATACGTGTTTAATCGATATAGGGGTTTTAAGTATTCGGCCGGACCATTGTTATCTTCTTAAAAGTGACGTTTTATTCGTTGTTATTCATTATTTGTATGTCATGAACATCAATACATGGGGTTGTTTTACAACCTGGCAACAAAACAGCCCCAATGTCAATGTAACAGATACAATCAATATCCTTAATTGATCGATAACGTAATAATAAAAAACAGTTGTAATATCGTTCGTGCCAGTTTAGGTGACAGTGGTAATGGCACGCGGCGTCGTTGCGAACTAATAAAGGTGCGATTCTCCGTCAAGTGATGTCAGGGGACGAAAGAAACTTACTTAATTGGCATTAATTGACACCGATGTGCATATTCGATGTCTGAAATTAAAACAAACTAAAACAGTGTGAAGCGCACCAGGAACCAGTCTTGTAAGCCAGTATCGGAAAAATAGACAGCCAACACAAACGGTTTTACGAGTATCTTGAACATGTCAAAAAAGAATACTAAACAGCTGCCTTAAGAGACATTTCTTATTTCCCTTTTTTAACAACGTATTTGCTTTTTACCCTAGAGTAAAACATTGTTTTATTAATATATCATTTAAGTAAAATTAAAAGGTGTTGAATTATTGTGGGCGATAATTGTTTAAAGCATTTGATGACTAATTTCGTTAGGGTCACGTTTTATGTTAAATATTTCTTCGTCCCTTATTAAGATTTATCAAGGTCACTTTGTTGCATTTATATTGTATACATGTTGCATATTAACATGACTTTAAACTAATATATTAGTTCAGTTATACTCAAGTTTGAAGTAGCAAACATTTTAGGATTTAAAACAAAAGATAATGACAATTGTCAGAGAAACTCTTATTAGCAACAAAATTTATTTTATTTGAAGCCATTTACAAGTTGTTTATATATCAAACTATACAACACGGAACGCATGAAATAGACAAAAACACAAACACAATGAAATCTGGCCTCACCATCTCGGACCATCAATGGAAATCAATTAATCCGATCTAAAGCACACCGAACTTTGCACTCGACACACATATAATCAACAAATAGGCCATATACTTATGGATATAACTGTATTGTTACAAAATATTTAACCTCTCCCCATCTATAAGTTTCCATTTCTCAATCATATAATTAATATAAATAATACATTTTAAAATAAAAGCAGCGGAAAGGAAAGACATAAGCATTAACAAATTACAGCCACAAAATCCCTGAAACCAAATTGACGCAATAAAACAAGCAATCGTTATCATCAAACATAAAAAAGCACGTATTACCGCCTTTGGAAGTTTCCCGTCATCATTGTTTCCCTCACACTCCCTTTCAGGTAACTCCTGGAAAAGGACTCGAAATGATTCGGACGTTCCATCATTACTGACAGAATACATCAATTTATATAGTTTTATAAGTAGTTATATTATTATCAGGAGTTAGGAGTGCAAACACAGTTAATGTCTGGCTGCTTTACAAAATATACTTAAATTATTGATATAATGAAAAGTATAGCTTAAAATTGTGCGAACATTAAATATTGTGGACAAAACGTATGCTACATTTTAGCGCCTAAATCTTTGTACATTCCATGTTAATATTTATTAGATTAACAATCTATTTTAATGTAATTTCATTTTACTTTTGATCTTCCTTGGATGTGCTCCCAAGAACGCTGCTATCCTGAAAAATATAAACGTATACAAAATAAACGCACGTACGAACGTACGAACTTCTAACAACAAAGGTCATTAATTCCTACAGAGAACTGTTATGAGACTGTACAATTTATATGATAACATTGGCGCAAAATAACACCACTCAGCACAAAAGGAAGATAAATATACAATACTAGATTTAACAATAAATGGGTAACAAACATGTCTTTGGAAAGTGTCCTGACACTTACTATAATAACTGCTATTTGTGATTGTTTTACCGTATTTTCCAGACTAAAGGTGGCACCGGTATATAAGATGCGTTAGCTAACTGTTTACATGTATAATATTTTAAGCCACATATAAGACATACCGGTATATGTTTTTATTCAAATTATTAGCACATGCCATATTCAAAAATCCATTATTCAAAGAATTGTTAAGTTGTTTTTAAATTATGCATTACTCTACGTCATAACATCAATCGATACTAGAAGACACACATGCGCGCTACAGATTGAACGACAATGAAAATGCTTTTAAAAACAAGTCATTGATCAGAATAAAATTGTATTAAAGTTTGTTCTGTATACAGAAATATCAGCAACGTTATTTTGTAAATGTCCACGATAAAAATTCAATCAATTTAAATTATTTATAACATGGTTTGTAAATTTTAAAACACCATATATTATAATTGTGTATATACTGTGCATTACGTTAAATATAAAACTTAAAACTTAAAGTCAATAAACACGCTCACTAAAACGTCGTCTCGTTAATTTGTTCCCACACAAGGAATTAATTAACGCAAAATATTACTTAAAATAATTTCGGTTGCACATTCCATTGCATTTGACGCGCTAATGTGGCCATTGGCATCCGATAAGACTTTAAATCCGTGTCATAAAGAGGGTCATCTGAATACCCCACCCGTTATCAATGACTATCTGGGAAGTTGCAGTGTCGCCGGTTCGGCCAGTCTGTTCATGGCCGGATACGTGTTTAATCGATATAGGGGTTTTCAGTATTCGGCAGGACCATTTTTAACTTCTTAAAAGTGACGTTTTATTCGTTGTTATTCATTATTTTTATGTCATGAACATCAATACATGGGGTTGTTTTAGAACCTGGCAACAAAACAGCCCCAATGGTAATGTAACAGATACAATCAATATCCTTAATTGATCGATAACGTAATAATAAAAAACAGTTGTAATATCGTTCGTGCCAGTTTAGGTGACAGTGGTAATGGCACGCGGCGTCGTTGCGAACTAATAAAGGTGCGATTCTCCGTCAAGTGATGTCAGGGGACGAAAGAAACTTACTTAATTGGCATTAATTGACACCGATGTGCATATTCGATGTCTGAAATTAAAACAAACTAAAACAGTGTGAAGCGCACCAGGAACCAGTCTTGTAAGCCAGTATCGGAAAAATAGACAGCCAACACAAACGGTTTATATACGAGTATCTTGAACATGTCAAAAAAGAATACTAAACAGCTGCCTTAAGAGACATTTCTTATTTCCCTTTTTTAACAACGTATTTGCTTTTTACCCCAGAGTAAAACATTGTTTTATTAATATATCATTTAAGTAAAATTAAACGGAGTTGAATTATTGTGGGCGATAATTGTTTAAATCATTTTATGACTAATTTCGTTAGGGTCACGTTTTATGTTAAATATATTCTTCGTCCCTTATTAAGATTTATCAAGGTCACTTTGTTGCATGTATATTGTATACATGTTGCGTATTAACATGACTTTAAACTAATATATTAGTTCAGTTATACTCAAGTTTGAAGTAGCAAACATTTTAGGATTTAAAACAAAAGATAATGACAATTGTCAGAGAAACTCTTATTAGCAACTCAATTACTTTTATTTGAAGCCATTTACAAGTTGTTTCTATATCAAACTATACAACACGGAACGCATGAAATAGACAAAAACACAAACACGATAAAATCTGGCCTCACCATCTCGGACCATCAATGGAAATCAATTAATCCGATCTAAAGCACACCGAACTTTGCACTCGACACACATATAATCAACAAATAGGCCATATACTAATGGATATAACTGTATTGTTACAAAACATTTAACCTCTCCCCATCTATACGTTTCCATTTCTCAATCATATAATTAATATAAATAATACATTTTAAAATAAAAGCAGCAGAAAGGAAAGACATAAGCATTAACAAAATACAGCCACAAAATCCCTGAAACCAAATTGACGCAATAAAACAAGCAATCGTTATCATCAAACATAAAAAAGCACGTATTACCGCCTTTGGAAGTTTCCCGTCATCATTGTTTCCCTCACACTCCCTTTCAGGTAACTCCTGGAGAAGGCCTCGAAATGATTCGGACGTTCCATCATTACTGACAGAATACATCAATTTATATAGTTTTATAAGTAGTTATATTATTATCAGGAGTTAGGAGTGCAAACACAGTTAATATCTGGCTGCTTTACAAAATATACTTAAATTATTGATATAAAAAAAAGTATAGCTTAAAATTGTGCGAACTTTAAATATTGTGGACAAATCGTATGCTACATTTTAGCGCCTAAATCTTTGTACCATCCATGTTAATAATTATGAGATTAACAATCTATTTTAATTTAATTTCATTTTACTTTTGATCTTCCTTGGATGTGCTCCCAAGAACGCTGCTATCCTGAAAAATATAAACGTATACAAAATAAACGCACGTACGAACGTACGAACTTCTAACAACAAAGGTCATTAATTCCTACAGAGAACTGTTATGAGACTGTACAATTTATATGATAACATTGGCGCAAAATAACACTACTCAGCACAAAAGGAAGATAAATATACAATACTGTACACTAATTAACAATAAATGGGTAACAAACATGTCTTTGGAAAGTGTCCTGACACTTACTATAATAACTGCTATTTGTGATGGTTTTACCGTATTTTCCAGACTAAAGGTGGCACCGGTATATAAGATGCGTTAGCTAACTGTTTACATGTATAATATTTTAAGCCACATATAAGACATACCGGTATATGTTTTTATTCAAATTATTAGCATATGCCATATTCAAAAATCCATTATTCAAAGAATTATTAAGTTGTTTTTAAATTATGCATTACTCTACGTCATAACATCAATCGATGCTAGAAGACACACATGCGCTCTACAGATTGAACGACAATGAAAATGCTTTTAAAAACAAGTCATTGATCAGAATAAAATTGTATTAAAGTTTGTTCTGTATACAGAAATATCAGCAACCGTAATTTTGTAATTGTCCACGATAATTCAATCAATTTAATTTATTTATAACATGGTTTGTAAATTTTAAAACACCATATATTATAATTGTGTATATACTGTGCATTACGTTAAATATAAAACTTAAAACTTAAAGTCAATAAACACGCTCACTAAAACGTCGTCTCGTTAATTTGTTCCCACACAAGGAATTAATTAACGCAAAATATTACTTAAAATAATTTCGGTTGCACATTCCATTGCATTTGACGCGCTAATGTGGCCATTGGCATCCGATAAGACTTTAAATCCGTGTCATAAAGAGGGTTATCTGAATATCCCACCCGTTATCAATGACTATCTGGGAAGTTGCAGTGTCGCCGGTTCGGCCAGTCTGTCCATGGCCGTATACGTGTTTAATCGATATAGGGGTTTTAAGTATTTTTAACTTCTTAAAAGTGACGTTTTATTCGTTGTTATTCATTATTTTTATGTCATGAACATCAATACATGGGGTTGTTTTACAACCTGGCAACAAAACAGCCCCAATGTCAATGTAACAGATACAATCAATATCCTTAATTGATCGATAACGTAATAATAAACAACAGTTGTATTATCGTTCGTGCCAGTTTAGCTGACAGTGGTAATGGCACGCGGCGTCGTTGCGAACTAATAAAGGTGCGATTCTCCGTCAAGTGATGTCAGGGGACGAAAGAAACTTACTTAATTGGCATTAATTGACACCGATGTGCATATTCGATGTCTGAAATTAAAACAAATTAAAACAGTGTGAAGCGCACCAGGAACCAGTCTTGTAAGCCAGTAGCGGAAAAATAGACAGCCAACACAAACGGTTTATATACGAGTATCTTGAACATGTCAGAAAAGAATACTAAACAGCTGCCTTAAGAGACATTTCTTATTTCCCTTTTTTAACAACGTATTTGCTTTTTACCCCAGAGTAAAACATTGTTTTATTAATATATCATTTAAGTAAAATTAAACGGAGTTGAATTATTGCGGGCGATAATTGTTTAAAGCATTTTATGACTAATTTCGTTAGGGTCACGTTTTATGTTAAATATATTCTTCGTCCCTTATTAAGATTTATCAAGGTCACTTTGTTGCATGTATATTGTATAGATGTTGCATATTAACATGACTTTAAACTAATATATTAGTTCAGTTATAGTCAAGTTTGAAGTAGCAAACATTTTAGGATTTAAAACAAAAGATAATGACAATTGTCAGAGAAACTCTTATTAGCAACTCAATTACTTTTATTTGAATCCATTTACAAGTTGTTTATATATCAAACTATACAACACGGAACGCATGAAATAGACAAAAACACAAACACGATAAAATCTGGCCTCACCATCTCGGACCATCGATGGAAATCAATTAATCCGATCTAAAACACACCGAACATTGCACTCGACACACATATAATCAACAAATAGGCCATATACTAATGGATATAACTGTATTGTTACAAAACATTTAACCTCTCCCCATCTATAAGTTTCCATTTCTCAATCATATAATTAATATAAATAATACATTTTAAAATAAAAGCAGCGGAAAGGAAAGACATAAGCATTAACAAAATACAGCCACAAAATCCCTGAAACCAAATTGACGCAATAAAACAAGCAATCGTTATCATCAAACATAAAAAAGCACGTATTACCGCCTTTGGAAGTTTCCCGTCATCATTGTTTCCCTCACACTCCCTTTCAGGTAACTCGTGGAGAAGGCCTCGAAATGATTCGGACGTTCCATCATTACTGACAGAATACATCAATTTATATAGTTTTATAAGTAGTTATATTATTATCAGGAGTTAGGAGTGCAAACACAGTTAATGTCTGGCTGCTTTACAAAATATACTTAAATTATTGATATAATAAACAGTATAGCTTAAAATTGTGCGAACTTTAAATATTGTGGACAAATCGTATGCTACATTTTAGCGCCTAAATCTTTGTACAAACCATGTTAATAATTATGAGATTAACAATCTATTTTAATTTAATTTCATTTTACTTTTGATCTTCCTTGGATGTGCTCCCAAGAACGCTGCTATCCTGAAAAATATAAACGTATACACAATAAACGCACGTACGAACGTACGAACTTCTAACAACAAAAGTCATTAATTCCCACAGAGAACTGTTGTGAGACTGTACAATTTATATGATAACATTGGCGCAAAATAACACTACTCAGCACAAAAGGAAGATAAATATACAATACGATACACTAATTAACAATAAATGGGTAACAAACATGTCTTTGGAAAGTGTTCTGACACTTACTATAATAACTGCTATGTGTGATGGTTTTACCGTATTTTCCAGACTAAAGGTGGCACCGGTATATAAGATGCGTTAGCTAACTGTTTACATGTATAATATTTTAAGCCACACATAAGGCATACCGGTATATATTTTTATTAAAATTATTAGCATATGCCATATTCAAAAATCCATTATTCAAGGAAGTATTAAGTTGTTTTGAAATTATGCATTACTCTACGTCATAACATCAATTGATACTAGAAGACACACATGCGCGCTACAGATTGAACGAGGATGAAAATGCTTTTAAAAACAAGTAATTGATCAGAATAAAATTATATTAAAGTTTGTCCTGCATACAGAAATATCAGCTACCGTTATTTTGTAATTGTCCATGATAATTCAATTAATTTAAATTATTTATAACATGGTTTGTAAATTTTAACACACCATATATTATAATTGTGTATATACTGTGCATTGTGTAAAATATAAAACTTAGAACTTAAAGTTAATACAAACTCTCACTAAAACGTCATCTAGTTAATTTGTTCCCACACAAGGTATTAATTCATGCAAAATATTACTTAAAATAATTTCGGTTGCATATTCCATTGCATTTGACGCGCTTATGTGGCCATTGGTATCCGATAAGACTTTAAATCCGTGTAATAAAGAGGGTTATCTGAATACCACACCCGTTATCAATGACTATCTGGGAAGTTGCAGTTTCGCCGGTTCGGCCGGTCTGTCCATGGCCGAATACGTGTTTAATCGATATAGGGGTATTAAGTATTCGGCCGGACCATTTTCAACTTCTTAAACGTGAAGTTTTATTCGTTGTTATTCATTATTTGTATGTCATGTTCAATACATGGTGTTGTTTTACAACCTGGCAATAAAACAGCCCCAATGTCAATGTAACAGATACAATCAATATCCTTAATTGATCGATTACGTAATAATAAAAAAAACAGTTGTAATATCGTTCTTGCCAGTTTAGCTCACAGTGGTAGTGGCACGCGGCGTCGTTGCGAACTGTTAAAGGTGCGATTCTACGTCAAGTGATGTCAGGTGTTTTAAAGAAACTTACTTAATTGGCATTAATTGACACCGATGTGCATATTCGATGTCTAAAATTAAAACAAACTAAAACAGTGCGAAGCGCACTAGGAACCAGTCACAAACAGTTTGTATACGAGTATCTTGAACATGTCAAAAAAACAGAATACTACACAGCTGCCTTAAGAGACATTTCTTATTTCCCTTTTTTAACAAAGTATTTGCTTTTTACCCTAGAGTAAAAAATTGTTTTATTAATAGATCATTTAAGTAAAATGAAACGGAGTTGAATTATTGTGGGCGATAATTGTTTAAAGCATTTGATGGCTAATTTCGTTACGGTTACGTTTTATGTTACATACATTCTTCGTCCCTTATTAAGATTTATCAAGGTCACTTTGTTGCATGTATATTGTATGCATATTGCATATTAACATTATCTTAAACTAATATATTAGTTTGGTTATAGTCAAGTTTGAAGTAGCAAACATTTTAGGATTTAAAACAAAAGATAATGACAATTGTCAGAGAAACTCTTATTAGCAACTCAATTACTTTTATTTGAAGCCAGTTACAAGTTGTTTATATATCAAACTATACAACACGGAACGCATGAAATAGACAAAAACACAAACACGATAAAAGCTGGCCTCACCATCTCGGACCGTCAATGAAAATCAATTAATCCGATCTAAAGCACACCGAACTTTGCACTCGACACACATATAATCAACAAATAGGCATATACTAATAGATATAACTGTATTGTTACAAAACTTTTAACATATCCCCATCTATAAGGTTCCATTTCTCAATCATATAATTAATATAAATAATACATTTAAAATAAAAGCATGAAAGGAAAGACATAAGCATTAACAAGACACAGCCACAAAATCCACGGAACACATTGACGCAATAAAACAATCAATCGTTATCATCAAAAATAAGAAAAAAGCAGGCATTACCGCCTTTGGAAGGTTCCCGTCATCAATGTTTCCCTCACACTCCCTTTCAAGTAACTCCTGGAGAAGGCCTCGAAATGATTCGGACGTTTCATCATTACTGACAGAATACATAAATTTATATAGTTTTATAAGTAGTTATATTATTATCAGGAGTTAGGAGTACAAACACAGTTAATGTCTGGCTGCTTTACAAAATATACTTAAATTATTGAGATAATAAAATGTATAGCTAAATATTGTGGACAAATCGTATGCTACATTTTAGCGCCTAAATCTTTGTACAATCCATGTTTATAATTATTAGATTAACAATCTATTTTAATTTAATTTCATTTTACTTTTGATCTTCCTTGGATGTGCTCCCAAGAACGCTGCTATCCTGAAAAATATACACGTATACAAAATAAACGCACATATGAACGTACGAACTTCTAACAACAAAAGTCATTAATTCCTACAGAGAACTGTTGTGAGACTGTACAATTTATATGATACCATTGGCGCAAAATAACACTACTCAGCACAAAAGTAAGATAAATATACAATACGATACACTAATTAACAATAAATAGGTAACAAACACGGCTTTGGAAAGTGTTCTGACACTTACTATAATAACTGCTATTTGTGATGGTTTTACCGTATTTTCCAGACCTAAGGTGGCACCGGTATATAAGATGCGTTAGCTAACTGTTTACATGTATAATATTTTAAGCCACATATAAGACATACCGGTATATATTTTTATTCAAGTTATTAGCATATGCCATATTCAAAAATCCATTATTCAAAGAAGTATTAAGTTGTTTTTAAATTATGCAGTACTCTACGTCATAACATCAATTGATACTAGAAGACACACATGCTCGCTACAGATTGAACGACAATGAAAATGCTTTTAAAAACAAGTCATTGATCAGAATAAAATTATATTAAAATTTGTCCTGCATACAGAAATATCAGCAACCGTTATTTTGTAATTGTCTATGTTAATTCAATCAATTTTAATTATTTATAACATGGTTTGTAAATTTTAAAACACCATATATTATAATTGTGTATATACTGTGCATTACGTTAAATATAAAACTTAAAACTTAAAGTTAATACACACGCTCACTAAAACGTCGTCTAGTTAATTTGTTCCCACACAAGGAATTAATTCACGCAAATTATTACTTAAAATAATTTCGGTTGCACATTCCATTGCATTTGACGCGCTAATGTGGCCATTGGTATCCGATAAGACTTTAAATCCGTGTCATAAAGAGGGTTACCTGAATACCCACCCGTTATCAATGACTATCTGGGAAGTTGCAGGTCGCCGGTTCGGCCGGTCTGTCCATGGCCGGATACGTGTTTAATCGATATAGGGGTTTTAAGTATTCGGCCGGACCATTTTAACTTCTTAAAAGTGACGTTTTTTTCGTTGTTATTCATTATTTTTATGTCATGAACATCAATACATGGGGTTGTTTTACAACCTGGCAACAAAACAGCCCCAATGTCAATGTAACAGATACAATTTATATCCTTAATTGATCGATAGCGTAATAATAAAAAAACAGTTGTAATATCGTTCGTGCCAGTTTAGCTCACAGTGGTAGTAGCACGCGGCGTCGTTGCGAACTAATAAAGGTGCGATTCTCCGTCAAGTGATGTCAGGGCTTGTAAAGAAACTTACTTAATTGGCATTAATTGATACCGATGTGCATATTCGATGTCTGAAATTAAAACAAACTAAAACAGTGTGAAGCGCACCAGGAACCAGTCTTGTAAGTCAGTATCGGAAAAATTGAAAGCCAACACAAACGTTTTATATACGAGTATCTTGAACATTTATAAATGGTTATGACCGCTAGGTTCGAACTAATATTAAAAACGATGAGGCCGAACAGGATAACTGCCGAAGAGCAGGAAAGTTTAATATAAAATAAGCCTAAACAGCTGCGAATACGGGTTTTAATAATCTCAGGTATGCAGGTAAACGCTCCTAGGGGCTTACTAGACTAAACAATATTCCAGGGGAGGACTCCTCTACAATTTTTTGCCGGATACCTTTTTTTTTTTTTACTTCGCAGAAGAACTATGCGTACGGCTTCTGATTCTATGGCCGAATGATTAACGCGTTAGACTCTGACTCCGGCGGTCAGGATTCGATTCCTGTGAAAGGCACGAACGTTTCTCATATCTACTTTTATTTATTTGTTTTACATAATATAAGGATTTGCTGCTCCAGATGCTTTATTATTGAAAACAGAAGACATTTATAAAATATTATTTTCTGCGATAGTTACTTCCTTTAAGCATTTTAAAACATTACTAAACATGATCGCACCACACCTTTGTTATTAATACGGTTGAAAAGCTTGTAACACTGTCGTTGCATTCATAATAATGTTTGATATTTTTATTTTTAGCATCTTGTTTGTTTTTACGGTTTAAAGCGAGTTTTGTTCAACGCCATAGTTATTTCTCTTCGACAAATTAATTTTACTATACACGTACATTCGTATAATTTGTGTTGGTTATGAACGTTTAATATCTGAATGCCGGAATGAAAAGTAACATAATAATTATTAAGATATGTTGCCCAAAGGAAGACCACGACAAGAAAATATAAGTCTCATCAGGTTTCTTGCCCGACATAGTACTTTTTTTTATTTTCAACTCAACGTTGTCTTGACAGGCCTTATAACTTTAACTAGTACATATTATAAAGCCACTGTAAGTGACTGTCTAATTCTCACACCTGTTAACGTTTTCATTAGTGATGTCCGTTTTACAATGGACCTCACTTCATCAGCTGCTTATTTGACTACAGATACAATTCAAAACGGCATTATTAAGAGACAAAAACTAACATAACTATACAATTGCGATATACATGTTAAAATCTGATTTTGTGACAGGGCAATATATAGAGAATACATGGTTGGTGCCGGGATGGAGAAAGTTTATCCGGTGAGGCTTAGAAAATGAAAAAAGGGCGAGCTTTAGCGAGCCCTATTTTTGTTTTCGGGCCGAACCGGATAAACTTTCTCCTTCCCGGCACCCACCGTGTATTCTATTTATCCTGATTTCTATTCAATTAAATTTAAAAACACCAAACACTAAAGTTTTAAATTTTATAAAATATTCTAGACTGGTCTCGACCTAATAACTCGCTTGCATGAATGCGTACTACCCGGAAAAAATAGTTCTCTATTTCTTAATCACCTTTTTTTAAAAACCAAAAGTAAAATATTAATAAATCTTATTTGATGATGTCAGTTCGACACGAAAATGACGTAGTAAATCTGCTTTTGTTTTAAACCAGATTATATTGGTTTTTAAAGAGTTAAATTACGTCACACCAACTACGTCATTCATTTTGAGTTGTAAGTTTAAACGCGAGTGTTTTGCAGTTTAAAATACATGAACTCGGAATAAATATTTAGTGTTTCTGTGTTTTGGATGGATTATATTATGCAATAGCATTCAGATAAAAAGTGTATGGAATATTTGCCTCGAATGGAAACGGTGAGATTGATCCCTTTTCAATTTTCAACGATTTACTCGGATAGTAGTAGTTGTGGGTGGAGGACAGTGTAACTGAAAGTGAAATAAATTATAAAATGTTTAGTTATACTTTAAAATTTTAATAACTTTGTTTAATTTGTTTTCATCGTAATATAATATAAAAGGTTATTTCTTTGATGAATATGCTCTGTTGGTTGACCAAAGAAAGTCTATCCACAAAGAATAACCCGCTTGCATCAGATTCAAGTGTGTTGAAATGGAATGGAACTGGAAGGAAGTTGTTGTTAACCAGTCAAATGGAATGTGAGGACAAACATCTCATTTGTTGTTTAACTCATTTGTTTGTATCGATGAAAAACTCTGGTAAGTATACTTTATGCTGTGTCATTCTCGACAATGTTGTTATCCGGCGCGTAGGAATACCTATTGACGGTATATCACAGTAACGTGATCTACTGCCGATATCAACAAGTTTATACGGTCACCGCTTTATTAGGTCACTGTTTGGGTTAGTAGCAGGATAAATATGTTAACGTCTCATTTCAAAGTTTATAAATCGCCAAGCAATATCTCTGTTCAAGTTATATTTATAATGTTGACACAAATGTTATAATAAAACACGGAATGAAGGATTCATACACAGTTATACGAATATTTTCCTTTAATGCATGACGTTTTGGAAAGAACATTATAAATGTATAATACATCGTGTTGGTGGTTTCTGGCGTCTTCACCAGAATTTCAATTCAGTAATGTTTTTCTTCTCATAAGAACACTGAACGAGCTAATAGCTTAACTATCATACTGTACCAATAAACATTTATAACCACTGTATTTAAGGTGACATATGGTATGGCATAACTCTCTAATTGCCCAGATTGTCCATGATAACGCGCCGGGGTTTTCATTTTAATATTTTGATAGTATTTACTGGTTCTAACATACACTTTTAATACTATGTTATTTCCACCATATTTGTGAAATGTACCATAACGGGTCTTAAGTGCAATTTTGAATAAGTTATTTGGACGAGTCGATAAGATCAATCGAACGCTATGATACTGAACAGTGCGTTAACATTTTCAATAACTACTAATAACGAATGTTATAACAGTCATTGAATTTTAATCTTGATTTCTGATATTAAAAACTGTAGACAGATTTTCGTTTAGACACAATCTCAATAAACCTTTTGAATCTATACTATTTAATTTTGACTTGTGGTGCTATAAACATTTTAAAATAGTGAGTTCAGCCCAGTATTACGCAATAGCGAACAAAATGCAGTGCCTTCAGCGCTTTGATAAATTGCCAGCGATGTGTTTCACATGGTTGTTTCGTTTGATTATGTTTGTATTGGGACATTATGAATGTTTCGCTAAAATGTATCCATTTTCATACGCAAAGAAAAAAAGCAATACCACATTTTAATAACAGCATTTTAAATAAGGCTGACTTTCCAATTGGCATGTTAAAAAGTATACTCTATGAGGGAAATAAATAATTTATATATTTATATAAAAGTAGCTAATTCAAAATTGGCACGGGATCGTTGCAGAAAATATAAATAAACACTACTTAAGTACAAACAAAATTTCACCCTGTAAATTAGAGCATGCAAAAATGTGTTAAAACGTCATACATATTTATTTTCTTAAAGTTTAAAATGATCATGAAGTATATTCTGATATGCAAGAAATCGAATGAATCTATGGTTGTGTTTGATTTTCAATTTGAGTTTTGAGAACACTTTTACATTTATAATGTAGCGGACCACGGAAATACTAGGTATATTCTACTAAGGAGCAAGTGCGCGAAGCGATATGAATATCGCGGGCTCAACGCAAAACGGTCGTAACTGACTTTTTGAAAAGATTTGAGGAGAACAAAAAACTGTTTTTGTTTTGTTTTTATCAATACAGACTTAAACGTTTGCATGAAGTATGATTTTTTTTATAAATTTGAAGTAAACATCAGTTTATATTTTGTGTTATGATTGTTTACTGAGATATTTGAAATTTTTTATCCAGTTACGACCGTTTTGCGCCCAAAATTGTTTAATGTTGTAATTATTTTTTGGTGCAAAACGGTCGTATCTGAAAAGTGAATGATTTTTTTCTTCATATATCAAAATCTGTGCAGTTAATTATTATTTTTTATGGAAGGTTGGATATGGGCAAGTGAACAAATGATTACTTTTATAGGTGATCTGGATTACTGTATTAATCCAAAATTTAAAGGATCCTTTATTAAAGGGACACATTCCCTGATCAAGCTGCACTTTAAGTTGCACTCGTGGGGGATTAAACTGTCATGGTAGAGGTCCATGCGCTTTGTGTGCTTTCTAGCTTATTTTTGTATTTATTTTTATATGTTTAAATATTGGAAATTGAAACATAATTTTCATGTTTCCTTTATGTTGTATAATCTAATGTTGGTACAATATGCATGTACTAAATGGTTGATCATGGCTATTTGAATAACAGTAGTGCTTGGTTGTGCTTGACAAAACAGTTGATAATGTAATACCAAGAACATGTCAGCCTCAGCATCATTCACAGTAATATCATCCTTATTATCTAAAACATTACAACCTTAAAATAGACTCATCAATAGTTATTGTCACTCAAACCTACATCATTACGATTTTATCATCGTCAGCAACATATTCGTACCACCAACATTTACACCCTTAACTTCAGCAACATCACCATAATCACCATATACAGACTTCTCATCACTAACATTTTAATTTCTTATCTTGATCAGCTAAACAGCATTATCACCAACATCTACACACTTTTTATCACCAACATCTCACACTTCTTATCATCTACATCTACGCCATAATAATCACCAACATCTTCATTCGTATTTGCAACAAAATCTACATACATTTAAATTATCACAACATCTACATTCATACCAACACCAACAACTTTACAATTCTCATTACCAGCATTTAACCATTATTATAACAATTTACAATTTACTAAATTCTACACACTTATCATCACCAACACCTTATCATTATTATCATCAACATCCACAGACATGTCATTATCATCAGCCTCTATACAAGTCTCATTACTAACATAATTATACACACCATTACTAACATCTACACTCTTCTCATCACTAACATATACACTTCTCATCACTAACATATACACGCTTCTCATCACTAATATCTACACGCTTCTCATCACTAACATCTATACACTTCTCATCACTAACATCTACACTCTTCTCATCACTAACATCTATACACTTCTCATCACTAACATCTACATGCTTCTCATCACTAATATGTACACTTTTCCCATCACATACATCTACACACTTCTCATTACTAACATCTACACACTTCTCACATCTACACACTTTTCATCACTAACATCAACACACTTCTCATTACTAACATCAACACACTTCTCATTACTAGCATATACACACTTCTCATTACTAACATATACACACTTTTCATCACTAACATATACACACTTCTCATTACTAACATCTACACACCTCTCATTACGAACATCCATACACTTCTCATTACTAACATCAACACACTTCTCATTACTAACATATACACACTTCTCATTACTAACATATACACACTTTTCATCACTAACATATACACACTTCTCATTACTAACATCTACACACCTCTCATTACGAACATCCATACACTTCTCATTACTAACATCTACACACATCTCATTACTAACATATACACACTTCTCATTACTAACATATACACACTTTTCATCAATAACATCTACACACTTCTCATTACTAACATCTACACACCTCGCATTACGAACATCCATACACTTCTCATTACTAACATCTACACACTTCTCATTACTAACATATACACACTTACCACTAACATTTAAGCAAGTAAAAAGTTAATCTACGTTTCGGATGAGAAAAGTCAGCACTGTAGGGTTGTGGGGAGAGTAATTGATGGAACATAGAAAGGAATATGTTACATTACACAGTGAGGTTGCTTGGTGTCAAATAAAGTTATACATTTTAAATACATCCTTCTGTTAAGTTAAACACTGCACAATTATTATAGTTCTGTTTCCTTTTATTATTATTGTATTTCCTAAAACATATTCAACTGAAGTAATATTTTGTCATTTTAAAAAACATTTCAAAATGAAAAATATGTATTTTTTAAATGGTTTAATTTTAAATGCAGATACAGTTCGTAAAAAAATTGTGTATTATATTTGAGGTGTGTTATCAAGTCAGCGTCTCAATGTTTTTTTACCATTGTTAACAATTATTTCGATGTTAGATGTTGTAGAAATCTTACAGTTTTATAATATTCGTATGGTCAATATTACACACAAAATGATGATATTTTATAAAATATTTCTGTTCAATTTAATTAGTACAGCTTAGACCAAAATATGTTGCAAAATACTGACAAAATCACCAATATTAAAATCATAGTTGTATCATTTATACCATACAGAAATTTATTTTGCACTGACAAATTTTTCACAATTAAATAGGACAGTGTTCATGCATGCATGGAAACAATTTTACAGGACTGTGAAAGCCATACAAGAAAATTGTTTTTAAAGAAAATTCAAAGGAAACATGCATACAAAAATAAAAATAATGTTCTTTATTTAACAAACATGCTTGAACTTCATGAATTGAAAAAAACAATGTCAGCCAAGAAACATAACAGGTTGATTCAATGTTTGGCGTCTTTTTGTATTTTTACATAATAAATTGTTTAAAATAATTAATTACCCTAAACAATTATATACCCCTCTGTTATCAGCATAAAGTTTATAAAGAAGATAAAAAGATCTAACGTGTGATGCTATATAATCACTCATATAAAATACCCACTTTGTTTCTGATTGTTTATTTTTATTTGTGTGCAAAACAGTCGTAACTGCAGTCCATTTTTCGCTAACAAATATTACATTTTCAGATACGACCTTATGCCAATTAATGTTTTTCTAATAGTTGTAGGAAAATTTGGGGCTAATATTTTCACAGGTTATAGATAGTGGCTAATCAATACAAAATATGCAATAATGTCATTTTGTTAAAAATGTCAGTTACGACCGTTTTGCGTTGAATCCGCATAGAGAGTCGCGCGGGTGCGGAGCGGTTTTGAAAAATCGGACAAAAAATACAAAATTAAGCACAAATTCGTGCTTGTCGCAACACATTATTTCACAAAATATTGAATACTTTTGCAATTTAATGACGTTCTAAGAAATCGGGCACCATTTTTAAAATTGTTGCCAAAACGACAAAGTGCATACATTTAACAAGTCAAACATATTTTTAAAATTATAACACAGGCATTATCCCCTTAAATTAAAAATTAAAATTATTCACTAACATAAAACATGAGAAACATTAGAAGAAATATTAAAATTAGCCTTTGCAGCCGCAAGTTCCCATGATATAATTAGGAAGACTTTAGGCAGTTAACCACAAGGCAAATTTATGAGTAAAATATCCGAATATGCCTTGGGGGCTACTGCCAACACACACCGCTCAATAACACTCAAACACTTTTGTCTTTACCCCATTTACTTGAGTATTATCGTACAAACGTCACTACGAATCCAAAACAAAATAGCGGCCATCTACACTAAAACAAGTCAAAGAAAACAACTGTGACGCATGCGCAGAATAACGTAAACATCCCGGGTCCGCTACACTAGACTTTAGTCGAGTTGTATTAGCATAGATATTTCTAGACTTTAAAGATAAACTAATTACGTTAATAAAAAAGATATAACCCTTCAAATTCATGCTTAATGAAAGAAATAAGTACTTATTAGAGATTGGCAAAGAGAGTTACAATTAGTATGAGAAGTGTGTATTTAAAGATAATATACCGTATTTGTGATATCGTATATAGAGAAAACAACTCTCATTACCTCTCATTAATTGATACAAAAACATAAGTAAACGTTGAATATGCAATCATACTTTTAGAAGTGTGTTTATGTTTGCTCTTAATTAATACACTAATAACCAAGAACTTCATTAATCATTGATTTATATCTAGATTTTCCACATGATCCATTTTCATGTAATTTATATCTCTAATAAACAATCAGCAGTTCAAAACAATTAATTTATTAAACATAACTATGAACTTAATCCATTTCGCTCAATATACGGTGGTTAAAGATTGTTGCTATCATTTTTTTTTACCGGGGAACATTGCGAATAATAAGATACCGGACTTAGTTAATTTGTCGAGCTTTGCAGAAAACTCATATTTAACCTTGAAAAAAGACGAAGATACCGATTACTTAGATTTATAAAATTTATATAAATGTAATGTTTGATTTACAAGCTTTTCAACCGTATTTGCAAAGATGTTATGCAATTATGTGTTCATTTTACAAGACTTAAACATGGCCATTTGTGCGTTTTCGCTACATTGTACAAAGAATGACAAAAAGGTTGTTAAAAATCTTTAAAAAAAACAACATGTGATCGAAATTTAAACAAAAATATAGCATTTTATCCGGAAAATTTGAAGCTTCCAATAATAAATAAAATTGCAATAAGAAGTTATTTATATATCTGCCTGCCTGCCTGCCTGCTTGCAGCCTGCCTGCCTGCCTGCCTGCATGCATGCATGTATCATTTTGTTATGAATTAAACTTGTGACCTTGAATTTAAAAAATCGATGTGTTTTTGTAATCAAGCAAAGACACCTCGAAAGTTGCATAATTTTATATTTGAAAGCTTTGTTTTGATTCTACTGTAGATTTTTCATCATGTCAGAAATGTACAAGTAATACAATAGCAAAACTGTTATAAGCATATGGTTCTGTAGTTTTTTTTTAACTGCAAACTTAATAAAAAAACTTATTTTATGTTGAATATTCGAATTAAACTAACTCAATGTTAAAGTTTCTTTTGAATAAATGCGTTAAATGCAATGAACATATTGGTGTACGTGACATATGTATTTAAACGGGCTAGGGACTTATCAGGTATTTAAAACTAATCAAATAACTTTAGCATTCTTTTTATACTTTGGTTGGAACAAACCTTTGCAGTATGAGCTGTATCTGAAGGAAATTGTAAGGTTTCGGTTCCATACGCATGTTGTTCGTCACTGGAAAAGCAATGGAATTGTGATCTAAGCAATTATCTTATAAACTGATATCAATTTAACACAAAGGCTGTTTAGTTTAACACCGTTGTGTCATCTACAAATGCATTTTGACATATATGTAAGTGTTATTTGAAAATAACGTTCGCTTATTAAGTAATTGATTATTTCTATTCGTAAGCATGCATAAGAACCCGTTTACTGCATTGCAATATATGGAATAGTGAATGTTTTCCAACTTACATCATCACTCCCTGTAACATTTTTAATTAATTTGTATTTAATTTACACAAGTGATTTGATGTTGACTCATAAATTATGGCGGATGTTCTGAGAAAACAATTACCTTAAGTCAATATCGTCCAAACAAACTGGTGCGATATTCTCTGCGTCATTTCTGTAAAAAGGACGTTATTTATGCAAATTGAAATTGAAATAATTTTAAGCAATTCTAAAAGTTATGTAGATTTTTTTTATCAACCCAAATTTAAGAGGGTCAATACAATTTGACATATTAATTTAAAATGACATTCAAATAAAAATCATTACTGCAGTCAAACACAGTCATAACCAAAATACATAGCAAAATTGATGCTGCATTTGAAATGATAAATGCAGATCCAAGGATAAAATGCAAAAATGTAGAATATTGTATTGTATAACTATTCTTTTTTAATTATCTTTATAGTACATTTACCAATGTTTCAATTACAATCACACACTCAATGGATAAGTCTCCATACACGCGGTATTTACCCGCACAATAATTTGAAAAATATTTTTTTTATAAAATGTCGATGCCAAAACTCGAACTTAAAACTCAAAAGCGCGGCATCTTTTCCACAACACCATTCGCGCTTTACGATATATACACGAATACGAAATCAATTTACATTGTGGCATTGCCTATGCTACGCTCGATGCTTGTCGTGGTATCTATAAATACATCCCAATTGCATAAGGAATATTCATGAGTGTTATTTTAATAATTTCGCACTATAACACGTTTGGTGACCCATACTATAATCGATGTTTTAGTTTAAGTATACATTGTATAGTGCGGTAGGTTTGACCTGGCACCTCATTAAACTTCGATGACATTCGGGCAACGTTCGATAGTTTTCGTAAATTTAAGCGAGGACAGTTAAAGTAAGGCAAATGTTACTTTATGATACTTATCCGACAAAAGTTATGCTTCTCTCTGTGACTGATTGAAAATCATTAAGGACGTAAACCCGTCATCACTGGTTCGATTCCAAATTTTTAGTGCTTAGTTTTTTTTCAGTTTGGGATAGTTTTTTTAAGCAATGCTGTTCCTGTCCCGAGTTTTATTCTTTTGATTTGTACTGTTTGATGTCATTGTATTATTTGTTTTAGATGTGTGTGTATGTATAATTCTTTATTTTGCCCAATAATTAATAAGACATGGAGCTAATAAGTCATTGCTCTTCCATGACTGTCTATGAAGAATATCATTGCAAGTAAAGTGTCTGGTTCGCTGTGGTCCGTATTATTTTATCGCCTTTTACGACGATTTTGTTTAATTTGTTTACCGGCTTACTCTAGACGTTAGTTTTCCTCTTATCTGTGGTTCACTTTGAAATCTTTATTAAATTTAGTTTGTAGACGCCGGTAGCGCCAAATGTCTACTGAACATAAAGGCATTCATTTTGTTCTGTACAATTGCTTGCCATGTAAGCGATCAGCAACGTTATGAACAATCTTCTGGGTTGTTTAGTGCATTTATCGAATACATCTTTTGTGTACGCTTTTTAGCTAAAACGTGGTTTAAACGTGTTGCAAAGCAGTCATTTGAACATAATAATGTTTATTAAGCACACAAATACATATCATTATACAAATATGGACTTTTTAGCTGTGCACCATCACATGATATTGCACAGCTTTAAAGTCCATACTTGTTTTATAGTATGACTTATAAAATCAATGACAGCTGATGGCGTTTAAAAATAAAGAACTACTCACATTTCTTTGTTTGAATAATAATATCAGAACAAAAATTTATAATTTGGTTACTTTTCTTATTTTAATTTTAACGTGAGATCACTGTTTTGCTGCACGAGTATTACCGACTCGTACTTCGGGACAATACATAACGAACCTCTGCTAAATTCGCACTTTTATTGTGATTCCAAGTAAGCTATTTTGTGCCATATTGTGCGATTTTATTGACCTGGCACTCATCACTCATCAAAATTCAGTGTATTATTGTAAAACTATTTTAAGCTACTAACCATGAGATGACTCAGACATGAATGTGTATTGAATACATCCTTATTACGTAACTGTTGTAGTGTAGTGGTAACTACGCAAAGTTTGTAAGCGTGATGTTGTGGGTTTGAATCACAGAACAGGCACTTTTAATTTATTTAATGTATTTATTTATTAATTTAATTTAACTTATTTAATTAATCGTTTGCTGACGTCATGTCAATGAATATCATCATAATCCTCGATTCTGACACCGAAGAGGGCTGCACCGATACTGCGAACGAAAAAGAGTCTTTGTGAATGCATTTTGTATGTAGGTAAAACGATTAAACTAATGAAAATAAAACAAATGAGAAAATGAATAAACACAAAATAAAGAAAAACTTTCATGGGAATAAGTTATTTTAAAGTAAAAGAAACGGCATAAACATTTTGGCAGGATTCGAATCACAGTCATTGTAATTCAAAGACTTAAGTCCTATCTACCTCGCTATTTTACTGACACTTGTTGATGGGTGCTTTTTTATGTAATCCGCGCTTTAGATGCTAAATAAAGGTCAAGCCGATATAAATAGAAAATCGAGTTCTGCCGGAGATTGATGAGTGAAAGGTCGTACTAAACGTTGGATTTTAGATAGAATCTGTCGAAGATAAATCATATATGCATTTGATACTATATTCAATAGACGAGTTTCACATTCACATTTTTAGTGATTATCACGACAAGATAATTTATCGGCTAATCGACAACAAGGCCCGCGATGTATTGATAGTGGTTGCTACAGGTTGTATAGCGGTAATTTGCAGTTTATTTCTTTAAAAATATTATAGATATTCACATAGTTTACTTCTTAATAAACATAAATGGCATGGTAAATAATATAATTATGATTTATGATAAGAGAGTGTCGGTTTAATTAGTATATCGTCGCTGAAAATGGAAAAACTAACTTAGGAACTTTTTCTGAGACTGACAGACTTCGTATTGTTTAAACCTTGTCGTATCAATAATACGTTGTCATTAAGGTCGATTTTCACAATTCTCTCCTCATATATATACAGTAACCTTGACCCCCACCTATCCAATATGCAAATTCAAGCGAGGCCTCAATATAAGGTATCTATATATGAAAACTATAGTATTTTATTCTCGAGTTACTGAGATCAAACCGGTTTTTAAATGTTTAGTAACAGTGACCTTGACCCCCCTTATATGTAGTCCCAAGTGAGGTTTCGCGATAAGGTATCTATAAATTAAGTTTCATTAAAATATCAATATCCGTTTCGTTGTCATTGAATGGGAACCATTTATTCTAATTTTACTAACGATGACCTTGACCTATACCCCACTTACAGCATATGCAATCCCAAATGAGGCATTGATATAAGGTATCTTTTTATTAAGTTTCATTGACAAAAGGTTCTCAAGTTATTGAGCGGGAATAGTTTTTCTGTTTCTAGTAAAGGTGACCATGACCGTGACCCCTTCCACCCCGTATGTAATCCCAGGTGGGGTAACGCCTTTAGGTATCTAGGGATGAAGTTTCATATCAACAGCTCAATTTGATCTCGAGTTGAGAGCGGAAAAAAGCTGACCCCGCCACAGCGACACACTCAATTTAATAAGGCCCAAACAATAGTTGTTGATTTCCGCTAACATCTCCACAGATCTAAGATGGGGTGGATGCTCGAGAAATACAACTTTTTTTTCTTCGCGACACATTCACCACACAGTCAAAGTATTTTGGACTGAATATAAAATGCTTATAGGGACTGTGTCTTTAAAAAGGGCCTCAAGGGGGCAATTTCTTTTTTTTAAATCTTAAATTTAGATATCAATAATGGCATACAATAACGGTGAAAACAGGGTATATATAATGGGAAAAGAGTGTATGCATTCTGAGATAAAAATCAATTTATTATATAAGTTGTGTTTGTTTGGCCCTTTTTCTGTTTGCATTTGCACGTCGGAATTGTGAGCATTTTGTATAACAAAAGACTCCTTACCAAGCACGATAGCGCAGTTGCTTAAAGCGCATCTACTGTCATTTCTTCGTATGGCTCCTAAGTTGTTAGTTCGATACTCACTTGGGGTTTTAATGTTTTCAGGCATTTGTGCTGATTTGTTCTATAAGATATCTTATTGTGCATTGTTTGTTTTTTTATTGAATGCACATGTCTTAGTAAAGCGCATTTCTATCAAATAATATAATTTATAGTGCAAAAGGAAGCCAATTTTTCGTTGACATAGTCCTTTTAAACGCCTCCAATTTAAGAAACTGTACCTTACGGTATGTCATTACAAAAGCATATGCCTTACGCAGAATAATCCGAAATGTTTGCTAATTACCGAAAACCCACATATTAGCGAAAACTGCGTTTTTTAACGAAAAGTCAGAAAATGTTACTGATCGATAGGCAACTAATTTAGTGTCGGCAGACAAAAATAGGGGGAAGGGTGGGGTGAGCGGAAACATACAACTTTGTTAAGCCAAACCGAAATTTCTTTGAAAAATTTGGTTTAAAAATCACTTGTTTATAAAACTCAACAATCAAGTATCAAAAATATTTTTTTCGAAATCAATTAGAATAAGCCGGCCAGGTGTTTTTATTATTATTTTAGAGCAAATAATTGTTCCATTGTTTGCTGTGTCAACGAATGTTCCAATAATTGAAGTTTTGATATTTATAAACATTGTTTTTTAAATTTGCTTCGTGACGGGTATAAGAGGTGGTCTTAAATTTGTATTAAGTGTTTGTTAAAGAAGTGATATAAACATTGATAAAAACTGA
This sequence comes from Congeria kusceri, assembly GCA_027627225.1. Lineage (NCBI taxonomy): Eukaryota > Metazoa > Mollusca > Bivalvia > Myida > Dreissenidae > Congeria > Congeria kusceri. The sequence goes on from CM051024.1 coordinate 82,888,975, forward strand.
ATGTGGATGTCATCAATATCATAAAGAAAAGCATTTCTAAGTTGTATATAGGAATGCAATATTTATTCTAACATCATGTAACAATGAGTTTACTACAGACAACCTCCATAAACGTTGACCTGTTGTTTTTTTCCCAAACTAATGAGCATGCTCATAATAGAGTGAGCTTTTCTGTAGCTTGTTTGTATTTTCGCATTACATGAATCTTCAATCATAGTATGTGTAATACGAAATAGGTTAAGACGGCCCTGTTCCAGAATGTACGTTCGTCTTCATGTGTATTCTTTTTATCACCACTAAAATATCTAAATGCGCCCTGCAGTTCCGTTTTAACTATTTCCCCCAAAGCTAAGTCTCTTGCTTTCTATTGCATGTGTACTATTTTGCAATGTTGATAGTTGATATAATCTAACAATAGGTTAAGCACTAAATTTAAATCCCAGCATAATAATAAAATACATTATATTTCAATTTTAAGACTCATTTATAAAATTGTGGGTTGTCTACAATTGGCCCATATAGATTTTGTTATGTGAATTCTTTGAACAGAAATATAAAGTATTGGCTAACATGTTTTCATCACCATCTTTTAAAACAGAATTTACCTTTTTGTAGTTGCGTTTTGAATAAATTATTATTATTATTATTATTAGATATTGACATTAAATGTCTTGTTTGCAATGTTATGTTTAATAACATTTTTAAAAGCTGCAACATAAATATGGTCTCGTTTTGTATGGGCATTTCAAATATTATAAAAAAACTGCATAGCATTGAATTTCCCAACGCATATTGTCCTACAATAGAATGGCGCAGACTGTTTTCATTCCAATCGTAGTACACTAGTGCGTGTTAACATGACGATACAGGTATGCAACCTAATCTTAACGAATGGCCGTATGTGTTTAATGGTCATAACATGATAATCAATTTCTTTGAGCGAATATCAACACTATGGTTTGTCAATACATTGTTCATCTTACCAGTGTCACTATGACGGTATGTCAATACATTGTTCATCTTACCAGTGTCACTATGACGGTATGTCAATATATTGTTTATCATACCAGTGTTACTTTGACGCTGCATTCATTCTTTACAGTTGTATTCCGATCAATAGTTGCATCCTATTTCGGGTATTCTAGTGCATATTATAATGGTCAAAATGCATTAAAATTTATTTCTGCGGTAACATGGAAATACCTCCATTACATTGTATAGTTAAACACACGTTATGCTGTCTCCATGCATTAATATTACTTTTAATGTTTGTGTTTGGTCCGCAAATTTTAGCTGCGGCAGCTGCCTTGTCGTGCCTCAGCGTGGCTACGACGCTGACATGTTTTTGTACACAATGTTCGAAGACAATAATTAACACTGCTTTTGAACGTTTTGATATTAAATAATTATGTTTTATTTCTCAGTCATATTTTTGTATGTTTTGGTTCTCTATTATTAGAGAGTACAAAAAACTACGTTTTGACCAATTCTGGTTAACGCGGTGGAATTCTTAAGCTGTTTCACTCAAAAAAGCAAAAAGGCAAACACCGAGATATCACTTTCTTGCTCATACTGAATAATAATAATAATAATAATAATAATAATGATAATAATGATAATAATAATAATATTAATAATACTTGAAACATATCCACGTATACATAATTTAGTGAGTTAAAAAGAGACCAGTTTAATGAAAAAAAAACAACATCATTTGATAAGTTTATTCGACATTTTCTCCTCTGAACATAATTTTCCATTATGGACAATTACAGCCAATACATCGTCAGCTTCGTTCGCGATTCGTTTTACAAAGGGAGACAACGCCTACAGTACTCGATAATGGTAATGTGAAAAGGGTCTAATTGATGTTTCAGCAGGCATAAACAATGATTGTAGGTGAGGCGTGTTTTAGTATCAATATACTTGTATTTTGCCATACACAACAATTGAAATAAGGTCTATTGACATTATATCCGTGTAGTTTGAAAATGTATGAATTACATACTTAAACAATAAGAACAGTCCAATGTTATAAAGGGTCCAATATTTTTTTGCTCGGTGACCCATAGTTTGTAGTTCAGTTTTGGTTTGAGTATACATTGATTCATACAGGTGGAAATGTTTGATTCTGTGGCTGGAAATAAAATGTTGCATAGGTATTTAACTTCACGTATCTGGTATACACGTTAGTATATAAATTAGTATATATTATAATTTATTAGTATGTCCATGGACTATAGAATTCAAAAACATGTGATGAAACAAGAAGCACACATGAAAACCATAACTTAAAAGTTTTTTTTAGTATATATCAAACACGTTTAACAGATGTTAGAAATCTTTATGAAGATGTATTAATGGGTTTTGTATATCCTTGAATTATCCATATCTTCATGTAACTTGCGCATATGAACGTTTACTATTAATTTATTATAAAAAAGACGTTAGAGGACCATGACAATTTTTCATAAGGTAAAATAATCTGAGTGAGCTTACTCGTAGGATGATTCTCTATCCATTTCATCGACTGCAAAAACAATTATTATAATTATATACGCACAAATTACACACTGATATTTTATAAGAATTTTACAGTCAGTTAGGTCGCCATTGTCCTAACACAGGTACATATGGTACAAATCCATTTTACTATACAGTTTATTGTTGCATTTAAATCTTAGTGTCTTATAAACAGTAAATAATAGTAAAAAATAAATTCCTTCCCTGTTTAATAGCTTATATTTGACACTTTTAATACGCTGATAAAACGACTTACCTGTCTTTATTTTTCACATATATACGCCTATGTCAAACAAAAAAACAATGGTTAAAAGCAAATTGTGCTTTGTGATCAATATCTGGGCTCAGATAACAAATATCCGAAGTAGGAAAAATCCATAAAGGCTATTCATAAGTATTGAGTTTCTTATTTAAACCTGCGCAAACAAAGCTACCACGCATTGCTATGCCTTGGATTTAAGCTTCGTAACTGGAGCATACAGAAGCTTTTTTAATGACGGACAATAGTCAAATTTGAAGGTAAGATTTGTTTACTTTATAACATAGGTAAGGATGTAATATTTTAATATTTTGATTGCTTCGGTAAGAGAACCCTGGACATTGTTTCGATGCTGTTGTTGTTTAAACAGTCTTGAAATTTTTAACAAACTCAGGTATTCGTTTATCTAAATAAATATATCAAATAATGAACCTGAGAGACAACACTACATTCAGTCAAGATATACTAATGATCAATGTTGGCGTTAATTATAGTAAACACGTTGTGTCAGGTTCGATCCTTTGATTAACTCTAAACAATAACAATTCAAAGAAAGTGTGGCGTCAATGACGTGATTTACGCTCAACGTTCCGTGAGTTGACGTGCCAAATCTGCGACATTCTCCGGCCCGCGAAATGTCCTAATCGCCATGTAACAGTTCCAGTGGGCACAATTTCACGACCGGCCTCGTTGTGATGCCCTTGGCAATACGGATACGTGCAGTCCCAGTAAACCCGTCATATCCTGGAAGAAGTTCGTCTACAACTGCAAGCCTCAACTGTAGTCTTGGTGTAAAGTCATCGTGCACAATGACCACGTCTCCAACACGTATGTTGTGACGATTGATCCCGCTTTTCCGTTTGTATTCGTTCAGAGACGTTGAATACTGTTTCCAGCGTCGATAATATTGCGCAATAAGATGTCCATGACGTCGTGCCCTCGTAGTGGCATCATCAACGGTGCACTGAGAGGTGTTGAAGGAGTTATTGTTTCCAAATGGTAGACTTGTTAGTCTGCGTCCGTGAAGTGCGACGGGGTAAGTGTCTCCAGATCGTCCCTAGATGAACTTACGTATGTCAATGGTCTGTTGTTTATAATTGCCTCCATTTCAGTGACCACCGTGTTTAACGTTTGCAGATTAACATACCCTCTTCCTAAGACCTTCTTAAAGGTTGTCTTGCCAATACCAATTTATCGCTTCCGCCACCATGCGTACCAGGGCGCTCGTTTGGGAATAAATTGCCATTATTTTCCTTTCTTGGCAAGTTCGTCTTTCTTGTACATTCTGTTAGGAACAACGCGGCTGTATCTGGTTTGCTGCAGCTTGATAAGTGTAGGTGTTGTCAGAGATCATAATCCCGATAACGATCGTGTGCTCACAAAGCGTCTGAAGACCAACAGAAACGATTCCTCCGTCAAGTCAGGTACAATCTCTAAGTGAACAGCCCGAGTACTGGCACTGGCACACGTACATTTTTTTTATAAACTTTCTGATGTTGACCATTTCTTTCCTTGAAGTATAAAACCCCGGTAAAGTATACACCTGTGACCGAAAATGGTGGCTCTTCACTGACTCTTGCAGCTGGAACTGGTGGCGGGTTGGGTGCAATTTACGGTTTTCCTGTCAGTTTGCGACAAGATACGCAATGACGAAGCACTAACTTTACGTAATGTCTGATGGACGGTAACCAATACTTCTGACGTAAGTGTGTTACTGTCTGTGCTGTTCCGGCGTGAAGTTGATGACAATGGGCGTCTTTGACGACCAATCTTGTCAGGTAGCTTTTTGCGGGAAGTAGAAAGGGAATCTTTGCTGAATCTGGAAGTATTGCATTCTTAATTCTCCCACCACAACGAATGCACCCCTCATCCATATACAAACTTCATATTTGTATGATCGCCAACCGTCTGCTCTTTGATGTGAGCGCATCGATGATGTCATTATAATGCTGATGTTGGCAACTCTTAATAAGCTCTATTTCAGCGCGTCTCTGCTCCATCGTCGATAAGGGACCCAAGCTTCGTTTTCCGGGCACTATTTCTTTGCAGTTACTTATGAATCGTTGGACAAATGCTATTATCCGGACTAACTTTCGGTAACTACTGTATCTTGTAATGTCCAGTATAGTTGTGAGATAAGGAATGGAGTTGTTACTGGATGTTGACTCTTCTTCTGCTTTCTGCGCTCTCATGGTCGTAAACGTGGTTGTTTATTCCCACTACCATGTAGGCCACCGCCTGTTGTTACACAACCACGTCGGGCCTTCCTTCCATAGCGTTCTTGATTAAAATTGGGAAGCTGCAATCCCTATTGTATGTAAATCGGATGGGGTTTCCTCAGTGGGGAGGTATCGACAATCTACATTTAGAGTCAACCTCTTGATTTCTTCATTCCGGTTCGAAACAAATGCTTTAAATAGTTTCGTATAATGTAACCTGTGCTGTACGATTTGACTGTCGGACCAACACACTATGTGCGTGCAAGAGATTGATGTTAAAACCCGATGTGCGACGCGGGCTCCAACAAGCGCGGCCATCAGCCCTAACCTTGGGAGAGTTATCCTTTGTATGGGAGCGACTCTGCTTTCGGCGAAAACGAAGCTTAAACATTTCCCTGGTTTAGGATACGATACTGCTTCGTAGGCTCAGGTACTTAGGTCAACAAACACATGCAGTGTTGCGTCCCCGGAAATGAATGCTTCTTGTTTGTCAATAAAGTATGGGCGATGAAACCGTGTTGCCAGGACGACGTTCAAATCACTGGCGATTGTTGCCCATCTTTCCACTATGACTGCCGGAAGTAAGGTGTCCAAACTGTATTTGTCCTTCCCCAAGTCCTGAATTATCAGCTTTGCTCGAACAGTGACAGGGCTCAACATACCAATTGGATCATAATTCTCGAAATTTGTTGAAGCATGGATCTCTTTGTTGTTACTTTTGTATGTGTGACTGGGCGTACGGCTTATGACGATTCGTCGTCTTCCGGATTCCAAAACAAACCTGGCAGTCCATGACCGCAGCAGACATGAGACCACGTGCATCGAGGAAGAAGTTAAGCATTTTTCTTTGTTGAAACTTGAAATCACGTTATCCACATGCAGGTTTCTATTCATAGTATCGCTTTCCGGGTTCTCTTCATACAAAGATAAGTGCTTCAGCAAAACCGCGTTCAAAATGAACGGAGAACAGAGAACAGGTGGCGCAAAACAGAACAGCTCGGAATCGATACGTGTCAAGCTTGCTGTTGGGGTCAGTGGGTTCGGACAGCCACAGAAACCGGGTAACATTTTTTGTGTTCCCAACAATATCCCAATAGTGATCGTCCCCAATGAGTAGCATTATTTCAAACGTTTCGTCCACGGTAAGCGGATGTGCTTGCTTTAATCCCTTCAGGTACGGTAGACTGATTTCGTGACTGATTTACGACATCTGTTGTCGATCAACAAATGCACACGAAAATGTTGAAAATGATTGAGAATTATAAAAATATAGTGATCAGAGGTAATAATTACCCATATAACAGTGCCTTAAATAATATGAGATGCAATAATGTTATATTCAGCTCAATGTGAAGCAAACTCGAGTTTGGAAATAGTCTGAGTTATCTTCTGCATCATTTCTGTGGAACACTGAAACATACATACTAGTGTTTCATAGTTATGGTGCTTTTGACATAATTCACTCACCACCTTCATCGGAATTTAACTAGTCCACAGGTAAAAATGAAGTTTATGCAGAAGGTACAACTGTTATTTTGCTTTCTTTTTCTTAAAAGTTAAAAGTAGGCTACACTACCAAATTTTTCTTTTGTCAAATACACTGTTTGATGAATCTGTAATATTAAAGTTGTATCCTTACTGGGTTAGTCAACTGTCATCCCCATTTTTAATGCAAAATAAACTTTCAATTTCAGCATGAAATTATGTATTGAAAATTAGCTCATATACAACATGACTTTTTGGATTTGCTTTATGATATTAACAACACGCTCCCGAAAATATTTATCAAATGTTTTATAGGAAAGCCACTCACTTTAATACTATTATGGACGCCCGGGATCTCAATTGATCTCAATTGATGCAGAATCCTGCTTTCTGAAGCAACCAAAGTGCAATTTTCTCATTTTTTACTCAAGCAAATAATGTGCCTTGCATTATTTTGATCCACTTGTTTTTAATAAGCTAACTTCAAAAGAACTAGAAAATAATATTTGTATAATTCTCATATTTTTTTAAATTGAAAGCAACAACAACAACAACATTGGAACGCAAGAAAATACAAAAAAATACTATAAGATCAATAAAATCATTTATCCCCATTGATCATATATTCAACTGACAGTTATTATGTCAATCTAGTTTGGGGATTATATTAAACATAGTACCACAAAACATAACAATCACACTACTTCATTCTGTTTATAAGCATTGCACATATAAACGCATACACAAATATAGTTAAATAAACCAGATAAATACAGATTAATACATTCCTTATTTAGTGAAAATGTCACTTTCATGTTTGATTTCAAGAGAAAATCGATATTGAATGGTTTTAATTAATATAAATAATTAAATGGTAACAATAAATACAACATATAAGATGATTCTCTTTGTCACAATTTCATTTCACTATATACAAGCATACTGCTTCCTTCAAAGATCATCATTGCAGATACATGACTAAATACAGTAAAATTGATAATCATGTTAAAAGAGGCATATTTCATGTGTTTCAACTGGCTAAATATAACTAAGTATTATCATATTAAGGAAATGTCCTGCCTGGATTGTTTACTTGCTTGTATAAATAATACTAGGTTTCTGATTCCCTTATTCCAAATGTAGCTGCTGGATGTGTCCATAAATGTCAACATTGTAATAGTGTCACAGTTCAGGCACAAATATATATATATCTTAGAAATGCCGAAACATCATGAAACTTGCCAAGAACATTTGTTCCAATGACATCTCGGACGAGTTAAAACCGGTTAAAATCGGGTCATGTGGTGTCAAAACGAGGTCACAATATTAATTTTAAGTAAAAGCTTGTGAACACTCTTGAGGTCACACTTTATGCCCAATCAACATTAAACATTATACTTGCTCAGAACATTTGTTTTTTGATGTCTCGGTCGAGTTCGAAAATGGTTCCGCTCCATTGAAAAACATGGCCACCAGGAGGCGGAGCCGCTGATTGTGTTATATGTATTGTCCTGTATTGGATAGGCAATTGGTTATTTGCCTCAAATAAAGGACCACCGGATGGTAATAAGTGTTTCTCTCCTGATGATGTCTCTGGGGTTTTATTATTTCGATATTCATTATATGGCTGTATAATGAACACTTTAAAACTTCTTGTATGTGACAACTGGCGTGATTTCAAAAGGATTTCATTGAAATCTTTCTTGACTGACAGTCTGCCCTATTTATTTAAATCGGGGTGGGGAGTGTCAGTTTTTCTTTCATGTCTGTATAGACACTTTTGGAAATCGTCTTGTTGGAAGTCGCTTTCTGGACTTTACATTTATTTAACAGAAATGGTCCGTGGATGACATTCTACCACATTCCTTCAAATCATGCTGATTCCTTTCAAAAACATACCCGTCGCCGCGGGGGATGGGGGGAGGGGCGGGGTAGTTTTCTATACATTGTTATGTAGAAAACTTTAAAAATCTTCTTTTCATAAACCGCATGCTGGATTTTAAACGTATTTAACATAAATAGTCATTGGGTATCACTATACCTAATTCCACCATGTGTCCATCGTGCGTCGTTTGTCGTCAACATTAACTTTGTGAACACTTTGTAGGCCACATTTATTGCCCAAATTACAAATACGCCCCGAACTCGGACGAGTTCTCAATTTGGTCAAGTTGTGACAAAAACTAGGTCATTAGGGCAAATTGAAGAAAACGCTTGTGAACACTCTTAAGGCCGAGTGTTTTGCCCTTTCTTAGAACATTTGTTCCAATGACAACTCGGTCGAGTTCGAAACTAAGTCATGCGATGTCAACAAATAGGTCAATAGGGCAAATTGAAGAAAAAGCTTATGCACACTATGTTCAATCATAATGATACGTGTTTAGCCCCACAGCTGAGCGATCTAGAACCTCTTGTTTTAAACAGTATATTAATGGAAATAAGAGCTACAACCGAATCATATACAAACTACAATTCCAAAAAGAGGAAAGAATGATATAAATATATTTTAAAAGCAATAACAACTAAACAAATTGAAAAACAAATCACTAAAAATACAAGCGATATTTGAAACACTAAAATGAAAAGTTCTTTAAGAGAGAATGGATTGATGAACAATATTTGAAAAATGTGGCTGGTTTCATAAATAAATGCAAGACATTGTGTATTTTGAGATAATTTTCCTCATACCTGTGAGCAGAAGAATTGCGACAGAGAATTCAAGGGCGAAAGTTTGCGAATGAGTCCTACGTTGCCGTTGCAAATTTGTTAAAGGTTTGGATACGGAAATCTTGGTTAAAGCCGGGGTTTATCGAAGCCAGAGGCGTAATGACGATGCGCATAAAATCAACTTGTCGGTGGAGGGAGATTCGATTTCGTAAGCACTTTGCAGTTGCACGGCAGGGTATGTCAAGTTTACGTGTTATTTTTTCGTAATTAAATTGTATAAAACCAACATGCAAACAATTAATCATAATTAGCTATTGTCGAAAGTCCTTATTGTTCAAAAGCATTATGTAAACATTGCATCACTGTGCTAATTAAATTGCCTAAACTACATTTGATCTACATTCTACAGTACTTTATTATATTAATTGATATATTGTACACCACTACGCAGTATAGACAGTATCAATGTTTGCTCCAGCGTCAGAAATGTTTTATTGCATTCAAGAAATAATTTTCGATTTATCGTTGTTTATCGCTCAATTAACAAATGTATGGAGTTATGATGCGTAGGAATTAAACCACAAGGGCGTTAAATAATTCCATTTATGACATGATCTGTCAAATTATTTTGCAATGCGGAATATATTTTACTATGCTCAGCTGCGCTAGGAATCTGGAGTACTTTTTTCGTTGTTTATTGGATATTTTAACAACGAAAATTTTGTTCTTTGTATATAGAAGCGAGTATCATGTTAGAATGAGAATTAGGTATATGATTCCTTGGTCATACACGAGACTGGCGTGCATTTAACATATAATGTATGATTTTGATTGTTATTTAAGACACAAAAGTCATGATGAATAGTAAAAACAATTTCGCTTTTTGCAGTGCATCCGGTGAGTGTGCACACATCTTACCAGTCGTGTTCAAGATCACAGATTGGATTCTGCTCGGTTTGAAAGAGGTGTCTGTAGACCCAGTCTGCACGTCTCTTCCCCAACAATAGGATCGACCCCGCGGTGCAAATATATTGCCAGAACCAGTTGCCACCAAGGTGATATCAAAACCCGCAAAAACTACAAGAAAGAAGCGACCACTCGGTGCAGATTTTACTCATAACAGGTACATACTTTCATGAACAGATTACTGGTATTAGACTAAGGATAACTAACAATAAGTGTAAAATATATTAACTTTTTTTTTAATTAACACAGCTTTGCAAGTCACATTTATGCAACAAGTAAATAATTGATTTCTTTGAGTACAAAGTAACCAACATATGCAGTGGTATTTTGCTCTCTTTTTCACACCAACACATTTCATATAACATATTTATGACATTTATGACAACAATTCTTCGGTAGCAAGTATATTCATACATAGGTGTTGTTTTTCAATGTTTTACATTCCCACAACATATATATTTTATTTCCAGAAAAATACAGTTGCTGTAGACTGACATTGAACATCTGCAGTCACTGGATAGATGCCCAATTGCATATTTGGCGCATGATCCTGGTCATAACGGAACTGCCTGTGGACAGCAGAATTTAGGCAGTGCTCTAAGATATCAGGTATATTATATGATTACTAGTCCTGTATCAACAATGGCATAAATTGTGTCAGAAAACAGCAATTGAACCAAATATGATTCACAACAGGAAACAGGGAAAGGTCCACAACGATTGTTAACTATTTTAAATTTCTTTACACGAGCTATTGCTCGTTCTACATGTACACGATGTTTTGCAATTTGGCGTGTTAATGTAACATCACTGGATGTCATTTGCGTTGCTTTTGATGCAACTGGTGGAAAAAGCAATTTAAGTCCAGTTATTTTCAGTTCATCCTCAATGAGAAAGCCCTTGTCAACCATAACTGAGTCGCCTTTTTCAACTTTCCAGCTGTTATTAACTCACGAAGTAAATCCAGTAAACCACTTTGATTTGTAATTTCCTTGTCTGATATGGAGCCAGAGAAGGGCATACATATAAATATAAATGAGCTCCTGTGATCTATGCCAACTAAACCCTTAAGTGTAGTGGCCGACTTATAATCTGAGTAACACTGACTTTGAGATTGAAGAAGGTCTTCCTACTTTAATCTCAGTTCCATCTAATATAACCATGGTTTCTGGAAATACTTCTTTTGAACTTTGGTGGCATATGGTCTATTATCACATCTCTATTAGGCCAAATGGGTACAGATCCAAATCTGAAATACATATAGTTCATCCAATTTCGAAACAATTACCCAGCATCGGGTGGGATGATACTGAAAAGGTGAGCTAAGTGAATAAAGTCCACATTCAAACGCAGTTTAATGAGCACCATTAAAAACGGGTCTTGAAGCCTCGTCGACTTGAACACTGAAATTCGTTTTGATATTTCAAATGGGATCTGTGATTCATTTGGCACAAGAAACATAAATATATTTATGAATTGTGTGTACACGAATCCAGTGTAGTACTTAAAGTTATTTTTAATGGATGAATCTCTCACAAATTCAACGGTCATTGGTTGACTTTGTTGGTGGCCTTTGTGATCAGGATATTAATAAACGTATGTTTAAAAGATCTGGAAACACAGAAACACAAAAAGAATGCTGGTGTACGGATTCAACCAATGCAAAATACAATGCCAATCACGGACATAGTCACATGACAATCACAATGAAGAATGCATGGAAATTAACAGACATGCAGATAGCTATACAGAAAGTGTCAAAGTTCAAAGCAGATGACATTCAGTCATGTCGTAATGTAAAGAACAGTGTCGCGTATTGTTCTAAGGAAGATTACAGATGTGTCAATTACAATTATGACAATGATTAGTTAAGCTGCATTACGTTGGCTTACGCAAAAAGGTGGTCGCGATACTGGGATTCCAGATTACTTTCGATTTCGCAATAGGTTTTTCCATTGGTTTCCCTTGATTTCTATTTTTAGACATGTGGTAATTATTGCATAATAGCTAAAAATAGAGTGTTTATTGTTTATATATATATAGAGAGAGAGAGAGAGAGAGAGAGAGTACTGGGGCGTTGTCGTTATTTCAGTTATGAAATGGCAGGATATAGGAAGAGGGCTAGATTTTATAAGAGAAAACGATTTGCTTTTAAGAAAGGATACTATGCTCGTCGCCGTATTGTTCGTCGTGCTGTTCGTCCAAGACGTAAAGCGATATATCGCAGGAGAAGAAATCTTCGGGCCGCAATTACCGGACGTGGGAGGATTATTCGACGAACGATTCGTCTTGGACCTGTTGACTTTAATCATAGATATATAAACTTTTATTTGTTCATTACAAGTAAACACACTTGTGAATGAAAAATAACAAATACAATTGTAAAATATTACTCCTGTGTCCCTAGGCTTCATTACACAGTATCTGTGCTGCTAGTTGCCTCTTCAACGAGTCATTTTTAGCTGTGATTGCCAAGAGCTGCAATGATGCCACACCAAAATCTGGAAAAAAATAATTATATACAACTATTGTTTATGAACATGCTACATATTTTGTATCATTAATCTATTTCAGTTGCCCCTGGTTGAAAAAGCAGACAACCCTGTTGGTCAGTCTTTTCCTTGTGGACAGCTGGCCTTTCCAGTGGTTACAGACACTGACTGGAGCAAGACTGATGATGAAGACTAGTAAAAAGTTGAGTTGACTTTGTCGGAGGCTGTCCAGTTGGAAAAAAACACAAGGCAACAGAACAGCTGTGAGTTGTGGATGGACCAGCGGAAGCACAGAATTACTGCGTCCAATTTGGGCCGCTATATGAACAGACGCGTGTCTCTCACACAGAAATTTGTGGATTCTGTTACAAAATAGAAGCCTTTTAAATCACCCGCCACGTCATATGGCTCTGCAAATGAAAAGGTTGCCCGACTGATGTGTATCAGAAGAAAACTGGCAATCATGTGCATGACTGCGGGCCTGTAGTCAACCCGGCATTCCCATTCATTGGAGCCACACCCGATGGGAAAGTGTGCGACTCCAAGACAATGGAAACGGATATCCCAGAAATAAAGTGCCCGTTTTCCACAAGGGACATGAGCATTATGGATGGTATCACTGCCATGAAAGGTCGCACTCAATTCCATTCGAAAATGGATGAGGAACAAAATCAAATAACACAAAATCATGCATACTTCTTTCAAGTGCAGGGACAGTTGCTTGCTACAGGAGCCCAGTTTTGTGATTTTGTAACTTTTACAAATTATGAAATTCTTGTCGAAAGAATTTTTCATGACAAATCTGTCCAGTCTGATATAGTAAAAAAGGTAGAATGCTGTATAAAACTTTCCAGTTTTAAAAGTATACCTGAAATAGAGCTGTCTTCTGGTTGAACTTGACTGCAAACGTCTTGATTAATCTGGCGGTCCGTTGCAACATTCTCTTTATTGCTGAAATAATTATTGTTATGTTTTACAAATAATGGTAGCTTTAACATGTCAATTTTATTGATATGATTGTTTGATATGTTGTCAGGAAACATTTAATGGCTCTTCTAATTTTATTAATTTATTTAGCAAAACAAATATGTTATGTCAGAAAAATGTGACACATTTGTGAAGACATAATTATGTTATGGATTAGGCTTTGTTTCAAAGGGTATTATTGTTTGTTTTGCTGATGGCTTAAGAGATGTATTAATAAACTGCATGATAATTGATCTATGTGTGTTGTTATTCCTTGTTTCATGATGTAGAAATCACTAGACTACATAAAAGTGCAGGCTGTTTTTTTTTCAATTAATCACAGTAGCCAGTATATAAAAATTATTTGAAATAACCCATTGGCCTACAGCCCGGAACCAGTAAAATTATATACCGGCAAGTTAAAAGTTTGACCTGCCTTCCCAAAAGAGCATGCACAAAAAGGATGAACAATTTTGAAAGTAAGATTCAATAATACAACAATGTTCTTAATTGTTTTCTCAAAATATATCTGCACCTGATTTTCTTTGCATATGACTGACTACATAAAAACATCACTATCATTTATAACTTTTAAATAATATATGAGTTTTATTTCCCCATTTTGGACAAGTTCAGTTGAAATTGTATGGCTTATGCCCGAATGCACAAGCCCTTTCAAACAAGTTATTGTGAAGACTACTAAAAGGCATTTAACAAGTACATACTTGTTTGTTCGATCAGCAGAACTTGACATTGGTATCAGGACTTTTTTCAAAGTTGCGGATACTGAGCGGTACTTAGGTGGCGGTCGTCTTGGTGTAATTTCCTGTCTTGAATATGGGGTGAAAGCAGGTATTGGGTCTGGATAAGCTTTACTTGGCCTTCCATCGTGGAAGTGCTAAACTAACATAACATTGATATGCATAAAACTGATACTTATGCTGCTTATGCTACACTCCCAGACATCTAGGCTTCCACTTTTCTTTATGTTTACTCCAAACATAAACCCTCTTATCTTTTCAAATTACAACATGAGTTTCGTCAGAGAATATAAGTTTTGGCCAGTCCTTGTTTACTGTCTAGTGGAGATGTGATCTAGACAAATTTCTCCTTTTTGATTAATTTTTTTATGAAATAGTGGTGGTTTGAGTCACATCGTCTGGTATATTCATGGCTATGTTATAGCCTTTGTACTGACCTTTTTGTTTGTATTCAAAGGACAATATTAAACTGTGCTATAATTTAGTTGGTAAAATCTTGTCTGGTCAATAATTGGATAAAGGCTGAACATATTTGTTTCAAATATTTATACATTTAGGTTAGTTATATCATTGATTCACATCCCTGTTATGAAACAATTCACATTATTCACTATACTTATTATCAATGTGCAGTGGAGGCTTTTATCACCAGCACTAAAAATATCTAAACCAATGCCGTAACTGCCATACCGTCTTGCAAATATCAACCTGATCTCTCGCATATTTTTATTGTATGATTCTCATAATAGGTTAATAAGATCAATACTCAGTATTTTTGTATTGTATTGGAAACCTCCTCAACATACTTTAATATGCTAATTAAAATAATTTGTTTTTGTTATTTACATGCTTGTTTACGTAATTCTTGTTATATTTTACAGAATCCAGTATGGGGCTCCATTACTCAGTGGAATCATGTGACAGAACGATCCTTCAGTTAGAAAAGCAGCTGAATGATTTGGAAACAAGGAATGTATTATGAGTTTTGGATTAATCGTTGTTGCATGTTGTATTTTCGTATCAAAATATTCTCATAACTTACTTGCACTACTTATGTTCATTGGTTAGAGTTAAGGGTGGTTAAGTGACATTTATGTCATTTATGCTGTAGTTTTTTATTCAGTCTAGACCTTTATATAAGTATAATAAACATTTAATACAGTGATTTTCTTGGTGTATTTAAAGGAAAATAATTTTTTCATAACCTTTGTCATACAACTGAAATGCTACAGTTACGTGTTTGACATTTTTATTAACTTGAAGGTAATAATTATTTAAACAAAAATAAATAAATAAGGATTGGTGTTGTGGTCAGAATAAATCATGATTTACTTATGTTAGAAAACTTGTCAACATCGTACTTATGAAATATGTTGGAAATCTACTCGTACATTAAGAAATACTATTTTTCTAGCAGACTGTTTTGTCGAATAGCCCATGGTAAGGAGTATAGACGCTTAGGAATTACATCCCGAGTGCGAAGCACGAGTGATTTGATAACACACATCTATACTCCTTATCGCGGGTTATTCGACAACAAACCATTTCGATTCGTTCACGATCTTAGTCTATATTTTAAAGCTATTGAATGAGAACTATATTTTATGTATACTCCGGCCATCTCACTACAAGATACGTTCACTCGCGCGTGTCAGTGACGTCAGTTAATAATAACAAAACAATATGAGTTGAGCTTCTTGTATACAAATTGAGCGAATAACGTGAGATTCATTGATACAAATCAAATAATCAATATATGACGTCATTTTATTGATACTATAGTTCAACATGCTAAAAAAACACAAATAACATACACATTGTATAGAGTTTAAATGTAATCATAAATGTATCATTAAATATGTGATTGTTGTTTTAATACATTAAACAGAAATGGTAAGTTTGTTAAAATTTTGCTAGAGCGCGTTAAAGCTCGAGCATTTTATTGTACATTTTCCGCTACTTCGTCAGAACTTTTTTCAAAACACCCATAATTATTGCAGAACTTCCTATACTTGATTTTCTTCTTTGTCTATGGAAAATATGCCGCGTGTCGAGTTAGAATTTACGTTTTACCAATCAGAATGATATTATTGTACAAAAGGGTCTCACGTTCTCAAACTGAGGGCCCAGTGTAAGTAAAATATATGAATATATAAAATTATTGACATATAATATTATGAAGAATGAACATATAATGGAAAAGGCATTAGTGCATTATTAAAAATGCTTTAGACCATGTAGGATGTGTATGGCTATAATAATAGTGATGTCAAATTGGTAAGTATCATCACGTGTGTAACAAAATTTTCAACCTTAATGTTTATATGGCAGAATTATTAAGATTGTTAAAGTATTGTTACCTGCCATTTGTTTGTATTGCTCCAATGTAGCGAGTCCATTTCTCAAATTTGTGTTAACATTTTTGCTTACAGAATCACGTTGCATAATGTGAATTCTATTAAATGTAAAAAAATTGTACGGCACTTTTCCATTTCTCTAACAATTCAGTGTCAAATGAGACTTACACCCTAAGGCTTACGCATAAATAAAAAACATGACTATTTCAGGTTAAGAAACAAAACGGATGATTCAAAACAGAGGGACTTGAGAAAACTGTATGTATATAACTCATATATTTCTTTTACACTACAAAGTGAAATATACTGAACAATGTCATAGATACATTAACGTTGTTTGTGTTTTACTCACATGAATAGTTACGTACATTTGTTACTATCTGCAAAACATATTCATTTCAAAATAGCGTGATCGACCATCATAGCTGTATTTACCTGTTTAAAATATGAACTGAATAATCAGACACGTAAAAGGCAAAACCATGCACTAGTCTTCTTGCCATGTTATTTCCAAACATATTCCATTAAGCAAGTGCAAGTAGACGATATGTTATTGAAATTTGTTTATAAGCCATTCACTGTGTTTCTTTACTTACAAGTTGTTATTCGTACTCACGCTGCTGAATTTTTCGCTGTCTTAATACTAACATGTTCAATGTTTAATGTACCCCTAAATATATGCACGACCTATACTGACGCTTGCATCTTTGTGTATTGTGTGTTTATAATTTTAGATTTTATGAAAAATCGACGGAATACAATGATTTGCTGAACCACGTACATTTTATTAGGAACCGCCATAAGTAAGACGCTTAATCTGTTTTGTTCTGTCACTGAGCGCTAAGTTTGAAATGTTATTGGTTTATGTAAGGTAGTTCTGCGTCTTTCGACATCAGACTCTGTCGACTATTGACTATATTCGCCAAATGAACAATACACACGTATTGTTTGATATTCTACAACGTGCACAATCGGACAAAAAATAACATACTATATGCTTTTTGGTTTAAAAATCGTTCATCCAAACTTTTATTTTTGTTTATCTGTTTGTATAATTTAGTGTATATAATTTGTCGCTTGCCCGAAATAACATTTTTTTCTCTTATGTTTGTACTGAATTTAGTAATATTGTAATTTGAATATAAATTTATGATAAATATATTTCCGGCAAATGTGACCAAACTGGCGAGAATTGTGTTTGACAATGTGTTCTAGTAAGACGGTGCGTGTTTTCTCAAGTGCAATATACATACTTAAATTTTACTCCAAGCATACAGATAATCTATGTCATATAATTGAAAGTGGTGAGAATCGTAATTAAATTGCATGAAAGTTATAACACATTGATAGTTGTCTAAAGTGATTACAACAATCGGAGATGTAACACAGGAGCTATTGCGTATTGAACAAAGCAATTTTGGAAAATGATATTTAAGTCAAGATCTCAAAGCAGTAGGATATTTAATCAAAGATATAAATTACACAATTTTTGATGTACAGATATTATGAAACTCATGGTTTTTAGAGTTGTTAAAATTCACTGTCTGAGATCTCGGTAACACGAGAAATGGACACGGGACGATTTCGGTAACAGTTACTGGACGAACAATATGTTACTTGATATGTGGGTGGTAAAACACGTTTTTAAAACGGTATATGGTATTTATTATGTTCATTTGTTAAGCATCCTGTCTATTTTACTTGGACTGCGTACTGAAATATAAGTTTACATGTATTATGACTAATTTGATATATTTCTACTATTAAAATGACTATTGATAATGCTCCAAATATGGTTGCGTAGATTTAATATTTATAATAACAAAAACATGTGTTCAAAATATCTACGCTATTAAAGTCTTAGATGTGTGCTTATACCTTTTAAGCTCTGTGGCGATTTTCGTACTTGTTTTTATCATATCCCGATTATAGCTTATTTTGTAAGTCAAAATGTCACGGTCGCGAGACGACAATGTTACGGCTATAATGACGATCTAATATTAAATGTAACGGGCATGTTACGCCCTTGAATTATGCTGACCAAATGAGGAAGCATTTAATCGCCGCTTTGTCCATCCATCCGATTTCTTATTCCACTGCCATTCAGTTTGTCCGGCTGTCAAATTAATTTTTCCTACAACTTTATACATCATACTCCATATACTTCCATCTTTCTGTTCGGTACTTTATTTCCGCACGAGATCTCAGGATATATGCCTCGAATTCGATGACACTTTATATGCAGCAGAGTTGACATGCTCACAGTTTCAGGTGATTTCGTTCTGATGAATTTCAAGGAAGTTTGTGCTTTTTAATATGAATTTGACATTTTAAAGGGGCATATCTAAAATAAAAAAAGTTGTCGCTGTCAAACTTTTCGCGATGAAAAATTAGTAGAAATAGAAAAATTAATGAAATGTACATTTAGTATTGCTACGATCATGCGCACTTTGATCAATGTAGTCCAGCGTAGGAGTGCACAATTTTGTAGGCGTAAGTTCAAATCCTGCTGGAACCGTGAAACAAAAAAAATATTTTTGCGTAGTGTTGTTTTCTTCTTATTAATTCCATCAATATATTTTGTTGACAGAAATATTTTCGTGACAAATGGTAATATTGTACTGTTTTAGTACGCGTTTATATTTATGATAAATACCGTCAATATGCCCCTTAATGGGAAATCGGCGTTTCCGAGATATCATGACTGCGGGTGTAGTAGACTTTTATCGAGTGCATCGGTATTTTCTCCCATAAGGATGTCGCCCCCAAAAGACTTGTTGGGTTACGGCGGATAGTGCAAGATACAGGAGACGCCCCATTCCAGAGGTAACCCTGTGTATTTTAGTGCCCGATGTGAAGGACCTAATACACTACGCATCGGTTTAACGGTTAAGAAGAAAGGGTGTGGTGGGGGCTCGAACCTGCAATTCCCGGGATGTGAAGCCAATGCGTTACCATTAGACCAAAGATCCGCCTGAAGTAACAACTCGAATTCAATGAAAATTTATATACAGCATCCGTACCAAAAGGACATGCCTATAATGTCTGGTAGTTAGGTCTGATGATGTTTCAGGGAGTTAGCATCCTTGTTATTTTAAAAATTACGATTAAATGGTTGTGACCAAGGTAAAATACTGTATGGTAGAAAGAATATTCACAGTGCTTGCATTGGTATTTGACTCTGAGGGAATGTTCTAGAATTCGGTGATAGTCATACAGATACAAAGCAACATTCTTGGAGACGTCTGTTTCGTCTAAGTCCCCATCACCTTCCTCTAAACTAATCACATTAATGTTGAAAAATCGTCCCGCTACTGTAACAGGGTAGACATGCAGCCGTTACTCAATAAAAGACGTCGTCCTTATGTCCGTTACATTTCTACAGATGCTAATTTTTGTTTAGAAAATCAGTGGTGTAGACATATTTTGCTTACTGTTTTGCATATAACCACGGAAATAAGTTTCAATTATGTTATATAAAACAAAAATGTCGTTTACAATTAATAACCTGTTTATATACTTTTCTTTAACAAAAAAGAAATCGGCCCATTATCAAGGTAGATCTATTTTTTAATCAAAAAGAAAAAAAACAATGGAAAATTAAATTAAATTGTTATGATAGCCAAACTTCTCGTATCTCCTAACAGTAAAACATACTAAAAGTGTTCAATTAACAAATGATTTTTTCACAACACACCGATTCAGGTGTTTCCTTTGCTTGTTCTAACTCTGATTACAAAACACAACCTACTGCTTAATCGTCAGACAACCTACACCGAAGATCGTCCCGTGTCTATTTCTCGTGTAACCGAGATCTCAGAAAGTGAAAACCGGCAAAATACATGTTTTGACGACAAGCCTTAGACATTTTCCGCGAATGATTAGGTCGTACAATAAAATGCTTACAATAGCCAAACTTCATTTTGTATCTTGATCGAAAATATAAACACATGCAACATGAATTATTGACGATGGTAACATTGAGCTGATGCATATGACCACGTTTACAAAATGTATTGATCGTTTTATACTGTAGACACGTGTCAAGTCTTGTGAGTGGGACATTGGAGAAGGAACTGCATGAAAAGTAGGACATGTGATTTTTTGTAAATGCTGTTCATTGAAATTTAAATTTTAACTTCGGTCGAAAACATTTATATTAAGATAATAATGATCAATTATTTTTTTCAGCCATGGTCGAAAACTTGAAAGATTACAAAAGATGAGAAGTATTGATGCGGAGCTTAAACAAGAACTTAGGTAAATTTTGTTCAAATAAAATGAAGATAAGTAGTATCCTTGACTACTGTCTGTTCGTGGATATATCGAAATAAATAAATTTGAGAAACGATTGAAATGAAGTAAACACAATAAATGTTCAATTGTTTATACAGTATCTTATTACCCTTATGCTTCTGAACAAAAATCATAAAAATCGAAGTGTTACCACAACTGAATATACAGCGTAATCAAACACCTTCTGTCAGCATTCTCCGTTTTGGATTCACGTAAGTTTGTGTATGACATATATATATAACGTTATTTCTTACTTCGCAATGTGAACAGCTGATTAGTCCAGGCGTAAAAGTGTGGGTTTCCTGTGCATGTGGCCAGTAATGTTAGTGGTTCGCAAGCTGCAGATGTTGTAGACTTTTATAGTCACCCATATGCTTGTTCATTTTCTCTAACCTTAACTAGAGAATCCCCGACAGCTCTTTTCCAGGTACCACTTTGCGGATTGTGAATCTGGTTTTTGTTGTTCCCTTTATTTGTTTAAGATCATTTGTATAAACGATGCTGAAATACTGCCATTTAACATCACAGTCTCAACAACAAGCTGACTGACATTACCTTGTACACAATCACCCTCAAACACTTTATGAGGTAGAATGTTATCAGCTCATACGGCACCTGGCCACAATTGGTGAATGTCACATTTACGGACAGCTGATTGTAAGTTTTCTGACTAATGAGTTTTGTTCGTGTAGTAGTTGTCGGGCGCATGCATATTTGTGACAGAAAAAGTCTGCTGGTAGAACACATACGATGATGTTCTGTTCAAGTGCCCATTTTGTGAGACCAACCGAAACATTGGACGTATGACCATCCAACAGTAGTAACAATATTTTTCTGAGCGCCCAGGAATGAACCCCAAGAAATGATGCTCGAGCCATTGGCAAAAAACATGGTGTTTGGAACGCCCCGTATCACTGACTATTTCACTGGTTCCCGTGGTAGATCCCTGCAACAGTTCTGACAACATGGGCTTTCCTGGAAAAACGTAGTTCGGGGTTGTGGCCACACCGCTGTTGCCACACCGCTGGCACTGTCGTAAGCTAAGATGCCGATTTTCTTTCTTGTGCCTGTTGTTACAGCAGGTGGATTGGAAGATGAATGTACAATGTGAGGAGGTTTATGTTTCATTGTGATCCTATCACATCTACATTGAATGCCAGATGTGGTTTGTCAGTCAGATTATTTTTGGCTGAGGGATTCAAAATGCTGGTATGCAGTTGCCGCTCTGACCATTTCGGCACCCACATATTATTAACCTGTGGTTTCTGTTTTTTTATTTCTGGCCAACTTATCATCCGAAAACCTTCAAACCAAGACAGTGTAAGTGGTTGTTCTTTACTTCATTTATTTAACTGGATAGCACAGTCAGAGGCAATATCAACAGTTTCCTGCTTAGTGTACTCTTATACATATTGGTCCATAATGTTCAAATGCTGTGCTTCTTCAAGCATTGCCAGTAAATGTTCCCTGTCAGTTGTAACGCATTCAGGGTTAATTTTATCTTGGATACTATCTCGTGGGGTTTGTGATGGCACATATTTAGCAGCCTTGTACATAGAAGCCTTTTGCTCTTTAACAAACTTAAATGCGTTTGGAAGGGATTTTGGAGAGTACAATCTGTATTTGTGCACGATTGGGATAGATTGATTATAAAAACAAGCTATGCATATACACTGCAGAGTAGACAAAAAAAAAATGCTTTTGTAGCTTGGCCCTGTGGGGCCTTCCAAATAAAAACGATGTTGTGTAAGTATGACGCAAATAGAATGCGGAGTGTAAAATATGTTCATCGAAATATTTTTTTGCAATAATAAATGTGCATTAGGAAATGGAGATAACATGTGTTAATAAACATTATTTATTGATTACTACCTGTTTAAAGCGTATTTTGTGATGGATATGTTTGCTCTTGAATATTAGTTTGTTCAAAATCAGTGTCTGGCTTTCGTCTCCTGCAATGTCAACATTTAGCGCGTGCATTTATTCAAAAAATTAACCCCTGCAACTTACAATACCCACTAAGTAAACTTTGACAAGCAGAGGTACGAACATATCGAAATAGACATAAATTAAAATGTTAACGTTCATCCGAGTGTAATAACGTTTGCCTATTGTTTACGCACATGAACAGCGAACTAAAGGAAGCCGATCTTGAGAAAGCACAAGAAATATTAAAACGGCAATTAGACTTGGCAAAATTGGAGATTCTGAGGATGAAAAGGAAAACTGAATTACACATGCATGCCGTGGGAATTTTGACTGAAGAAATAAGGTAAATATGTTGATAAGGCTTCATGCCAATGCGATATAGGACGTTGTAGTATAATAACATACATGTGTGTTATAGTATGTAAGTAATGCTTACGAGACCGAATCGAGGTTAATACTTTTTTATTATCGTAAAATTAATAAATCATATTTGCTATGCATTGTTTTACAAGGTAATTTAATCTATGTTACACAATCAATATACATGTATGAATGTATGTATGAGGATATTTGGTTTTATTTATAGCAAACATAACGAAACTAGAACTAAAGAAGACCTCAAGCAACTGTAAGTAATATACATTTTTCTGATACCAGTTTTGCACTGTCCTTTTGTGTTGTTTCGTAAATCTTTATAAGCACTATTTGTGTTTTACAGTCGACTTTAGCCCGACGCCTTGAATTTCAGGTTGCATCAAACACACACAAAGATTGAGGATCTTAGAACACGAGAACAACAGATGGAAACAATGATTGCGTATTTATATTTATATTTATCAATGCAATATGTATATGTGTATAATCAGTGATATAAATACTTACCTATTTGAGTTATATTATTTTTACCTTTTCTTTCTGCTAGGGAAATCCCACCGGGATCAGCTCGTCAAGACCTGACGACTAAACTGGAAGCGATTATTCAGTTTCAACTTAATGTGGTCGCTTGTAGCGTAACCAAACTCGAATCAAAAACTGCAGAGAATGAAAATATGAGGTTATGTATACATGTCAGCTTATACCAGTGTTTATACAATGTATAGTTTATATGCGTAAATAATGTTCATAACGTCAACAATACGACGACAACAATGTCACGGCGTTTTCAAATGTTTTGATGTCCTTCAATATGGCTGTGAGTTCGCCCTAAGCCCTTAATTTTTATATAGAAAAATAAAAACAAAAAGTGCATTTTAATATATGGACACATGGACAAAAGTGTTAATGCGGATTAAAAAAGTCATGCATATTTTTAAAAAATTGACGTTACGACGGGTCGATTGACAGGTCGATTAGCCAATGATATTGCAGAACTCAACAGAATTCATAAATTCTAAAAATAACGTGCATACGCGTAATGATGGCGTAGATTTAGTTTACACAGTCACAGGATTTAAAAGCACAAGTGATGTAGGAGATTTCGAGATAAATAAACTCGTAGATCTGCGTTTAAATGTCAAACTATCGAAAATGTACAGTTAGGGTATGTTCAGAAAATGATAACTTATACGAAAGTGTTTTCTATATTGGTTTAAAACGGTATTAATGTCAAAGTTTACATTTTTGGGGAGAGCATCTTGATTCGTTCTACTGCTTACTCTATGAAATCGACATCAACTTTAAGACTTACAAAATAAAATACAATCTTGGACGCACGTTCGTTA
Source organism: Congeria kusceri (assembly GCA_027627225.1). Lineage (NCBI taxonomy): Eukaryota > Metazoa > Mollusca > Bivalvia > Myida > Dreissenidae > Congeria > Congeria kusceri. Next base: position 82,913,616 of record CM051024.1, read on the forward strand.
ATGTGCCGATCGGACACAAAACGACCAACCAAGAATCGAAAAGTAACCATAATGTGTGCGAAAAACGATTTAAAACAAACTTTCACATCAATACAAAATGGCGTCAGGGTAAAAGATTAAGAACGCTGTTCTGTACACTTCATTTATTCTGAAAAACTTTAGAGTGATTACCAGATATAAATACTTAGATAGGTGCCTGCATATAAAACATGTTTTTAATAAACAATTGCAATTAAATATTTGAGGTAAAATGCATTTATTTTGCAATTAGACATTCGTCAAAGACAGTAATAAAACGTTGAACAAAGGCAGACTATGCGAGCTTAGCAACATTAACAAGTGATAGTATCGACCAAATGTGTGGAATGAATAAAAAAAGCTAATCATAAATCAATATTTAAGATGATAAAATACGGTGTGGACCAAGATGACCAGCTCCAATGCCTTGTGGTTTTAACTTACTGCAGACATTGTCTGTTAGTCGTCTTGGTCAAATGCCACTGTGGAAAACACAAACAAGTATCAAAGGTAAGTGACTTCTATAATTTATGTAAGGCCTATGCAACTGAAAACAAAAACAACACACACTCGCAATATAATAAAGAAACAGTATTTTATTCCTTGTTTACATTTGCAGAAAGCTACTGTCAGACGCGTTTCCGTTAATGTCGATCACATTAGCAAAATGTTTACTTTCTGACACTACTGTACTGGTATGGTAGATCTTCCCATGAATTTCACGATATCCTAAACGGCCATGCTTCATTTTTTCATCGAAAAAGGCCGACACAAAAGCATGTGGCTTGTGCTTGAAATACGAACCGACCGGCAACTCGTGATGTCATATTGTTTTTGACGGACATAAACAGAGTAGTCTCCCTTTAAATCGATGGGCGTGGCTCACTCGGCTCTGTCGTAACGTCAATTACGTTGTTAAATAATACATTTTAAATTATATTTTACAGAAATGGGTTCAACAGCGGGTGGAAGCAGGCATTAGGGTAAGTCGTGCATCAGTTTTATTAGATTCTGTTATTTTTATTATCATTAATATTTTTAGAATAATGTTAATAATAATAATAATAATAATAAATATAATAATAATAATAATAATAATAATAGAACAAAGTTGTTACGATTATCTTTGAAATTATTGTGTTTGTAGACTGAAAAGGCAAGGAGATTTTTCTGAGTTGTTACAAGCATCTGAATACTCGAGGTATTTTTACGATCATTCTTATGTTATATTCGTTGTGTATTGAAGTTACTTAACATCTACACGTTTGAAACGAGAGTTACATTAACTATAAAGTCAATAATAACTACGCATTAAATTCGTAAATATCTATATTTGACTACTGTTAATAGTTATAACAATTACATTTGTTTTAACTTGGACTAATTTTAGTGTACTTATACTTATTTAATAACCAGCACAATCTTTTTTTAATAATGCAAGCAATATGTTGTCAGTATGTTAAAGTATACGCGCGTTCGGTTGGTTACACGTGGACATGTTGCTAACTAAACTTTAAACGAGTTGTTTATTTTTCCCAATTCAGTGAAAACACAGTGAGGCAAACTCCATTGTAAGTTTAAATTTGAATTTGTCATTTTTCATTTCCTTCACTATTATGTTATTCAGCACCACAGGTTACGTCATCATTTAAGCAACACGTTAGTAAAGTTATAAAGGTTACTAATATCAAGATATATGTAAAATAAAACGTACCTGTTGCATTATCCAGAATATGAATGTATCACTCACCATGTATTACTATGTAATAAATTGAATGTAAATTTAAAAGATATTATTATTATAATGAACTTATGTTATTTGACCAATTAACGGCATTCAACGGATTTAGTATTACTGTGTGTCAGTTTAAGAACCAGATTGAAACATTATTCTTGCTTTATGAAATAAACACTTTGAATCATTTTAGATGGCAACAGCGAGTTAACGAGTTTATGGCACAGGGACGCCAAAATGAGCGTACGTTGAATGCCGAGTTAGATGAAAATGCAGACAAAATAAAACGACTGGAGACTATACTAAGAACGCTGTATGTATCGTGTTCAATAATGTTTGTGTTGTGTTTATAAACATATCCCCATCTACATGCTTATGAGCCGCGCTCTGTGAAATGGTGTTTCAAGAATAATATGGGTGTACAAATAGACATTCAGTTTAGTTTTAAACGAAAAACCGCAACCGTGAGAATTTTTTTTCAATCACTGACATTCAGGAGAGCAAATAACCAAATATTGTTAAATTTCTTGTATTTTTTTATAATATATGTTATTTTTTTAGGGATGTCTTGACATTGGTAAAAACCTTACTTATTTCTAGTATATTGCGGTTAAGTATTTAGAGAATACAATGTTTTAAAAGATGGTGTATATATTTTGTTTTGGATGCAGTGCTTAACCAGTCATTTTAACACAAAATTGGTTATTTTGTTTAACCAATGTTTCAACAGGTAGCGTGATCATCAACTGAGTGTTAGTTAACAAACGTGTGTAGCAGTTTTCAACATTCAACAAGATGAATATAGGGTTGAGTTTTGCAAGTAGAGTTCAGTCATTGTGTGCGTCATTCATTATAAATTAAACATTATATACTTTGAAAATATTTGCATTTTATGACATTAGTAAGGTCCATGTGATGAATAAAGAAATGATGTGAAATATGTATGTAAGAAACAGGCATTGTAATTTCAATATCCACGTCAAACACATACAATAACAATTTATAGATTCATATCCCATATCCGTCTTTATCAGTTTTTTCTTCAAATTTGTATTGTAATATAAGTTTTAAAATCTTAAACCATACGCCCGGGAAGTTTTATGATTGCAACAATTGTGTAACAACCATAGTTATCAATGCTGAAGTCACAAACTTAAGATAAAGTTCATTGCTGGTATTAATTATCGCTGTACCAGTTTGCAGACCCATCCCGCCAACTGGAAAACTATATCAAATTTGATTGCTTTTTCCCGAAAATAGTTTCATATTATTATCTTTCCACATTTTATATCTGGTATTGGCATCCATTATTCATAATATGAAGATTATTTACTATTTATGTTGTTGGGGAATTCAGCTTGACTCGATAATGTAATGTTGTGGCTTCAATGCATATTAAAGGTAATTAACGAAAGAAACGAATGATAATACTTGTCAAAATGATAAAATTTCATTAAAAGAGTTTTAAGATAGAACGTCTTGTATTTTTATACAAAACCTTTTTTTTCCATTTCAATCAGCCAAGGTAACATTTTTATTTTGCAATAATGTGGACCTTCCTGGGATAGCGAAATGAACATTCCAAACAGGGCCATCATTTCTGGATTGTTTACGTAATGGATTGTTTGTTTGTAAAATAAATAAGTATACATTTATGATGCATACACATATGTACAAATAAATAGCGTCAGTGTGCCTGTTTTAAAATTATTTAAAACATATACGTATTTTTGATTACCACTCGTACAGTTATGCTGGGTATCCTATCTGGGTGTTGTCTTCAAGCTAGACTGATGCAGTCTTTTCTGTCAAAAATCTAATTCATCCTTTATAATTTTACTTTCTTCCTACTGCGTTCTTTGTATAACATGCTTGCCATTTTGATCTTGCTCAAGACAGTAACTTCTGAGGAAATCCGTATTTGATCAGATAAGCCGGTACCGTTTGCTCTTGTAGCTGAATTGTTATGTTAATAGGGTCCAGACTTGCTGCTTTCATATAACTAGATTTGACCCCTGATAAATGACCATGTCAAATGGATCCCCTATAGGTACCAGTTTATCCCTCATGAGTTTGTAGTGAAAATTAAACTGTTAGCAGCCAGGAATTTTAGTTGATGCCTTAGTGTATGCTGTAAAATATCGTTTTATCAAAACAGTATGGAATACATACATTTGTGTAGATCTATTTTATCACATTTGAACAGAATGGGTAATAGTTGGTAATAATGTTGAAAAACATGTAAACATGCACTTATAACATATTTATAATTCTGTGATTAAAATAGTGTTAATTTCAGAGGCGGGTCCAGGAATTCTGGTTGGGGGGCATACACTTGTTATCGCGGTTATATATCCACTCATATTATTATGTTCAATATGCATTAAGCAAGAGAAAGGAACATTATAACTGCCCTGGCCCATTGTGCTCTTTTTTTGTTCTTGGTGAATTTCGTAGAGGAGGTTAACAGATCCATACTTTTTGTTAATAAATACAAGTAGCCTAGATTGTAAAACTCAATAGCAACCGACACTGTTCAACGTTCCACTAGAAATCTCACTAAAACCAGGTGAGACTGCCAACGGAACACTGAACGATAAAGATATTTGGGAACTAGGCTGTTTGTTGAGACAACACTTTTCAAACTCAAAAGTAGTAATTGATTTGACTTTCAACTTTATGTCACATTTATTCAATAAGTATAAACGTCTCATGTGGTATCCTGTGCAGACCGTTTATTGCATCTGATATCTTTATATAATGTATAAACTGTCAATAAAAGAAAACAATATAATCCACAAATATATATAGGCTGAGTGACAAATTTTATCGTTTTAGCTGAACGTTGGCGTCGGTACTTTCGTATGGGGTCGGGCTAGGTTGGATATGTTTTACTATAGTGAATAAATCAGCTTTTTATGTCCATTACTTATGCATTCGTCCATTCTGTTGCTTATAAGATACATGTACTCAGATATGACTCTTCGTAATCTTAAGTCAAATACTGCAAGTAAAATCCTCACAGGCAGTAAATAGTATGGAGCTGTTTACCATAAATACTACGATCATGTACACACAATATATATTAATGCTACATAAGTCAACAGGAAATATAATAAATTGACCTTTTCAGATAACTCACAGAAGTAGAAAAAGAACAACACAAGGAAAACCTCTTATTTGAATTTTGGACATACCATCAACAACTCCAGTCAATGTGGTTCACATTATTTCTGGGCAAAGGTGTTTATTGTATGAAGACTTATCTGGTGTTAAAAGCGTGGCATCTGACAGGTGATTGATCTCTACCGACCAGAAAACTGGTCGGCTTGATACGCATTTCATTAGTCCCTGAAAACTGCCCCAAGGAAATGTAACTTAATAAGATAAAACAAGAAGCAGGATTTGTCGACCTTAACATTTAATACGATGTTCCCGTGTGTAAATATCGATGTATTGTTCATTTCGTTCTACCCGACTTGTCACTTGTTTGACTTGTTCCAAATACTGACTGTAGCTTAGATGTTGCTGCTCTTTTGTCACAGTTTTATATTTATTGCAACAAATTAGTCAATAAAACGTGTTTCGCAATCCATTACATTTGCATTCCCTCCTACTACCAGTGCTACATGCTTATGCCGTTTGCAATTGTGTTTGTCTGTGCGTTTTCCCGCCCACTATGCCGTTTGCAATCGTGTTCTGTCTGTCCGTTTCCCCGCCCACAGGGAATGGTAAACGGCTTTAAGTTGACACTGCGAAGGATTACGTTTTCTGTGCTGTCTGATCTCCATCCTGCCTCACCCTGTGCCAAAGCGTTGCTGTCCCCATCTGGTCGTCATTTGCGGTTAACTTTAATCTTACCAAAACACAAGGAAATCTCAGAAATTAATTAAAAATTCTTATGAAATATAAAATTTGACCTTAACCATTTACTGAATGTGAAACTGAGAATATAAGGTCGCCAATTTGTTTTTCTTTTACCATAAAATTTGTATAACCTTTGTCCAGAATATCTTTTTTTTAAATATCGTACTTTTTCTGATTTTGTTTTCAAATCATCACAAGGTAAAGTGAATATCAAATTACACATTCAATATAATTTAAGTCCTTAGATTTTTTTCATTAACCAGGATTAATGAAGGTGTTGTGTTTTAAAAGTGTTGGTTTATAAATACCAAAAAAAAAGACAACATAAAGTCTTACATGAAGGCAACAAATACTTTCCAAAACGGCTGATCATAAATGAAATGCAGTTTATATAAGGCTACGTTAAAACAAATAACAGTAATTAAAGAATATATTTATGATTGATCTACAATTCGTTAGCATCCAATTTATAGACAGAGCTAAAATATGAATGACAAAGATTAAATTAAAAATTTATTATATACATTAGAGGAGGAATGAATAAGTTTTTTTTTTTTTTTACTTCATCTGACATGCTTAAAATAACAATGTAATGATGTACATGTATGTGTATCTTGATGATTATATGGAACATGCCGTAAAAGTATGCTGATATTTATGTTGTGTGATATATAGTGTATCTATGCCTTATCAATTGTATCGTTTATATGATTTCAGCAAATCTATGCAGTTTAAGGAATGGACTTGGGAAACATATGCTGAGTACGAGCTGTTGTTGTTCATTACAGTATTTTGTTTTAACTTGAGTATCTCTCAAAAAGTAACAAAATAAAGCAAATATATAACTGTAAATGTAATTACTACTACTACTACTACCACCACCACCACCACCGCCACCGCCACCGCCACCGCCACCGCCACCGCCACCGCCACCACCACCACCACCACCACCACCACCACTATTACGACTACTACTGCTATTGCTACTAATAATAATCAGTATTTTGTTAATTTTATTTTTATTATTATATGCATATTTATAGACTTCTAAGAAAAGAAGAAGAAGTGAAATATATTAAGGAAATATCAAGAGTGTTAGAACAACGGATTGCGTGAGTAGATAATAATAATAATTATATTAATAATAATAAAATAATAATAATAAGAAATACATAAATAAAGAGGACAGATGTCAAAATTATTGTCATGCGAAAGATACACATATCAACTAAAGAACTAAATCTATATGATATATTAAGAAAGGAGAGAAAGATGTGCTGACAAAAATTATATTTGATTTTCAAGGTCCATTTACAGTAACAATATGCTTCTAGAAATACCAGTATAAAGTATTGATTCCTTCTGTAAAAACCATCAAAAAGAGTTCAATACTGCGGATAAATACAACCTGATATAGAACAGTATAGTTTTTGAACGTGTGAAATGTTTTGTTTCTGTCATTTAAGAATACTGAACGAGGCCTATCGGAACTTACAATCTGAGACTTCAATGTGGGAAATCGACCGGAAAATAGAGAGGTAAGGGTATATGTGTGTGTGTGTGTGTACGTGTGTGTGTGTGTGTGTGTGTGTGTGTGTGTGTGTGTGTATGTGTGTTCGTGTGTGTGTGTGTGTGTCTGTGTGTGTGTGTGCGTGTGTGTGTGCGTGTGTGTGTGCGTGTGTGTGCGCGGGTGTGTGTGTGTGTGTTGGTGTGTGTAGCCCGTGTTTATTTTGACACTTTATATGTGTGTTTATATTTTATGTCAATTGTATATATAAAGACAATAACATCGTATGTTTTCACTTGTACTCAGGGCAAAGAAGGAAGAGGAACGCTTAAAAGAGGAATACGCAAATATTAAATCACAACTTGAAAAAGTGTCAAACAATGAGGCACACACCGCAAAAGAAGGTCTCGTATCTGTTTTTAAACGTGTCAAATCTCAGATGCACGACATTGAACAGTGTGAACATGACGACGAACACCGTGGTATATTTGACGATATACAAAATACGTTAAGAGTAAGCATCTTTTCCAGCGTCTATAACTCTGTTTAAATAAAGCAAATAGTACATTATTTTATTTTAGTTCGTGTATACGATATTCATACATATTATTCAGTGTTTAATATTCGATAATTTAACAATATTTTATTGTTTCTTGTTCGCAGGCTTATGCTCCGGAACATTACCAGTATGAAAGCTGGACACCAAAACCTGTAAGAGTTTCTTCATGCTATATACCCTTAAATTACGATACTAAACATTGAATATATATATATATGTTTAAATTTATTAAGTGTTAATTATCATATTCATGTGTATTAATGTGTATAAAAACGACGTGCTTCTTAATTCGCTTTTTAAGGAAACCTGTATAAACTTAAAGCATACTTTGTTTACATTAGCTGCATTCATAAAACTTTGGTTAAACCGTTTCGTTTTTCATTTGCTGACTATGGAAATCCGTTTCGTTTTTCCTTTGCTGACTATGGAAAATACATTATTCAATAAAAAAATCCAGCCGTTATGAAGTTTTGGAATCTTTGATTAAACCATTTCGTTTTTCATTTGCTGACTATGGAAATGACGTTAGTCAATAAAAAACATTCCAGCCGTTATGAAGAATTGGAATCTGTTTGGATGCTTGAACTTGAATATACATTTATTACATATGGAAGAAACTTCCTCAGGCAGAACGTTGATAAGCGCTCGATGTCTTATATAGAAAATATAAGGAGTTTTCAAGTTAACTTTTTTCTCGATTTAATTATTAATGCCTAAGTATTTGCAAATTAAAACGGAGACTTCAATGTCTTCCCGATAAAATAATAGTTATATTTTCATTTAAATTGTGTTCATAAGATCTTCGGTTTTTAAAAAGATCCTTTAACATCATTGTTTTCCTTCCTTGTTCAATGTAAACTTTTGCGAAAACGCACAAATGATCATGTTTATTTCTTTTAAAATATAACTCACCGTAATCACAAACAGTTTTGCAAAATGCGGTTGAAAATAATGTTAAATATGAGTTTTGTCCTAAGTTCGACACATTAACTAAGTTCGGTAGCTTATCAACAGCATAGTTCACCAGGCAATAAAACTAATAACAATCTTCTATCACTGTGTATCCGGCGAATGGGTGTAATGGGTTAATTTGAAAATATTTGTAAAATAAACCAATTGATCTGAACTCAGGCTGCACCATCTCTGTTATATTATTTGTTATGATGATGAATATGATCATCAAGGCAGCTGAACGGGAATCAAGGGGGCCCCAAGACAAACTCAGGAATACGTCTCCCAGCAAACAGGGGCTTCAACAAGTCTGAACTCACAGGGAAGTTTAAAACCTGGATTTTTCAACATGGCCTCCTGCCTAGGCTAATATGGCCATTAATGGTCAACGAGATACCCATCAGTACTGTAGAGAAGTTAGAACATATGGTCAGTAAGCATCTGATGAAGTGGCTTGGGTTACCACCATCCTTAACCAGCATTGACTTATATGGAAAGTCAACAAAACTTCAGAGACCAATTAGTGGCCAGGTTGAAGAGTACAAGGTGTCAAAAGCACGTCTCCTGCTCACACTCAGAGAGTCTACAGATGAGAAGATCAGAGGGGCGTGCATCAAAGTAAGGACTGGAAGGAAGTGGTCAGTTAGCTAGGCAGTGGAGCTAACAGAAACCAGCTCAAAGCACAATGACATTGTAGGCGCGACAAACAGGTGTAGAGAAGGGCTAGGCACCAGACACCGTGGATAATTCTGTTAAACTTCAGCAGCGAATCATGGTGCAAACATAAATCAGAAAAGTGGAAGAGAAGTCACGTACATCACGGTATGTACAAATGGGATCACAAGGAAATTGGACGAAGTTGAAGGTTCCAGTCAGAAAAATAACCTGGCATGAATTGTCGGACTATGAGCCACTCCAACTAAGTTGGGTGTAGGGGCTTCCCATCGCAGTCGGCATGGAAAATGGCTGGAGTCATTGGCATCGAAGGCAGAGCTCGGAAAGCCGCAATCCATGCCATAGGGACAGCTGCTGAAAGAGCACAAGGGGGCGAAACATCCTATGACCGGTGGAGCTCAGCTGATGATGTCTACGTTACGCAGGGCACTGTAACCACACATCTTGATGTTTTATTAGAAATATAAATAAATGTGCAGGCACGAACACTCTACATTGTTTAGAATGCAGACAAAGTAAATGGATCATTACTTATAAAATCCTAGGTTATTAATTACGTATTATGTACATGCTATTTACTTTTTTACAATAATAAACATATGGCGTTTTCACAGTTAGTTTTCTTTGGATGCTAAAATATTTCAAACTAAGAAACAAACTGTCGCATTGGTCTTTTTTTTTGTTTTCGCACCAAGGGAGCTCCCTGTATCAGGGTTGTTCATTACGTAGAGTGTCATCCGGGGGACCCAGTGTCATTGATTAATAAATCAATTGTTTGACAGCAAGTATATTCCATAAGATGACATATAATTTTAGAAACAATTCAAAAGTTGAGTATTGGTTACTAAATGACGGCGAATCTTTGCCATTTGAAAACCAGATAAGCGTATATTAATAAGCAATGGTAATTAACACTTAGATTGTAGAGTAAAACAAGTAAGCACGATACAATTGCAAAGCAATAGTAAATCAATACATGTCCTGTGTATTTATTTAAAGCAAACTTATATAAACACACAGTTCTAAATGTATGATAAAGAGATAGGGGCTAAGGATCTTTAAAAAAATGAATAACAAAGGTATGTTAGAAGAAATATCCGGACATTGACAGCTTTTTATCTGAAAGAACAAGTCATCAGGTATAAATGGAAGAATAAATTGTATTGACTGGCACTTTGTATGTAGATTTAGTTTCGGTCGGGATGATTCTGCATGGATGAATGGTTGGATGAATAAGCGAGTAACTCTCAGCTTTGATACTGTGTGAATGTTTGGATTAATGAGTGAGTGAGTGAATGGTTGAATTGTTGGTTTAATGAGAGAGTGTATGTAAGTGAATAAATGAATGAATAAATGAATAAATGGACGAACGAACGAATGAACTAATGAACAAATGAATGCATGAATGAGTAAGTGAGTAAGTAAGTGAGTGAATGAATGAATGAATGAATGAATGAATGAATAGTTAATTAATGCGCGAATGAAATGATTGAATGAATGAATGAATAAATGAATGAATGAATGAATGAATGAACGAATAAATGAATGAACGAATGAATGAATATAAGTTTAATGGCTGCTGTATTTCCGTATTATTGTGGAGAACATAAAGATTTTAACATTGGGAAATAAGAAAACCTCATGTTTTGACGTTTAACAAACTGATTTAAATATAAATTGCACTTGTCTGCCGTAATTGTAACTAGCAAACTAAAAATTCTTTTTTGATAGAAAAAAGTAGTATTTTTCGGATATGAAAATGATTACAATTTGGCTTAACATTAATAATTTCCGAATACAAACATGTACGAAACAACCATAATGTGATAATGTGATACATGTAGAAACTGATAACGGATTAGGTACTGAGATTATCATTTTTATGACATGGTCGTAACATTGTAGCGGATTACGTTGACTACATAATCGGGTCCATAGCTGAAGAGTAATAAAGCTGAGGGAGTGTTTTCCATATGTTTAAATAAAGCGTCGGTGTAATTAAATTATCCTATTATTATATTTTGCTCTACAATTAAGTTACAGTAAACCAGTTCTGATTTTCACACATTTATATAGATCCATTTTCCAAAGCGTTCAAGCAGTAGTTACGTTTTACAATGAAATAGTACGGAAGTTTATGTATGCTATTACTAATAATGATAACAAACTTTTATACCTCAGTTGCTTATCATCGATATGTGAACATATATTGATAAAATATAAAACACAGGTAACAGTCGATATGCTTTTTGTTGAAACCATCGTACTAGTTTCAGGATGATTTAAAACAAGAATACATTGCAAATGTAAAAAACAGCTAGTACATTTTCATTGTGTTGACTTCACTAACAAATATGTTGCACAACAGGCCGTAAAATGATTTCTATGTGTGCTTATTACTTTTCAGGCTAGCACTTGTGTCATCCAGTAAGAGAAGAAATATCGAAAGTTAAAAAATGGAACAACTGTATTTACAATACCATCACAACAAATGGAAGCTGTTTAAACTTTATCACATAATTCCGGACGTCTATTAGGAGCCATAACATTTGAGCTAACAAGCCAGGTCAATCAGTTGCAACGTGTGAGGCTTCAGACAGCAACATCTGTCTGCAAAGTAAAATACAATACAAATAAAATATTTAAAAAAACAACAACAATATAAATCAAATAGCTTGGGAGGTTACCAATTAATGTACAGAACAACTAGAACACCTTCATCATTATCGTTTTAGGGTCGTGTTAAAATAATCGTTTTAGTATTTTAGATAGTGTAGATTGATGCAAAGATTGTATATTAAAAACGAACGTCATTGTTTTTGATGTCATAGTGTATACACGTGTAAACATAATTTTACTATTACACGTGCATACATATACATTTACACTAAGTTTATAATACCTATATAGCATACTGAAAGTAAACCATACAATATATGAATTGAAAAAAAGTGGCATTTGACAGATTTAGGACATCTTACATTCTTCTGCAATAGCGCTGTTCATTTGTTAATAATATAAAACCATATGCATATTACTCTATTTGTGCGTGGCTTTTAGTATATAGTTAATGAAAATTGTCATTTATCAGGGTATAAAATTGATTATTTTAAAATAATTCAGAAAAAATATAATTCGTTGAATCGCATACGACGTACGACATACTAAGTAAGTGCATTTTAATCTGTTGGTAGCAGCAAATGTTTTTCTTAAAAACAAAACATATACAATTAAAATATTGCAAACGTTATACATCGAAATCTTAGATTATTAACACGTATGTATGTATGTATAACTATAACAAGTGCTTTTCATTTATATGTGCCATAATTGTGTATTCTTTACAGGTGTATAAATATATATATTGTTTCGCTTTTTCATTGTAATAACATTGGTATTGAGCTGTTTGAATTATTTTATGTGAAATAAAAATGTATAGCCTTTCTTTAAAAAAAACTTGCACGTGTTGTGCATGCATCTCAAGATGTTCAGTTACAAAAATGTGCAAAAATCACAAGTTTTAAGAAAGGAAACTGGGAACCATACTGTGTTGAATAAACTAATATATTGCTGATGAATTTAATGTCAGCTTTGTTCGAATGGGTCTTCTGGAACAGCTGCAGTTTGATAGTCTTGAAAAATCGGAAGTTTGTTTTTGCTTATGCACTTGTCCATAGGTATAACCGTACGGAATGATATTGTACCAATGATAACAACAACACTAATGTAGTACGACAACAAAGCTTATTTATACTGAACTAATATAATAGTTAAATGAACACCGATGCGATGTTTTGCAAAGCATGCTTTTACACAAGTTTACTAACAAGTAATTGATTTGTTAATTTAACGTTAAATTATAAACACTGCCTAACGATGAAAAAACTATTTTACTACGACAACAAAGATTCTTTTTTTTAATTTGACGAATTGCTTAAAATTTGATGCTTCTAAAGAACAGTGAATCACTGTACAATAAAATGAACCGTATTATATGTAGTTTGTGTAACTATTGCACTATTGATCACCGAAATGCTCTGGAACCTTACAAAAATGTGTGAATGATTTTCAAAATGGTACATGCACCTGTACGCCTTCGACGCGAGTTTGGTCACATAAACTTGTCGTCACACGCCCTAAAACAAAATGTAAATCTAAATATTTAAAACAATTGCGAAATTCTATAGGAGGAGAGAACTTGCTTGTGTCGATAATTCCGAGTCGTTTCTACTTCAACTGTTGACGTTTGAGTTCACCTTCGTAAAAGAAACATTTAAACATTAACTGATATAAGCGACCTGATATAGCATTGTTTATCGGGCAGCTGCATATCAGTCAGAACTGTGAACTACGATACATTCGAAGCTTTGCGCGTAAGACGGTACTAAACCATGAACTGCCACCGGAAAAACTTCGCGAAACCGAAATGTTGCTGACTTAAGTTCCCTTTTCCGTAAATTTCGGTTTCGCAAAGCTTTTCCGGTGGCCGTTAAGGTCGAATTTTACAAAAGAAATGTTATCAAGCAGTAAAAACAACCGAAACATAAAACGTGACGATTACATATCTTTGTAATTCAAGGGCAATAGTTGAAATTGTGGATTATTTTTTCAAATCATTTTTTACTATTACTTTGAATACAATACTGTCATAACTACCCGTAAGAAAAACATAAAATCTATTTTTGACACCATTTTCCTGTATAATTAACGTATCATAAGTATGAACATATTGTATTCTAAATGAAACATCGATAAAACCTAACAAGTCTGTGCTTTGTTGGTGGTTGGGGAACTGTAAACAAATATTTTGTTCGAGAAGTGCGACCAAATCAAACACACATGCGTTGGGACGGCATCTTATGGTAATCTTTTTGGCGAATCAATTAAATAAATACATTTATGATATTCATCGGATGGATCTATTTAATAAACTTAATACATATGCGTTAATATCATTCGATAACTCTTCAAATATTTGTAACTGACATAGTTGCACACAACTGACGACAAAGCGCCTCTTCGACAAACAAATTACGTCAATACAATTACAACTTAAAGAAGTAAAATAATTTTCCAACTTATCTTTCTTTAAATAATATGTTAATTAATTAAAATTTATACAGCTATGTTCTTGAAAATGTTTTTAGTGGTACGCAAGATCGAAAGAATTTAAGATGTAGACAAACTAAACACTTGCTGTGGCTTGACAAGTGTACAAAATGTATTTATGTACTACTACCTAGTATTGTTCGTACATGTACATGTCCATGATGATGCAAACACTTGATATAGTTTTATTTTAAGAGATTTTCTCATAGCATTAATATCTGCTTTCGATTGTGTTATTACCTCTGCGAATAAAGTGTATAACGAATTTATGCCAACGGCTATATGCATTATTTGAGATTATTAAATAATTCAATTGCGACAGGCATATTGCTCAAAAACAAATCAACGATTATTTTCCAAACAAGATCTAATATTTCGAAGTCACAACGTAACCATTTTGCATTTTGTACGATACTCCAATTCCTTCAGTAAACAGCCACGGATATATATATTAGGTGTACTTTTGCCAGAAGGCAGTTTAATCATCTTTGCCACACTATTTGGGACAATAAATCCAAATGGATACGAATTTGTCCGTTGCAATGTGGCGATATTATCCGTGCCCAGGCCAAGAAAATAATAGTTATTTTAAAAGAAGAGGCCTTCATTTCAATCGACGAACTTTGCATCCTTGCAAGGAAGAACAAGGCAGCTTGCACTTTATTGACAGAAAACAGGCTTAACGATTCTATTTTTAATTCTGAAGTTAGTATAGACGACAATATTATTAAACGTAAAGAGTGGAGGTGTTTGTATTTATATACTCAAGGACATCGCTTTCAACAATAGAGAAGATTTCAACCGACAGGACCTTGAAGGATTATGAATTGATATGTTTATTCCAAAATCTGAACCCATTCAAAGTGCTGTGTTTTACATACACCGTCGAAACTAATTTTTATGAAAGTGTAGAGGCAATATTTTCAGCCATTTTTTCTTTGAATGACTCTTAAACTTTGAGTTTAGGGGACCAGTACAGACGTGTCTTCGAAGAGAAGATGCCCGCTATTCAGGAATTTGTATTTCATGTGTGATATGTTTTGTCTTAAACAGCTCTACAATACAACAAGCATGCCATTGAGAAGACATCCAGTCATGACTGATATAAAACAGTTATTATTATTTTTTGTAATGCCACCCACTTGGTAAAAAAAAAATTGCTCGAGCGGACATGATCTCATATTAGAAAAAGCCACAAGCATGTTCATGTTTTTTATTATCAGCATATTTTAAACTTCATAACAATTACATGGACATCATAAGCATAATAATAACAATTGTATGATGTTTATATAAACAATATAATGAAAAAAAAATGCACAGTAACCCTATCGAAAATAAGGACAAATTAAACTAACTTGAACATGCGTGTCTTGAACATGCGTGTCCATAATTAAAAGTCAGTTGTTATCATATAGGTAAAGGCAATATGTTAAATTAGATAGGCAAATAAAATACCAAAAAAAAGTATGAACTCGCACCGTCATATAACATAAACATTTGCAGCTAAAGTATACACGGGTAGATTTTAAATACCTAGCACAGTTACGTGCCAAATGCTGTTTTTTGTACATATCACAAATGAACATGTCACAAAACCTCATAAATTCTAATTGTCTGATTCCAATAAATTGGTAACTTAAACCTTTATTGTAGACAACTAATACAACTAAACACTAACTATTGTTACTATAATTAAGAATTAGAGTCACTCGGAAAACAGTCATCAGAGAAAACTAAAGTGGACACAAATGCCAACATACAGGATACATAACATCGAATGATTGAATGAAGTATTCAACCATCTTTTAACCTAGTATTAACACAAAAACATACTGACATGCCTGTGGTTAAATAATACAATTATTTAAAATCAATCCTGTAACATCAGTGGTCGAGATTAAAAAAGTACTTAGGGTAAATAACAAGAAGAACTGAACAGTTTTAGTTTCTGTTGATATAGCATACATCTGTTTATGTAGTTTAAAACT
This sequence comes from Congeria kusceri, assembly GCA_027627225.1. Taxonomy (NCBI): domain Eukaryota; kingdom Metazoa; phylum Mollusca; class Bivalvia; order Myida; family Dreissenidae; genus Congeria; species Congeria kusceri. The sequence continues at coordinate 82,930,028 of CM051024.1, forward strand.
ACATTTATTTCCATTTATATACAATTAAAACAGACTATACATTATCATAATTATACATAATATATGCACATGTGGGATGTTAACAACAATCATACATTGACAAATAAGCAAAATCTTAAAAGTACCCCCATCTAAAAACAAATGTTACACTTTTATCAAATGTGCGTTCAACTTCAAAGTGAATTCTGGACTATTGTTCAATTGCTACAAGTGCATTTGACCATCCAAAATAAATATATAAATGAACAATGCAAAACTATAACTTTTTACCGTCTCTAACTGGAAATATATGCTTATCAATGAAGTATGGATGTGTGGGTTTGAGAATTGACAAAAGTTATTTCTAAATTATCCGACACATTTAAACTAACATTGTCACAAACTCTTGTTTATTCAAATTTCTTACTTGTTAAGTTGAAATAAATGTTTAGTACTTTACATGTTTTTTTCAATTAGATTAAAATCTGAAACACCTAACTTATTTGCTATTTAACTCTTTAGTTACTCAAAGTGTATCAGCAAATTTAAAACACACTGTTGTAATTGCATGTAATAGTATTGCAACAAATATATTTTACATTTGTATACAATATATTTAGTAAATGTTGTTGATTTAATAATATATTTAACCACTATTATATAATAAATAACTATGTAATTATTTAGTGTGTTAATATAATAATTCATGAAGAAAACTATTAAATTTAAGCATGCTAACATGTCAATCCTGCCAAAGCAACAGTTTTTTAAAAGTTGTCAACTATTAATATAACTAACAGATGATACTTAAAAGTGTACATCAAAACTTGTGTCAACATTGGCACAATAATAGAGATCTTTAAAAGTGTTCATTCCAAGAATAGAAACATTGTAGATTTCATGAAGAATTGTTGTTGGACACTTTCTACATAATATATTTTCCCGGACCTGTGTTTTCCTGTGAAACCTTAAAGTGTTTTGTTTGTCTCAAAAGTCCATTGATCAATTGTTTAGAATAAGTTATACATGTTGCCATTGATGTGACATTAAGGAACCTGAGCCAGGGAGCTACAAATACAAAATTATTAAAATATAAACAAAGCGAAACTCCAGTTGCGACAGCAGGAAATAACTCTTATCAGCAGCCCGATGTCCTTTATTTATGGCAAGTGACCATCTGCCAAAAACAATACGCAGGACATCACAAAAACACATAACAAACACAACATACACATGAATAAAACTGGGGTAACCGCCTTGAAATGGTCGATTCAAAGCATTTGGGGTTTAAACCGGTTTAAACTTTACACTTGGCCCAGAATTATTTGCAAAAAATGTAAGTGTAAATACAAATTATCATCTTATCATCGAAATTCTAATTAAACAGCAATAACAGAATATTATTCAGTTTAATTACCATTTAATTACTCAATGGCTAAATGCAAACAAAAGCAGCAGAATTGCAACTTTCTGAGGCACGATGAAATGATACAAAAAAACAAGTATTAACTGCATCTCGTCTCTTTATTAAAAGCTTTAAGGACATAGCGTCACATAGTTGAATTTTCAGATCATCGTCATGCAATTTCCGGAAGAAGCCGTAATGTTGGGTGTAAAAAGCCGGATTACATAGCTGTGTTGTATATGTTTATTTTAAACTGAATACAACTTAATATATTATTCTACATCTTCCTGCTAACCCAAATTGAAAAAAAATGATGTAACTTAATGAACGTGGGTGTTAAAACCAGTGTATGAATCTGAAATCCTCTAAAATATTAAATAAAAGGGCACAATATATGTAAGATAATTTAACGCTACGTCACTCAGACAGTAAAAATATTTCAATTATGACGTAATCTAGAAAAGCGTAATGCACACGATGACGTCATAATTTTAAAATGCAAAGAAGTTTAAGCTACTTTTCCACTATTTAAAACGACCAAATTTGTAACGATGAAAGAAATTCAGTATCAAACACTAATAAGCATGTGTTTTTAAGTATGAGTGCATTATATCCGTTTGATAAGAAAGAGTGAACCAAATTATAAAGTATTTGTTTAGCATTCACTTTAAACTATCTACATTTGCGAACACGTATCAAAACATCACTGTCAAATGATGTGTGGGATATTCCGTTAGATAAGAACCATTTCAAAGAAACATTGTATTGAGAAACAAAGACATTATATTTTGTATAGAATTTAGCAAACTAATTGCATAAATCATGATATAAAAAACCTTGTTTTAATAATTTCTTAGTCAGTGTAAGGTTACGGTCGTTGAACTCTTTAACTCATGAGCAAGCTCTTGCATATCGAACTAATTTCCACAGGAAGGACCTCTAGGAATATTACCATCCAAGAAAGGGAAATTAAAAAATTTGAAATTAAAATCATCGCGTTTGTCATATAGACTAGTTTTAACTATATTGTTAGTTATAGTAAGACGTAAGTCTATGAATACAGGATCTGTATACGATGAATACGATTTATTTAAGGAAAGTTCGTTAGCAATAATGTTTTGGATATTTTGTTCAAAGAGAGGGTTATCTAGGTTTAATATATCATCAATATATGTACTAGTTTGATTAAAACATTGAATCAAATTTAATTGTTTATCTTTTCATAAACGTAGCATAACATCCCATTCATAGCAAAATATAAATATATCAGTTAAAAGCAGTGGACAGTTAGTACCCATTAGCACCAATAATTTTTTTAAATATATTCCCATTGATTTCAACAAATAAGTTATCCAGAAGAAAGGTAAGGATTGAACATAAATCTAAGCAAGTCAAAATAATATATTCTCAAATAACCTGTTTGTAAAGAATTATGTATTAATATTTAAACCCAAGTATGAGCATTTTTCTTTTGCAAATGTTTTTTCGATAAGCGAAACAAGTTTATTTTTAATAAGACTGTGAGGTAGGGTTGTACAAAATGTAGGAAAATCATATGTACTCACACAGGACGCTTTGTAATCTTTGCTTTTATTTTAATTAATAACTTAAAACAAATTTGTTTATAGTGACCAAAATAAGTTAACGTTTATATTCTAAAAGTTAAAGTTTCTATTCTATTAAGTCTATATTGCATGCATATGTACAAGTAAATAAAACATCATTTTTAACTACATACACTGAGGTCATTGCTTCATTTATTAGAATTAAGATGTCAAAGTATGTATCATTTTGTTCAAATGTGAATCAGTTATCATAAACATTATAGGAATCAGGTGCAATATGTACAAACCAAAAGAGATTATAAATTAAAAAAAGAATGATATATTTTTCAATAGAAAATGGTTATGAATGAGTGCTGAATAACAAAAATAAATTATATTTTTGATGTTCTTATATTTATCACATAATGGACTTCCAGTTACAACCACTATTGTCAAACAAAGCTCTATTCAATGTGGTGTTCAATTCAGTCTTCTCTTAAAATCAATTGAATAACATGGAGTTTATGGTTTATGGTGTGTCCTTTATTTATACAACACTATTGATGTGCCATCAGTCTCTATTCTGGCACCGAAGTTGCTAGTAACGTTCAAAAGAAATAAAATGGTCCAACAATATTGTCATCGATACATGTCTATGACAGCAATGCTTGTGATAGTAGATATTTTTTTGAAAAAAAAACAAAAAACATAAAAAAACTCCACAGTCCATCATGCATGTCATGGAGGCATTCTCTTCGATAGATTTTGTACTATAACACATCGTTAATAATTACATCAGCATAGGGAACGTATCAACACCCTCATTATGACCGGTAAATACTTTCACGAGCCTTTTAGGTGGTACAGTATTTGTGTTTGGACGATATATTTCAGTGTTCATAACCTGACAGAGTAAACGATCATTGGCGATGCCATTTTGATAATCGCAAAGCCAAAACGCAATATATGTATGATAAACACATGAACTATACCTTAATTATGTAAAATAATTGCATTTGCTAACTAAAAAGTAAATGTTTCGTTTTAGTTTATGTTGTTGTTGTTTTTTTTTTACAAAATACACGATGTTTATGCATTATCATTATTTATTATTATCAAGGTCACACAAAGTTGTTTACTTCTTCTTCATGCAGCCAATCATAGAGTATGCTAATGTGGATCAATTGTACAATGTAAGAAAAAAAATGACTTCGACAAAATGCAAACTGAGGCTCCCCGAATTGTATCTGGTTGTACAAGACTAGTTTCCTCAAGGTTATCATATACTGCAGTTTGTTGGGAAACTCTTGACACCCGTAAATCGAAGCACAAACTCATTCTGTTATTTAAAATTTTCCAAGGTCTTTGTCTCGAATATCTCTCCCAGTTGACACCACGATCAGTTGGTGAAAGATCATCAAGATCCATGCGTAATTCTTTCCATCTAGATGGAACTCGGACTAGGACCTCTTTGTATCAAAATTCATGTCTGTCTTCAACAATTCAGGCTTGGAACCCGACGAAGCCAAGCTTGTTGATAATCTATCTGATTTGAAAGTTTCTTGACCACGATAACCTCGTAGCATTTCCTTATTCTACTGCCCAGACACCAAGTGTTGCACATATGCTTGAGAAGGGAATGCAGTTCTGTTAATAAACATATGGTCAAATAGAATACTTATACTAGAAATCACATACCACGTTTTATTAGTTTGCTCACTTATGAAATATTTAAACGGATGTTAATAACATCTGTTGGAGAATACACATATGTATCAATGCGCACAATCTGATATCGAGAGGAAAATTATTATCTTATTTATAACTGTGCTGCTTTTTATGCACTTCATAATGTCATTGAAGCTTCAAGATTTGAGTTGCTTTAACTATCGGTTCCCTATATATATTATACTTGTAATCCGATTTCCTTTCTTATTACACCACTACCCATTTAAGCACTATGCTTAACTAAAATGTCCAAGCTTGTTTAACTTTAACATTATTTCTTGCTATATATTATTTATTAAAATGAAATCCTCACCGTCACAATATCTATAACTTTGTTCTAGAAAAAGGAAACCTTCTGGCGTAGCTATCGTTCCAATTCAACAAGTGTATGTATTGTGTACCTTTCTATGCAATTCTTATTCGAAAAAAAAGTTCTAACAAACCACTTTGCTTAATATATATTTAACATTTTTTCCATTAGTGTTAATATTTCGTTTGATTTTATAACTTTTTAATCTTCATCAATCTACGTAAGTGGCACACTGATATTATCCACAAGCATGTTAATAAAATCAGTTTAATACACTTTCCATCCAGACGTTGTCATTTTGCTTTCATGTTCATGTTGCATTTGTTATCTACCATAATGTAAACAATATTGTTATAAGTAATACAATGGCAATATTGTATCCAAGGAAATACTCTTAATAAGTTGTGATTATAAACAACAACAAAAAACAACAAAAAAACGTCGTTTAGTTGCTTTCGATCATGTCACCCGTCGGTTCACACTTTCATTAGCCATCAGTGCAGTAATTTCCTCGTTAATTTTCTCTGCTCTAAACAAAGATATAAATAATAAACAATGTTTGCACATTACATTCATTTCAAATTCTAACGTTTTTAATCTAAATTCATTGTGTTATAAAACAAGGAGAAAACACGGCATAATATTTTAATGATGTGCCAGTCAATACAACGTTGTATTATAAAAAATGATATGTTTTGCTACGAATCCGCGTTATGAACACATTAAACAAATATCAAGCAAATCCAGTTGCATTGACTTATATAAGAGCGAATTCTGAATCACATATTTACGTTGAGATATAACTTACATGATAGCATGTTTTAAGTGTTCCATTTCTTCTTGCATTCGATGTGTTCTACAAATGTACAGAGACGCATTTTTATTTTAAGGAGAGTTCCTTTTTGACTTATAGATTTACTAAAGACATTCACAAAAGCATTGTATTTATTGGTAATTTAAAAATGTATCGGTAATTGGGGTGGCACTGATTGAATTATGAGATATAATTTAGAATTGGTTGTTGTTAACCTAATATAAAGTTACCAAAATAACCCTTATATGCAATACATGTGCTCCGTTAGGAAACGTTCGCTAACTTGTATAACCAGTATGGCACGTAATTGTCCCCCACATTCTGATTCAGAACCGCAATCGTTTCAGAATTATGCCTACAAGTAACAACAACCACAGTAAACAAATGTCGGATACATTCTTCGAAGTAATACAAAAGGTAAAGACAATTTATTACATATGGTAAATATACGCCCTATAGATCCGCTGTCATTAATTACTATCTGTACATATGCGTTGTATCATTTCTGATTCCTACATAAGCCATGAATCATAGGGTAAAACTATTAACATTATTACTGTATTTACGAGTAGTAGCTTTTCTTCAGTCAAGAAGTCCTTATTAGTAAGTAGACATATTCATGTTGCTAGCATACTATATTCACCAGAGTAGAACATTCAAAAACAAATATATAATATGTATTCGTATAATAAACAGATGATACATCTTTTTATAAGGGAGATAACCCAGTCGTAAATTTGAAGCTTCTAAACGAATCTCTTATTGCACAACAAGCCATACCTTAAAATTAGGTCCCAAACTCGGCTGACTTCAGAGAGTAAATGTTCGTCGCTTCTAAACATGCATGCAAAAATGTTAATACATGTAAGGGGCATGTCTATCATTAAAAGAAATATGACAAGTTAACACAAATTGACATAATAGGTGTTAAACGGACTTATTTTAGCTTTTATTGTATACAAATAAAACAATTACCCAATATTGCCTTCCAGTAAAGGAATGATCTCTGTAATTAATCTGTAAAATAAACAAATGAACACAATTAGTATACTAAATTTTTACTAAACTTAGTATGAGTACATTGTGTGAAATTGTTTGTATTGTTTGCAAATACATATAAACTTAACTAAGCATGTGCTTTACAAATATTAACACACTTCCAAGAAAATTTAGCCCGTTATAATGATAACTGCACAGTAAAAATGTAAAGTGTAACTTACTGAACAATGTCTCTCGGAAAACTACCACTGTGTGGCACTGCGTCTAAGCTATATACGATTTATGAAATAAAATAATACATGTGTATTAACTATTTTTTTTAAAGATTATAAACATACCCGACTACAGAATCATATTAAAGTAATTGCAATTTCTGGTTGACTCATACGAGTATTAAAACATTGCATCATACAAAGGTGAAAACATATTTATTATTGTAACATTAGACTCACACTAAAGAGACATGAGATATATATATGAGTAGTAAACCAATATCCAAGTAATTTAAAGTAAGAGTATGCAAGGTATCGTCTAACCTTCTAAAGATGTTCAGTACTTGTCCAAGTTCGTTTATGAGACATTGAAACCTGGAAAAAATAAATAGTTCTTTATACAGGAACATTCTGGGGCTTCAAATACGTAATTTTGAAATATAATGTTAGAACGGCAAAACAAGAAATATTAACAGCAAGGCTAGATATTTCATTGGTCAAACTATCGGTGGTTTAAAGTATTTCAGAAGTATAATCTATAACGATTTGGTGAGCTATAATGTATAATGTTATAAATATTCCAAAAAGCAGTAAAATATCACAACTCGACTTTGTTATAATACTTTGATAATATATCCAGGTGTATGTACGTATTTGACTGAATACAACATCTGCATCGTTAACAATTGTAGATGTTTTATTTCAGAGTTACTTTGTGCATATCGACTGATCTCTGGACACACTTAGTTGATACATGTCATGTACATGTCATTGACGTTTGTTTAAAGAAAAACATGAAGACTATTTTTACATTTAATATAATGACTACAATGGGTGGTAAATGTTGTATACTGTTTACCTAGCATCTCTGCTCTCTCTTGTAATCGGAAAGTATGTTTCCAATAATCGCAACGTGTGTCGCATTCGTCTGCAAGATAACGAAAGCAAATACAATTATGCCGTTATAATAAATGCATCAATACATTTTCATAATCTAGGCTTATGTTTTAAATGATATTTATTTAACTGCATGTCAAGAATGGTAACGGCTACAATACACACGCTGTTACAGCAATAACACGTCTTAATTGATATAATTGTAAACTGATATTATACACGTTTCCAAAAAGTATGTTTAATTTGTGTATTTAATATTGGTTATATGCATGTTTCGTAGGTTACGTAGATTTGTGCCCCCATGTTATACATTTTAAACATAATCGTATAATAATGAAGTGTTGGAATAACAATTTGCCATTTTTTTTCAATAGAAATGCACGAAAATCAATAGAAGTGAAGAGCAAGGAATGCCGTTCACAAATATTCAAAAGTCATGTTCGAAACTTCTACATCTATGCTTACCGTAAATAATTATGAATTTCGCCCATTTCATGGTCGCGACTCTGAAGAATATACACCTTAACATAGGTACGATATTAATTCATTATTTTGTTTTTCCTATTCTACATAGAATGAAGTAGCTTAATGTAAAATGTATAATACAACTTTAATAAGTCACACATTGTAACCCCAAATGTTTACGTTAGAAACAATAATGAAAAGTAAACTAAATATGAACAAAGCGAAACTCCTGCTGCAACAGCAGGAGAGAACTCTTATTAGCAGCCCGAGGTCTTTTATTTATGGCAAGTGAACAAGTGCCAAAAACAATACGCAGGATATCACAAAAACTCATAACAAACACAAAACACAAATGAATACAACTGGGGTCACCGCCTTGGAACGGTCAATGCAAAGCATTCGGGGTTTAAACCGGTTTATGTGCGCACGAACTTCACAATTGGCCCAGATTTATTCCCAAAACGTGTAAGTGTAAAAAACAATTAACTTCATAGCATCGCAATTCAAATTAAACAGCAATGAAAGAGAATATTATTCACTTGAATTACCATTTAATTACTCAATGGCTACAAGCAAACCAGAGCAGCAGAATTGCAACGTTCTGAGGCACGATGTAATGAAACAAAAAAACAAAAAAGTATCAACTACATATCGTCTGTTTATAAAAAGCTTCACATAGTTCAATTTTTAGATCATCGTCATGCAATTTCAGGAAGAAGCCGTCGTGTTGGGTGTAAACATCCAGATTACACAGCTTTTTTGTATTTGTTTATTTTAAACTGAATAAAACTTAATATATAATTCTACATCTTCCCGCTAACCCAAATTCAAAATAATAATTTAACTGAATGAACGTGGTTGTTAAAACAGTGTATAAATCAGGAATGCTGTAAAATATTAAAGAAAAGGGTACAATATATCCAAGATAATCTTACGCTACTTAACTGAGACAGTAAAACTATTTAAATAATGACGTAATCCAGAAACGCGCAATGCACACGATGACGTAATAATTTTAAAACGCATAGAAGTTAAACCTACTTATCCACCATTTGGAACGACACAATTTTAAACGATGAAAGAAATTCAGTATCGAAAACTAATAAGCATGTGCTTTTTAATATAAGTGCATTATATCCTTTTGATAAGAAAGAGTGTACTAAATTATTAAGTATACGTTGAGCATTCACTTTAACATATTTACATTTGCGAACACGTTTCAAAACATCACTGTAAAATGATGGGTGGGATATTCGGTTAGATAAGAACCATTAAAAAAATAGCAACATTGTAGATGGCTAAGTAGAAAATAAGACATTATATTTCCTATAGAATTTAGCAAACTTATTTCGTAAATCATGATATAAAACCCCGTGTTTTAATAATTCCTTAGTCAGTGTAAGGTTACGGTAGTTGAAATCTTTCACTCATGAGCAAACTCTTGCATATCGAACTACAATTTACAATTTCGAAATTAAATCATCGCGTTTGTCATATAGACTGGTTTTAACTGTATTGTTATTAAAAGTAAGATGAAAGTCTAGCAATGCAGCATCTGCATACGACGAACACGGTTTATTTAAGGAAAGTTCTTTAGGGTAAATGTTTTGGATATCTTGTTCAAAGAAACGGTTATCTATGTTTAATATATCATCAATATATCTACTAGTTTGATTGAAGCATTGAATCAAATTTAATTGTTTATCTTTTGATAAACCTAGCATAAAATCCCGTTCATAGCAAGATAGAAATAGATCAGCTATAAGCGGTGCATAGTTAGTTCCCATTGGCACACCTATTATTTGTTAAAATATTTTCCCATTCAATTCAACAAATAAGTTATCCACAAGAAAGGTAAGGGCTGAACATTAATCTAAGCTAGTCAAAATAATATATTCATCAAAAATCTTATTAGTAAAGAATGCTGTATTAGTATTTAAAGCCAGGTTTGAGCATTTTTCTCTTGCCAATGTTTTTGCGATAAGCGAAATAAGTTTACTTTTAATAAGACTGTGAGGTAGGGTTGTATACAATGAGGAAAAATTATAAGTACTCACAAAGGACGCTTTTTAATCATTGCTTTCAATTTAATTAATAACTTTAGACGAATTTTGTATGGACCAAAATAAGTTAATGTTTGTATTCTTTAAACTTTATTGCAGTATTTAGTAATGTGATTCCTAATAGCACTCAGACCATAAGTCACGTAAACTGATGATTGTTTAGAGATTCATGACTCTGAATTTGCTATAAAACAACTTTTGTATGGAGTTTTATGGAGTTTAGGAATACAGTAAAGTGATGGTAATTTCATGTCATTATTATTGATTTTTACATTAAATTTACTGCATTCAGTAATATGTTCAGAATAATTTCATTTAAGTCTTTTTTTGTGCTCAGTATATGATGTCGCTTGTAATAGTTTGAACATAAAATATTCGTCATATTATAATTATGTTGTTCGCCGATGTATCTGCAGGAACCAATACGAATTAATATTGAAGATCTTTGGGTAATTTACAAAGTTTATTTTCATTGAATTTAGATTAATGTGATAAAGCAATAGGATTGTTATTATAAAAGCATACATTATTAACGACCATAAGCAATACTTTATTCTTCCATTCGTAAAGCGCAGATATATCTGCATTTTCATTTCTGCATCACTTTTTACAGTATTCGTCTAATGATACTTCAATTTCTTTAATGCAATTGTGTACATTAAGTAAAATTGGAAGTCGACATTTCGGGCCTCTGCGAAGCAAATGTCGAACGTTTTTATTTTTAATAAAATTAAGATCACCTGTAATTGTTGTAACTATATTTCGAATGAACACATTATCATGATGTAGGACAGTTTTCCAATACATTTTTATCGGTGGTAATAGAATTATAATTAAAAACAATACTTCTTACCGGTTTACTGTATTTGTAACAAATAATTGGCGTTTCAGTATTGCGGAAATAAGGAGGTATTAACTTATCATTGAATAGTTTAGGAAGGTCAATGAAATCGATACCTATATTACAAAAATTAATTTTAATACTATTTCTCATTTTGTTCTGTAGACTCTCGATGAACGGTTTAAGATAATAGTCAGTGTAGGATTGAATAATACTAGCACATTCATACAATGGGTCAGATTGAATTAAAATACTTTTACATTCATTATCAATATTTCTTAAAAAATAAACAGAAAGGGAACATACAGTACTTAATAATTTATGTTTTACAGCATTTTTCAATAAAATATAACAGTCATTTAAAGATAGTATGCGTCTAAATTTACGTCGCATGTTTCCATTTTTCCTTTTACCATGTGAACGCTTGCTTCTCACACGTTTATTACAAAAAGAGAAGGCATTGCTAGAACTGTCTACAGATATATTTCCAACATTAAATATATTATCATTTAATCCTAGAGGATAAGCTGTGTGCAAAACATTTAATCCATTCATATTCCGACATAAATCTAGATTTAACTTGGTATTGACTAGACTATCGAAAGTTAGCTGTTCAACAGGTTGAATTGAAATATGTGTTATATCATGGCCAGTATTGTTAACATGTTGATAAATGAAATAGTTAAATTTATTATTATTTTTCAGTTTATAAAGATGTTATCGAAAACGAGTTGTTAACGACCGATCTGTCTGACCAACAGTATGTGCACCACAGCAGGACGCGTTTCATGTTAAAACCTACACGATATTCATCGAATTTCACGAGAAGTTACTTTTAAATGTAACTGGAATCTAACGATTATTAACTGATGATTTAATTAACGAAGTAATGTTTAACTATTTACAACATATACACTTCATGGAGTTGCACTTGTTTATTCTAGCATACCGAATATACGGTGGATTGATATGACTATACTAGAACATATGTTTCTAAAAAGACCAATGGATCATGTACGAAGCAAACTAATTTTAACACTAGGTTTATAATAAAGTAACTGTCTTTAATCGTCAGGTAATTGAATACTACGTGCAATCGGAATCCTTACAGGTGAAATAAGTAATTTATGATGTTTTGCAATAAGCTTCTCCATATGAAAAGGTAGTCGAAACCACCAGTATTGTAAAAATTACATTAATAAACATTGCCCATAACTAATTGCATATAATAAGGCATCATGTCAAACAACAGTCTGTAAATATTCCGCATCTATTGCAGAACTCACGATTGATGAACATGCAAGTTAGCATCATATATACAGAAAATGTATAAGAATCTAAGTACAAGAAGGACTTAAAACAAGGTTTCCATAAAACAATGAGAATTGACTCCACCGCGGACAGCCTCTGAAGACTGAAACTATTATAATATTGAAGATAAGTACGGGGATACGAACTACTGCACCCACACAGGACAAATTGTTGACTTGTTCTAAGATTTTCAAAACATATTGTATAAGAGGGCTGTCCGGAAAGTCTGTTCACAACCTAATTGATTGAAATACTATGTGCTATATTTTATTAATTTATGCATGTTCTTAAACAACAATATAGTGTTACCTAACACATTAAAAATAGTGCTAATGCATTGATAAATAGAACATTTGTATTGGTTTGAATGTATACACAGTCACATCTACAGAGCAGTTTAATAAATTAGTTGACGTCAACATAATTTTAGAAAATCATTTAAATTGGCATGCATACCAAATCCTCTACACATGAAGTATTCGCCATCAACAGAAACATATTTTTACACCATTCAACACAGTTCATGTACATATTATTGTACCATGTTTTGTCATATGCCCCAAAAGAGTATCAAACAAACCTTCACTGATAAAATTATCATAAGGGTTATCCATAGGATCTGATCTAAGGTGAACGATTCTTATGTTTATCTGATGTATGGTCTCCTCATCTTTACTTTGTCTGTGGTATTTGTTTATTTGCGACTTACCACAATCACTTGCATTTATGATTTGGTTTACATATGAACATGTTTGGACTAGAGTCATTTTGTGAATACAGAAATGAATGAATGTCCAACGACGCTCCGTACGCTGGTCTGACGTAACGTTTTTTCTGACGTACCACTTCATTGTTTTTTATAGTAACAAATGAACGACTTGAGCAAAACATTTGACACTGAGATATCTTATCAATGTTTTATTGCTGATAGTGACAAATCAATTCGGTAACATTGCTCGTAAGTTTAAGTATACAATTCAAATGCATGTTACAAACGCGAATTAAAAAAGTCAAAGTGCTCCGTACATGATAACTTACTGTTGCTATGGTGATATAATTTATATTTTCTTACAAAACATGGTTTTAAATGCATAATATTATGATTAAGTATAGCTACAAGTACATGTCTCATAGATATCACCTAAATTAGTTCATGTTTATAATATTATCCGACCCCGTGAATGAACTTTCCGGACAACCCTCGTATTTGATGTGTTGTCTTTACATAGTCAATTACTATAAAATACTATATTGTGGCATACCCCCTTTATAATTTATATTATAAGTGAAATTCATTGAATTAAACAATAACAGAAACGGCACAATGCTATGTCGTGATTTGACACTTGTTATAGTGAATAATTACCTCATAGTCGGAAGTATCAAACAGTTATTAAGTACATAAGTATATAATTAAAAGAATAAACAAGTTACGGTCTCATAGACAAACATTTGAGTACATACCGTCATCGTTCCTATAGTTCTATGCTCAACGCGTTCAAATGTTTCAAGACGTTGCTGAATTAACTCAGATTCCACTGTTAATTGAACATCCTTCTCAATCAACTGCTGTATAGGCTGGCTGAAAATAGATAGCATAAGTCGTATATATTTATAACGCATATTTTAATAATATCTAGACCGATAACATTCGTTGAAAATTAAATAAATATACCGCGTATGGTTATTCCGTATTTAGGATTCATTAATAAGACTTAATGGTCTATATAAGTATAAGAACATTGAAAGTAAATATAATGGATTCGACCAATAATTTACACTTAATAAGGCAATTGATAGATATGGTCATGAATGGTTTTCCTTGTCAAATTATTTTGGACTTCTTTATGTGCATCAACACGAATTAACAATTAACTATAAAGCATTCGGAGAGCGCTGGCCAGTCCATTACTCGATGTGTTGTGCAACTTATGAGTTATGTAGCATACTGTTTAAATTTACAATATCTTCCAATAAAATAGAATCTCTGTAACACGATCCGAAACACAACCACAATCTCATCATTTCATCGTTTGTTAATTGGACGATTCCAAACCTTCTTTCAAATCCGTTTGTAAACTCATGCAAACATACCAACAAACCAACTCCAGCAAAAACGTAACCTATTTGGGGGAGATAACAACAACAAACCTGGTTGCCATGGTGGCCTCAGCTAATGGACAGTCTCGCTGCAGTACCTGAACCGTTTCTTGAAGTGTACTGAAACACATATTTTGCAATTTAGTGCAAATTCTAATATGACAAAAAATACTAATCGTTTTATAGCGTGTTCGGTATAATAAAATAGATAACATATGGTCTGATATGAAACAATATAAACCCTTGAAAATTCAAATCTACCTCGCCTGCCACTGATTAATATTGTTTTGTTCGCGGCCATTATTAAATACATTACTTACTCAAGTCTCTTTTCCAGAACGTGTTTATGGTCTTTTAGGTGGCGCACTTGGACATTCTTGCGTTGCAGTCTGTAAAATAAATGTGGCTCGTATTTAAATACTTTAGAGAAAGGCTTTCTTCATCAAAGAAAACAAATACACGCTATTATAGTAAGGCTTATTTTCAGATACATATACAGTCGTCAGCACAGCATACAAATAAAATGTTAATCTTAATTTCCCATTGCTTTTAGTAATGCAAGACAATCCCCAGACTTACTTTCTTTGTAGTTCTCTTTTCTCTTCAGGACGCGCGCATTGTCTGAAATGATAATATATATATTTGATAAGGTGCGATTTATATTACTCTTGTCAATATACACGAATGCAAATTTAACAAAAGTATCGGTAAAACCGATGGATGCTCTCCGATGCCGCATTGACCTCTAATTATGGAATTGACCTTTTCATATGGGCCTGATTCTTAACGTAACATGATGTTTTGTTGAGCCAAACATTTGCATGACGTGATTATAATGATCATCCATTTATGACCAAGTTGTAAGTCTGGACTAGCGAAAATTTGGACCCTTGACCTTTAAGTATTACCTTGGTCTATGTTCTAAAGTCCTGGTTCATACGCATAACATACCATCTCATTTAGGCAAACATGTGTGCTAAATCTGTCAATCCATAGCCAAGTTATTGTCCGTGTAAGCAAAATGCCAATTTCAAACTTTGACCTCTAAGTGTGACCTTGACCTATTGAACCTGCTGCATGTGCGCTTCATGTCATTTCAATGTGGTTAACATTTCCAGTAGTTTTTAAACCCTATGTCAACTTAAATTACGGAAAATAAAGTCGCCAATAGTGACATTTGACCACAAGGTGCGTCCTTCATCTCTGACCTACGTACCTGATTCATGAGTGCTACACAACATCTAATTGCAGCAAACATGTGTGCTAAATAAGTTTGAAATCGCTCTATCCATGGTCAAGTTACATGTATAGTACAAAAAAGCAGAAACACCAATTATCCCTAAAGCATATTCAGTCAGACAATATGCGCATGTTTTCTGGATAGGGATGTTGCATATCAAGTTTCATTGAATTCAAGTTTATGATTCCTGAGATATCGCACGGAAACCTATTAACATGTTATATTTATAACAAAAAGGACCTCCCTGAAAAAATTATTTGACCAGAACGACCTGACAATGTCCACCTGGTAGGGATGCTGCATATAAAGTTTCATCGAAATGTAATTATTAGATGCTATAATATATGTCGCGGAAACGAAGTACCGACTGACGGACGGAAAGACGGATTAATATGTAGTATGATGAATACATTATTCGGGGAAGAGCATTTGAGTCCTGGACAAATTTAATGGCAGTTAAATAATAACTCGGATGGACGAACAAAGCGGCGACCAAATGTCCTTAGCGGAGCATAATTTTATTAGATGTCTTCTTGGTACGGACTGGAACATAAGGGGTATAAAATGACCTAATTGTTTTCTAAAGCAAAACAAAATAACCAAGTAATTTTATGCATCTATCAAATCTCACTCTAGCTCGTATTTCAGTTTGTGTAGCTCAGTTTCTGTTTTCTCGAGATCTTCCTTTGCTTTATCGAGTTCCTTGCCAACCAAATCTTCGTTTTTGCGACATTGTTCAATAATCACATCTTGTGGTTCATCAGAGAGTTGTCTGAAATGCGTTTATATTTAATAATGAACAATTAAATATATATAGTAAATCTTGTCAGTTTTTTACCACAAACGGTATTCGCTCCTCTCAAGCTATCTTTGGTGAGGATTTAATCCAATTAGTTATTTAAGCAAGTGCATCGATAATACTCATTACAATGTACTCATTTAGATACAATAAGTTAATATGGTTATTAATCAAGTACAATGATTGGATAATTCATCAATAGATATACTCTCAATATAAATATAACATTAGCTCAGATTTAAGAAAACATATCACATTAGCCTTGATACCGGACTAAGCAGCACATTAGCTATGTTATTGAAATAAGAAGCACATAAGCTCTGCTCATGGAATAATTTGCACAATAGCTCTGCTCATTGAATAAGTGACACGTTAGTTGTGACCATGGAATTAGTGACACGTTAGTTGTGACCATGGAATAAGTAGAAATAGTAGCACATTAGCTTTAAGAAAACAGGAAATAAGTAGCACGCAAGCTTTGATCATGAAATAAGTAGCACAGTAGCTCTGATATTGGAATAAATAGCACATTAGATATGATATTAGAATAAGAAGCACTTCAGCCCATTAGCGCTGATATTGGAATAAGTAGCACATTAGCTCCGATATTGGAATAAGAAGCCGACGAGTAGCGCATTACATGTAGCTCTGTTCTTTGAATTATTACTTACATGATGTGCATTACATTTTATAAATATTAAATTCATGCCCTACTGCAACACTACATTATAGTCCGAATGTAGAATTCATACTTACTGTATTCTTCTCTCAACAGTCGTTCGGGACAGTGTTGGAACCAACCGTCTGAAAGCAATAAACATCGTGTTGTAAATAACAAACACACATATCATATCCAAATTGTCCGTAACTTAAATGCATATTATTAGAAATTATTTTATTGTAGAAATAAGAACAACGGATTTTTAAAGATGATATTCCAAGACAAACAGGAAACCAAAAATACTAAAACACATCTGTCATTTTACGTACTTTATATAGTGTCTCACGTTTTGGAATTCGTCATATATGTGGTCCATCCTGAAGCAGAATAAGCAACGGTAAAACGCTCGTTTTAACTTCAGACAGACTGCTACTTAGAAGACTACCGCGTACAAGACAATGTATGCGAACAAGGGTTCGTTTTGGTATAAGCGTGGTTGAAACAGACAATAAAACCATCGTATTTACCTTATTTCTAGATCAACTGGTGAGGCGATTTCAACCACCCCAGCTATAACATCAGCTCCTCTAGTTATAAAGGAAATGCTAATTACTTCTAGAAAAAAAACGTTACTACAATATTTATGTTTAATTGCTATATTTCAGGCATTAAATGTTTGTGTCATCTTTATTCAGTCATAATACGAACTATGCAATCAAATATAACAACTATAACATGTTTGTTCAGTCGTAGTTGTAAACTATTAGAGTCCCTTTATGTAATATAGAAGAAAATAAAATACAAACCATTTAAATTTTGTTATAGTACATTTTAAACAGTTTTTTTAATAAATACGCATACTAAAATATAGAGGAAAATTAAACAGAATGAGTGCTTTAAGTGTGCTAAATTACATTGGATCAGATATAAATATTTACACATAAAATATTTTAGGTACTACCCAGGGTCTGTTTGTCTGTCTGCACTTCCACCATCCTTTCCGTTGAAATATAAATCAAGCATTTAAAAACTCGCCGGGGAATCACCTAGTTGTATTTTATTAAGTGTCATAAAACACAATGTCAACACGTATCGGTAAACATCATAAGTGGTCCAATAATAAATTATTGTAGAAGCGTCTTTTATGTTTGAGGACCAATGTTAATGAAATCAAATTCCAAACGTTAAACCAATCCAGGCCTATATATTCTTTATATAAGTATTTATTAATACTGCAGCGTTTGTTCACTGACCGAGACTAAACAATGCGATTATAATGGTTGGTTTTATTATTTTGAAAGATACTTACATCAATTTGTTTAACGCATGTTTCACTGAATGAACTCTGGAAATATGACATGAATCGTTATTGTGAAATCATTATTTATGTTTGGTCCAGTAAAAATGACATAATAACTACCAAAAAAACAAAAAAAACGCCATAACATAACTGCTAACGAAGTACTGAAGTATCACATATATCGTCACATATATCAAATATCTGGTCTGTTGCCTTAATGCCATTGATTAGCAGTACAATATATCATTTATAATATTACTTATCATAACTATAATTAAAGCTTATTGACGGTGACACAACATTTGACTATCATAATAACGGTTACTATATTTAACAGATACGTACACAAACTTGTTTCAAGTGTGTTTCACTGGATGAACTCTGAAAAATATCACAAGACGCCAGTTTTACATTAATTTTGTTCCAGAAGAAAAATGACAACATGACTACGAAAGAAAAGACCATAGCTGCAGATGAATCACCGCATTAATAATCGTCACATGCAACTACTACATACAGACCACAAATAAAGTACTGTAGTAGCATATGCATGATCCCATATACTGAATGTTTGTCTGGATTGTTAATGAAATCAAATTATATCAAACAGAAATAGTCATTTATAATATAACTTAAATTAACTGTAATTTGCGAAAATTCACGGTGACAAAAACTTCGACTATAAAAGTTGCTTTATTATTTTGACTGGTACGTAAATCTTTTTGAACGTGTTATAAACACGACCAAGTGTATACCAAAAAAGCGTAGATTATACCTGCTGATATTAAATAATATGTATAACAAGGCCAAGTAATATGAATTGATGCAAAGATATGTGTGACTATAATCACCATTTTGCAACATTATACTTTTGAGAAAACAAGTATAGTACCAAAATAATGTCAGGAATTGAAAGGAGCTGAGCGGAAATCTACAGATGTTTAAGACTGTAGGACTTTTGCATACAGCCTTCGTATCGCCTTTCGAATATTCGGTGATTAAATTCATAGTATTCTGTTCTGTTAACGTAACCATTACACTGCGTTACCAGCGGACTGTTTTGTTAAAGTAACCATTACAATGCGTTACCAGCGGGCATGACGATGTGATTTGACACCTGCATATTGTGCTCAGAATTGTTCGTTTGCAATTCATACTCGTGGTTTCCATTCGAACATCATTCAATAGATCGAAATAATAACTATTGTAATACACTATTTACGCATTCTCTTTATAATACTAGAGGTTACACATCTATATTCAAAAGCACTTTTTTTGTAGTCACTTACCCGAGTTAAACATTACTTACATTTAAATGTGGCCCTGCTTGGCGCCCCAAAAACTGTAGGATGTCTTGACACTTCTCTTGCAATGCTGCTTCTATTTGTTTAACGTTGCCAAATGTGTTCCTAAATGTATATATGTGCGAGTATAGTTGGATACTATATTTGTTGCGTTTGTATGTGTTCACGAATCAATGTTATTTAGTTAAGGTGAATATACATTATAGTGTAAGTTATTTATAAGGAGTAACGTATGTAGCATTTGATATTGATATGGATGTATTTATTGATGTTTAGTAGTTATATAGAACTACCTATATATACCCCTTTAAAAGGGAAGTATTTGCAATACAACTAAATGATTTATATCAACATTGACGGTCAACGGAATTTAGTGGTGTGCGAATTTACAATAAACAAAATAACAATGAATACACACATAAGTAAGCATTGATCATTTAACCTCTACAGTATTACACAAAATACAATACCGTAATGTAGTATTTTCTGTACTTGATAAAATGTCTCCCAATACATCCACGGCCCCTTTGAGATTCCTTAAATGTTATGGTCATGTTTGATAAGCTGTTAACAATTTCAATCACATTTACGTAATGCATTAAAGCATTACTAAAGTTTTCAGTCATTATATTAGAATTGGTCACCTCAGGCAACTGACCTGTGCCCATGCTAGATTGTAAAATACGTCTCGTCATGGAAATCAACTATTTACTTGAAAATTAATTTTCGATTTATCGTTGTTCATCGGACAATAAACAACGATTTAGGGTATAATGCGTAGAAATTAAACCACGAGGGCGTTAGCCCGAGTTGTTTAATAGACACGCACTAGAAAGACAACGCAATGTTTATTGGCCGATAAACAAAGATAATGCAACACATTATTTCGATTATAACAGGATTTGACACATAAAAATATGCAACTGTGATGAGAACTACATTTTACTATGCTCCGCCCAGAATCAGAACTACTTTTTGTGTTGTTTCTTGAGTAGTTGTGTCTGTTGAAAAAAAGCGGGTTTGATGTTTGATGTTAGAGTGACATATAACATTAATAAAAACAAAATATGATTGCATGTTCATATTTACAACGAATTCAAACATACATACCCAATATTTTGCTTCAATGAATTAAACATGCCTTTAAGATGTTCTACATCCGTTGGACGGTCGAATCTGAATATAAAGTTTGTATAATAACTTAAATTTGTTTAGCAAAATTGAAATTTCAAAATTAGTAAAAAACAGTTGTGTAAAACAACAAAATTTTATAAATCTTAAATTTTAAAATGGCTGGAAAATTGCAGTATTTACTTTAAAAATATTTGTAAGTATGTACTTACTGACTTCGAAGCTCCATTCCGGGAAGGTGTTCCAATTACAGACTTCGAAAGTTCTGAAAATATAAAAGCTGTATATATCTATAAGTTGGTGGACCACATAAAACAATATTTTCACGTTTATACATACACTAAAATTTCGAGAAATCGGTGTAAAACAAACGTGTCAAGTGTTGAAGTTTACAAACAAAATATTAATGCCTACTAACATTTGTCTTGAATGAACAAGTGTTTGTAATCTCTATGCATACATAGGCATTGACAACTTATGTTTGAAATGTATTTAAAAACAACTGGTTGTGCCTTTTGTGAAATATTTATCACTGATAAAATCGTTGAACATTTTCTGCAATGTGTCAAACGATCGACCTCACATTTACTAATATACCTCTTTAACATTTATATTTAAACTAGCCACCGTTTAACGTCATTGGCAATAGCATAACAAACGCGGTACTAACTTGTGATGTCTACGGTGCCACTTACGTTTCAGTACATTATTTTTATCTTGTAACAATTTACGAACTGTATTTCGCAAAAACGTAATAATATTGTATATGTTATAATTACGAGTTTATTAACGTTATAATAAGTCGTAGTTACGAAATAATATAACGTGTAAACGACATAATATATGCTCTAAACGTTTGTGTTTAATTTTGAAGTGCATTTCATATTTACGAAAAAAAAAACTAGATTGCATATTTAAATTCGTCGAAACAATATAACGCTTAAACGAAATGATATTAAGTTTTATTGATAAAGACGTCTTTTGTGTGTATGTCGTTTGTATGGTCTGCGTACGACATACTGGTATTATTTTAGAAAATAGTAGTCTATAGCTGCAGGTAATACCTTGTAACTAGCACTGCCTCAATGGTCAACACCCATCGTAAATTTTGTAACTGCGAAATAAACAATGTTCTCCATGTTTCGAATAAATAAACAATGTTCACTATGTTTCGAATACACGTGGTTTATGTCATAATAGGGACGGGTATAGTCAATGAATATGCAGGTAAGTTCATATAATTTTTCGTTTAGTTCTCGTTCATCTTTGGAAATGTGTCCAGTCGGGCGGCAAAAATAAAATCAAAATAAAATCATAATACAAACACATTTGTTTTCGCAATTCACATGACAATAACCATTTTAATTCAATGCAGCGTTTGTTATATAAACATGCATAAAAATATTATGATTAACGTTGAATAAATATGGTATTCACTGTGTTTTACATTATAAATGGATATTTTGAAAATTTTTAATATTCGAATCGAATACGGCATCAGTGTAATTCGAAGATTTTTATCAACTTGGGCTTATTATTTTTACAGTATTTGTTTATTTTTCCAGTTATGTTTGTGAGTTTTCGAAAAGAAAATCAGCTCGGCTGATCAAAGAAACTAAAGATCAACAACATCTGGCCTAAACCAAGATTCTTGCTATTGGTTCAGAAAATTGAGATCGATGAATTTTTATTTATAGAATGCATATGCATTGCTCAGTTTGTAAGATTTATGAACATTAACAACTTACATTTAACACTATTTCAATTTGAAATAAATTAATAATTGTTGGATCATAAACAACATTTCTTCCTATCATAGCTATAGCATACAATTAAGATGTAAAGAATACATGTTTATCCTCTGTTAACTGTACTAACGCGCATTATGATGTTTGACTGACGACAAAATAAGCACAAACAAATTTAAATCGAAAGTAGGCTTAAGAATATCAGATAACACGCCTACATGGAACCCAAGATTAGTATACTACATATATAGTAAACCAAAATGATATAAACTCATACCTCCAAACACTTATTCCTTCAAACGATACTTTGTGTGCACATAGGCTATTTTATTTATTAACAAATATTTAAATCCCGATGATCGTGTTTGACATGCTCTAACAGCTTCGTTTAAGTTTATCAAATTCAATGTAGTTTGTGTGTGTGTACAAGAAGAGCATGTAAACGACACCTATATAAGGAATGAAGTTATCGCTGTCGGCTCTAGATAGTGTAAACATTCTGGCAGTGCTAAGTTTCACATAAAAACAATACTAGTTTACAGGCGTGTAGCGCCGCATCGTTTACTCGTTCGAGTAATCTTCGAAATTACAATCTCAAAAACAAAAATGACATTTACTTCAAAATATGATACAAACATCAGTGCCTAAGGGGGCTTAGGGGTAAACAATACTCTCATAAATTCAGACACTGACATTTTATTTTGATTTGTGCAGGTCCGTGTACTTAGTTTTACAACAAAATTGCGCCTCTAACTTTTTCGGCAAACCGTTTGTTCTTTTCTGTGCGTAATGTATTCTTTCATTGTCTTGCTTAACGCCAAGGTTTGCATCGTGTTAATAAGTCGTCTACCAGCGATCCGCCTAAAGCCCCGGTCACAATGTCACGATTTTAGCTACGATAGACCACGATTGGTCGTGGACGTATAAATCGTGATGAGTTGGGATGCACAGTGTCCCGATTGTGTCTTCCTACGTATACCTACAGTTGTTGTAGGATGAGACTACGAATATCAACGACACTTGTAGGTTTCCGCAGCCGATTCACCACGGTTTTACCAAGACATGATGCGATATATTACGATTGTAATACGCTAGCGTCAAGTAAACGCTACGGCAACACACGATTACAGGCGATTGCTAACGTTTCTCCTAAGATTGTAGTTAGAATAAAGAAGATTCATCACGATAAACCTAAGAGCAGCCAATAATTCGCACGCTTCATTTCGCATCAAGGCATCACGATGCTTCGTGCATAATCGTGACACCAAAGTAGGCAAACGTGGTGAGTGCGTAATAACATCGCGCTAAACCGTACATGCAACGCGACTCAGTCGTCGCGTTGTCGTTATCCATCGTGTATAATCTTGAGTAGTCATGATAGTTGTCGCTAAATATCCTATTGGAATTGTAACAGAATCGTAGGGCAAGCGTATAAATCCGTACCATATACGTAGCGAATCGTACCATAACATACTACAGTCTTATAATACACACGAAAGGCCACAAATGCCTCTACGATGGCTGTAAGAATAAGCCAGATTGATATACGATGGAACTACGAATGTCCTACGTTTTGTAAAATCGTGGCGGCGCTACGATAAGCCACGAATGTTTTGAACATGTCGTAGCGCTTCCCGATCGACAAGGATCCGCTAGCATTCTTCAAGATTCATAAAGATGCCAGTACGTATGTGTTCACGCTTTACTACGCTCCACCAAGGTTTTGTTAATCGTGGGCAATCGTAGCAAAAATCGTGGCAGTGTGATAGGGGCATAACCCGGACGTTTTCCTCGATTTATGTACACTAATCAAGGACGGCATCTTGAAGATGAAAATCATTACATCTAAGTGGGGTCAGGCACATGCTTACGCCTTCCCCAATAGGTATAATGAAACCATGACCCTAATAAACCCCTCCGAATATTGTTTATTTGAAATCAATTTCTTTTACAAACATTTGATTATGTCTACGACTTTACGTTTAAATTAATGGTTAAACTGTAAATACAAAATTGGTTAGTTAGTTATGATGCTATTACACATGGAATTATTATCTCAATATTAATTGATATTATTGAATTTTAACAATACAGCAGGCAAGCTCAATGATTAATGATATACTTCTCAAAAAAGAGGAAAAAACATCAAGCAAAACAAAATACATTCCTTAAATGTTCATACATGTATTTCCTAATGGATCGGTCCAAAATAAATGTCAGTTTTAAATGGTCATTTTTAAGTAGTTCCTGCTTAATTAATTATGCTACTAAAACTAGTGAAGTTTAGTTTTGTCATAATTCGGTAGCAAACCAGAGGGTGTCACCCCCATCCCCTTTGCATGTGGAATACTGCCTAATATTCGGGCCTGAGTACTGAATACTGCGCAAAATTGAATTTGCGTAATGAAAACACAATGTTTGTTTTCGCTCACAGCGTAATGAACCCCATTTGCGTACTGAATACTGAGTGTCTCTCCGGCATTGGTCTGCTCAACATTTACCGCGAAAAAGAAATAAATTCTAACATGGTTGTAGATATCTTCGCAAGACGAACGGAAAGGCCACTGGCTTTGATTTTTAAGGTGTAACTTTGTCGAAATTGATGACACTGCAAATTTTACAAAGATATGCTATAAAACTAACAAAATCAGTTAGTGTTGTTTAATAACTAAGCGCCAGCCAATACACATATTTTAAAAGCAACTCCTATGAAAGTGACGGTCCAAACTTGTCAGAGAATATAATGGTCTTAATAGAATTTGAACTTTCTGCAGCTTCCGGGGTCCTCCGGCCCCCTGTACCCCTAGCCAACGCTTTGCCCTGGACCCACTGGGGGTCCTAGCGGCCCCCTGGATCCCAGCTTACTTTGTTTTATTTTTATATTTCGAGTAACAACGAATTTGCCGCGCTACGCCCCGGTTTATATGTATCTTTATGTTTTATCACGTTCCATTCATCTCTAATAGACAGTACAGATAGAGCTTATGGAGAAATACATTCTCTTTCACGCATACATTACTTTAATTATAAGAAATGGCCCAAAACTATTAAATTACAAATGCATGCTCTCTAAATAATATACATTACATTGTTTAATAGAATTACGTGTAATGAACGCGAAATTAATGCGGTACGAAACCATGCGCGGGAAAAAATCCGTTATATTTAAAAAATATGCATGCTACTTTATAGTTGTGTTTGTATTCACTGTTTATAGTACTATGTTTGAATAGTACCGTTTTAATAAATAAACTGTAACGCCGAATGTTTTAACACTATTTAGTACGTAATATTAAACCATTAGCATACAATAATAATTATCGATATTGGTGTCTATATAAACGATGTCAACTAACAATCTATATCCAGAGTTGTCGAATTTTTAAATAAAATTTGCCCACGTCTCAAATGTTATTCTGAATCAGAGGGATTCATAGATACCGAAATTAGATACCGAAATATATTATGCTCCCAACACTCGTTAATCGAGTAACGAATGACAATACTGCTTTACGTATAAAAAATTTGCGTGATGACAAAAAGCGACATTAGATAAGGCTATATTTCATTTATTTGGAGGGTCTTACAATCATTAATTTTAATTTCAATTAATATCATTATATTGTTTCAGATATTTACTGATATGAATGTATTCAACTTCGAATTAAGGACAAGAATGACATGCAAACATGAATACAAAGGAATACAATACAAGAATTCTAGCATACAAGTGGCAGTATTCGCCAAACAATTGTAAGACTTAACAATAAATAACAGACGCAGACTTAAGAAAATATGATAATTCTATCTTTGCAAATATTCTGGGCCCCAATGTTGCTTATGCCATTACAAATCGTTCAAAAATATAGAATGCTGTTATTAGTGTCGATGTATACCGAGTAACATTCAAATTGACAACACTCTCAGAAAAAAAACCAGTTTCAATACATTTTTATTCTTAGCCTTAAGTCTATGTATAAGTTGGTAAATCGGGTTAAGACAAAATATAGGTAGATTTATCTACCAATGTTTACATCTCCATGTACCTGTCCAACATATTTCCATTATCATAAATGCGTTCATTTTAAACATACAATAATATAAACTGTTTCTACACGAGATATTACGTACAGTACATTTGTAAAATAAATATTTTTACCTTTGTGAACGTGGTATTGCAAATGTTACGTTACTTATTCATGGAATGTAAAACACGACACATACGATATAGTATTCAACATTTAAGACCCACATACCGGAAGTAACACGTACTTACCGCTCAATATGTAGTTGCTGCTCACTGTATAATTAGGACAGATGTCGTTTGTTTAGCAGCATGTGGGTTAAGTATGTACAACACTACTCAGGCTAACGCCTACATGGTAATTCAGCGATAAAAAAATGGACGCTGGCCTTGTTTTTGTGGTTCATTGGTAAAATGATTATACGCGTTTTAATTTAATAAGCAGGTAATTAAAATATTTTGTTCGCCAATGTTAATATGAAATAATAAAAAAACAACATGTCAGCATTTATAACAAACTTGTTTATTTCCGATAAAGTTACTGTATTTATTATGTTTCTAACGATTATCATTTTGTATGTACATGTATAGAATGGTTTACATATGATTCCTCATTAAATCTATGCACGATAAGAATTCGGTATTAATTTTTGATTCGCAAAATACAAGATTGACGGCATTTACTACTTCAACGTGATGACAGCAGATGCACTCTGCTGTGTGTTATATTTTTGACAGACGCTCGCATTGGTACTTGTTTTGTGTATTCTATGCAAAGCTGTATTGTGGTATGGAATGGTCCAATTTCCTCACATAAAGATCCATACGTTAAGATATAAATATTTCAGTGTAAGACAAATTACCACAATAACTTTAATACTTTTAACAAAAGAAAACATACATGTTTAATTTATTTCAATAATAAGATAACGTTCGAAATACTACATCTGGAAAAAACTTCAGGATGGAGAAATTAGATTATTATCAAATGCAAATAAGCAATTATGGGACATTATTAACCTAGGAATGCCATTTAAGTTCTTGTCGGTTGCACATTTGTGTGGTGTCAAAAGGTGGACATGATTTAAAACATATTTATCACATCTTATACAAATACAATTTTAATAAAACTTTGTATTTTGCTAAATTAAATTTGTAATACCTTTTTTATAGCACAAAAAAAAAACGTTAAAAAAATAAAACAAATAAGTTAAAACAAAAGATTGCCTTCGCCGAGGCTCAAACCTCGTCCACCGGGATCAAACATCTATCTTTCTAACCACTCGGCTATTTCGACTGTCAATCATTGTAAATTAATTTTTTAACGCTATGTAAGTGATACACGTGGTTTTAAAAATACCGTTAAAAGAGTTACAAAGCTTTATAATTATATTCATTTAAATTGATGATATATTGTCAGTGCTGTTATTTCACATGTCTATATATATAATGTATTTTTCATTTGGGATCTATGACAAAAAACTGAAAATTGTCAATCTGTGAACAGGTCCCTTTAAACAGTACTTAAGATTGTAAACAGTTTTGTCTAAAACAAAGATAACTCTATTTCAGACATGAATAATGTATAGAAGTTAAATTAGAAACAGACGGAATCCCTCAGAATTCACAATAACTGCATGGAACATCATTGAATTTGTTTTTCATTCGAAAGGGTAGATTAATTTGTCTGAATCTTTACCAAAACAGGTGCATTTGATGTTGTTCAGAAAATGATTAGTAGAAAAATGGTTGAAAACAGGTAAGAAACACGTGTGTGTAACAAATGTAAAAACATAAAATACAGGTGCATGTCGATATGAATCTAGCGCAATTATACAATTTAATGTGAAAATAAAGCACAAAATAGATGTTTGTAATGTCAAAATAAAACACATATAGCTGTACGTAAAACAGGTATGCCCCTCTAAGTTTAAAAACTGTCTTTAAAATATTAAGTTTGGTGAAGATCGGATGAAAACCTGTATATGGACATATACAGCGTAAACTGCTAAAAAGATCATTTTTACAAAATAAAGTAAGGGCCATAGCTATTCCGTTCCTTTGGCGATTTAGTTGATTATCGAATAAGACTGAGATATTATGCCCACAAAGATTTTAACAAAGTATGGTGAAGATCGGATACAAAATCGGAAACGGCTAAATAGCCAATTTGAGAAATTCAAATTACATATATCCACAATTCTTGGCGCAATTTGGCTGATTATCAAACCTAACCGATAGTATGCAGACAAACATTTTCATGAAGATTGGCGATGACGGGATGAAAAGTGTTGGACACGAGAGCGGAAACAAAAGTGGTATACCGACCGACCAACAGACCGCCCGACCGGCATTAGCAAACCAGTATAACCCGCCATCTTCGATCGAAGAAAGCGTTAAAGTATAAAAGGCAAAGCAAACGACTGCAAATATAGCTAGATAACAGTCCAGATAGTCTACGTTCAGTTATGTGTTATTGTACATTCACTTTCACTGGCAAGTAATAAGACGCAGATCTGCGCTCAATGTATATTTTTGAATATGGTAATTGCAAAGATGCACAATATCTCTTGTAGGATCTGTAAAAAACCCAAATAAAACATAAGTTTTACTTATATTTATTAAACACTGTTTATTTATACATATGCAAGTTAAACTATATTTTCAAAAACAAACGTCTCATTAATTACAGAAAATGGTCAGGTGTATAGTGTTGTAATGTGCAGTTTACAAAATATGTCTATGTAAACAGAGCAACGCTCATCACACTTTGTTCAATGTACATGTCTAACATCGTAATCAACATGTGATGATTTAAGGCCATATACGATCAACTTAGTTGTCCTTATTAAATATGTTAATATCACATAGACTTTTGTACCAGGAGTCGTGCACAGGACTTCACACACCGCAGTAAAATATATGCCAAGTATTTTACGTTCCTAGACAACAGGTGTAATTTTTATATAATAGTTCGAGACAGTGATATTTTATTTAGAACATACGCGATACTTGAAGCTAAGTTTAGTTTTTTGCATTAATTATTATTTATGAAATTTCCCACATGTTCATATGCCCATTACACTTATTTGGCCGGTTGTTCAGCTCGTGTAAACCGTCTTTTAAGCGGCATATCGCGAAATCGACTTTTTCACCTTCGCGATTTGAGCGCTTATTTTTAAGTCGTTTGGCTCGGAAACCCAATGAATAAGCGTTTTACGTTTGTGTAGGATTGCTCAGCTCATTTGATTGGTTTTACGCGCTCAATAATCTCTTATTTATAAACCTGATACAGAGAAGGTTAATCCCACAGAAATACCTTCAAAAGTTAGGTTTTTCCACCACCACCACCACAGCCACCACCACCATTATTATTATTGCACAGCAGCAGCTGCTGCAGCAGCAGCAGCAGCAGCAGCAGCAGCAGCAGCAGCAGTAGTAGTAGTAGTAGTAGTAGTAGTAGTAGTAGTAGTAGTAGAAGTCGAATAGTAGTAGTACTAGTAGTAGTATTAGTAGTTTTTGTAGCGATTTGTATGTTACTGAGTGAAAATAAAAATGTAAAGTTAAGCCATATTATAAGACTCGTATTACATATTATGTATATAAACAAAAAAGCTCATATTAAACCAACTGAGTGATGTTTAACACACTTATTTACGAAATAATCACTTTAATATAACATCACCACTTGCTTGTCCTAAAAACGACAATATTTAAATGGTAAATACTGAATGAAGATAGTCCAACGAGAGTAATTTAATTCGCATAAAATAAACTACTAATTTCATTTCACGAGTAATATTATATTTAATATGCAATTAACATATTGAAACGGTAAATCAACCTTTTTCATTAATATCAGTGTTAATCATTACGAAATTCAATCAAAATTAATTGTTGTAAATACTATTTAATTGGTATGTTAGTACATTAATGTCTTTTCTGTACTTATGGAGGATTTTTATTCATTATTATTTGTCTCCCTTGGTCAATTTTTTTACATTTGCAGAGGAATTGTTTGGGCTCTTTTTGGCTAGAAATTCGTTCGTAACTGCCTCCCCTCACGATTTAAGTGATTTTGACATGTTTTGTATTAAGTAGAAATCGTTTCTGTGTAATGCTTAGTTAGTATTTCGCAAAATTAAGTGTTCAACCAATTCTCGCTGTTTTGTTTTTAAAAACTACGGAAGAGCATTTCGCCCCACTTGTAAATGTTAAACTGTACAACGACTTTTTCAATTTCTTTTATTTGTGTTATGACTAAACCATGATTTTTAAAATGTGCCTGTCGTAATGTTTAAATCATCTTTATGTCGTACCAGGTTTCTTAATGCCTCTTTTGTTTCTTTGTAGCCTTTTACGCTCCTGTTATGATGTGGAAATACAACACCAAGTCGACTTTTTGTCTACTTCGTGACTGGGTGCGCTAGACTGCATTGTGGCTGTCCAGTAAAAAGATCGAGGCAAGCAACAAAGACTCAACACCGCCATGTCGCAGCCCTCTACAGAGGAACCTCCCTAGGCTTCGCTCCCTGACAAGGAAACTAGACGTATTCGGACCCTTACGGAAAAGGGCAAGGAATTGTTTGCAACAACCTGCAAATAGTGTCAGTCAAGTAATGGCTATGCATGTAAAGACTTAGAACACATTCTTGGCTCAGCTGGTGACTGTTCTACTGAACTCAAGGACCTTAACACTCAAGAACGGAAACTTACACATTGTCTAGACATCTATCTCGAGTGTTGTGACGTGTATGAAAATATGCTCATAGGTGCCTCATCGACAGAAAGTAACGATGAACTTAAGCGTCATATGGGTGATCGACTGAACTTAAAATCTATAATTCGCAAGGTGCTAGACCAGATAAAATAACTAAAACAAGAGGCCATTGAAAAGGCAACGCATCTAAACATAGTAGCAGAACCAGTGAAAACAGTTCGATTGCGCAAAGGAAAAGAGCAAAAGCGAACGCTCAAAAAGTTCAATACGCCCAGGAAGATGCGAATATAATGAAACAGAAAGCAGAGCTTGAGGCAAACTTACATGTGTTTAGAGCTAAAGAGAACCTCGCAGCCGCCGAAGCTGAGGCTAAAGCTCTAGAAGAGACATTATCTGTAGATTACGAACCGATCAATCCCAGTAGAGAAGAACAGGGTGTACATGATCTTGTTAATGAATACGTGAATGTACAATATCTGCATGTGATGAGAGACAGTCACACTGACTATGCACATGGAAACAGTGACAATACAACCGCTACATCTCTAGCGTAGTTTTTTCTAAGGAAAGATCTTATACTATCGCGATTAAAGAATTTCAATGACACACCAGAGCATTTTACAGCGTGGAAATCAAGTTTCCAAGGTGTTGCTAATGAACTCAAACTCAGTAATTTGGAGCATATGGACATTCTGATAAAGTATCTAGGTCCAATATCATTGCGCTACGCCATGTCAATTAAGTCATCGAATGTCAACAACCCTGAAATGGTAGTCAGAAAGATATGGGACCGCCTGGAGGTCAGGAATGGGCAACATAAGATGGTTGATTATGCGCTAAAACAACGGCTGGAACGCTTTCCAAATTGACTGCGAAAGATCATTCTAAGTTGTCTGAGTTGGTCGATCTTCTGTCAGAGATTGAGTCGCTTAAGGGAACTGCGAACAACCCCACACTTCTGTCCTATTTTGATACGTCAGCAGGGGTTATACCTATCATGCGGAAACTGCCTGGGTCACTGCAAGGAAACTGGACAAGACGCGCATCGAAGCATAAACATGAGAAGAATGTTTCGTTCTGTCCCTTTTCTGTCTTCGTCATGTTTCTCGATGAAATGAGTAAAATGTTGAATGATCTAGGACTAGTCTATGAGGGGCAATCGGCTAAGAAATCTTCTAAACCGGTTAGCTATCCAGTTAAAGTGTATGTAAGAAAAAGTAATGTGTTTAATCAAGAAGCCAAGTGTGACCCGAAAAGACATAACCTTTTTATAACTCACCTAAACATCTTTCTGACCTAAACATTCTTTCTTACCATTCTGTTTATTTTTCTGTATATAACAAAGTAAGAAGTCAAATATACATATATAATGAATATTGCTAGTAAATTGTGAGTTGACTTTAATGAAATGTTATATATTAAATGTATTGTCTTACAACTAGCAACGGAGGTATATAACATGCAACACGATATCGTTGCGTTTCACTGTATTTCATCAACTTTCTCAATGTCCTTTATGGTGAACAGTAACCATTTTCTTCCGGATATGATTTTAAAGGATAACGTTGTTGTTGTTCATGTTAGTTGTACATATTCAATAAAACTTTAGCACTTTTGTTATTAATATATATATATATATATGTGAGTGTGTGTGTGTAAGCGTCATTAATGAAAAAATGAAAAATACATACTCAAATATGCAACATGTAATCTACTATCGACTCGTTTTCTCGTGGTTTGTTATCATGGTGGCGGGAATTTGATTTGAGTATTGCTAGACTCCAGTAAAATCTGTTTTATTTCATAGCGTTTGGCACTCACATAATTCTGTTGTTTTTTTTTCCGCTTAACATCTATATACAATGAATGTATATGCGGTATCAGTTATGCATCAAAATTAGTATTCAAACAGTTAAATGTGTAGGTTGTACAACAAATGCATATGCGGTACTTATGAGTTATTTATGCGTATGTTTCCAAACTATGGGCGCAAATAACTTATGCGAATTGTATTATTGCGCTTGGTTAAATGTGTTTAATATTTAATGACCAACCGATGCCTCATCGTAAATAATAAAATCATGGAGTGGATATATGACAATGTGGCCCATACAATCTAAACTCCCAACAGTGGTCAAGAAAAACAGGATCGTTCAAGATCTGTGTTGTATTGGCAGTGGTTACTGTAAGCCGTTAGGTGAAGTAACCAGTACGAGAAGCCAAACCCCACGCACAGTTTACAGTTATCTCTGCCACCACAGATATGAAAGAGTATTTTTTTTTGTTACGTATATAATGAAACTGATTGAGGTTATTTCGTGAATGACTAATGCTATATTATATAATAAAGGTAAAACAAGAGAACGGGAGGACTTTATTTGATGATCGTCACGCGATTTGGCTTGATGGCAGGGATATGATTTGAGCGATGACCGTAATTAGTAAGTCTCTGTGCGGCGGTTTTGAGAAATAGTGAAAAATACACAAGTAACACGGGAGACTACTCTGAGGAGTTCGAGTCTCAAACTCACTGGCAGCGATCGCTCGTGTCGCTCGTCTGAAAAAATCATTGCTCAAACGAATAGTTTGGCTAACATTTCGCTAAGTGAGAATGTGTATGGTTGTTTGTTTGTTTGGCTGAACCGTTGAGTTAGCGTTGAAATAAGCATTTAAGACTGCAACAATACGTAAAATACAAGCAATAATAAGATCAATTTTTGGACTAAACCCCAACCCACCCTAGTCAACATTGATCACCTGTAGTCACTGTCTAGTGTTGGCATTGATGCTCAATCCAGGATTACTTAACAGTAGTTTGGAAGATTAAAACGAGACCATAATAGCGCTGTATATGAGACACACCGATTTCACATTAACATATAAACGTGAACCGTTATTATTTTAGTTTTTAAATATATTGTATTGTTGTTGCATTTCAGCCGTTGTTAGAACAAAAGTATTTACTCCTGTATTATAGTAATGGTTATTTACAGGAAAACAGGTAAAATATTCACTATCGGATATAATGTACCTATTATAATTCCAATATTAATAAACACCTAAAGTTTGTTTTCCTAAATAAACAGGCATATTTTCCACAATTCTACTATTAAACATAACCTGAATGCACTCTTGTTTTGACTCAATCTATTACTGTCATCTCTTATTTAACTTCCGTCCGTATACCGCTACGTGAATATGAGTCCTGTGATCGTATTCACGTAGAGCAGATATCTTTGTGTTGCGTGGCGCTGGATGTTATTGTTTACATTCAGGTCACGTGGTCAGAACGAATGACGTGCGTTCGCTCAAAACATACTGGGATTGGGGCTATTTTTAACGGCGCTGACTAATACGCAGACGACAATGGCCGACACTATTGAAGCTGTCCGGCGAACGTAGTGGTTGACACACTCGCTGCTCACCGAGGCTGCCCGGGTTCCATCCTCTTGGGCGCATGTGAGATTCGTTGGTGGTCACCATACCGGAAAGGTGGGGTTTCCTCCGGGAATTCAGCCCCCTCTCTCACAGTACAAGACCACACCAAAATTAAAAACAATTCAGTAACAATTAAATAGCTGGACATTGCAGCTATTATTCAAAATTCGTCTAAACTTCGATGTGTCTCCTTAAGTTAATTAGGCAGGGGTGCTGGGACACAATCTGGGTCCTTGAATAATGCAGCGTCGGTGCGGAAGGACCTAATACACTTGGAAATACACAAACACGGAGACAATATCGATAAAGAATCAAAACGCAGACGGGATACGGGTTGCAAAAAGTAAAATGTTTTTTGTTATTGAACATTAAACATCGTTCGGTGTCCATATACCTGTGAATATAATATTGTATTTATAAACTCTTCTTAATACAATTATTGATGTATTACTTGTTATGATTTTGATGAGACATTTACAACATATTTAACATTTAGTGGTGTACATTCTATATATACTGAACCAAAAAGTTTGAATGTAGATATTTTTTTTTACACGTTTGAATAGATTTAAATGAAATTTTCTGTTTTAGTATAACTTTGTCTTACGAATCTACTAAATTCAATATATTGGACAGACAATATAAATTTGATTGTTTAATTGGAATTTAAAACCGGAAGGGGTTGATTTCAAAAGTCCTTTATCAATAAGGTGTGTGGCCACCGCGATCAATGCTCAATGCTTGACAGTGTCGTTGCATTGAGAGCACAAGTTTGTTGATGTCAGCGAATGGGATGTTCTTCCACTCTTCAAACAAAGCTACCCATATGTAATTGACTTTGTTAAGCGGGTTTGGGCAGCGACGTATGCTTAGATCAAGCCTTATCCCATAGATGCTCAATAGGATTCAAATCCGGACTTTTTGAGGACCAGTTGTCTATGAAATCAACATTTTGTACAAACTGTATGTTGTCAAGAGCGACATGGGGCCTGTCATTATCTTGTTGTAATGTCGATATGACGTCATGTGTTTGAAGCAGAGGGACAACATGAGGCCGTAAGATGGTTGCCCTAGATCTTTGTGCATTTAAATGCCCCTTAATAAAAACCAGTCGGGTGCAATACGCGTACGCAATACCACCCACACCATGACTTTTCCCCGCCCCCGAAACGATCGCGCCCCAGTATGCATCAGTCGGCATAACGCTCATTTCTACGTCGGTACACTCGTACTCGGCCATCACCCCGAGATAACACAAACTTCGACTCATCAGTAAAAAAAAAAGTCTGCCAACGTTGTCTTGTCCAATTGATGTGTCCCAAGGCCCATTGCACTCTGCTTTTGCGATGACGGTGCTTCAAAACCGATCCGGCGTACGGACGTCGTCCGTGCAAATCGTTACCGGCTAAACGATTCCGCAGTCTGGGCGGAAATCCGGTCGTTGTGGGTACGGGTGGTAATAGCAGCTGTAGAAGTTGCGTCGAGAAAGCGGTTACGTAGGTGCAGATTAATGATATAGCGGTCTTGGGCTCGAGTCGTGACTAGTACTTCCTGTCGGCGCGAATCGCCTCCGAAGACTCCTTGCAACCTGCACAGATGTCCCGAATCGTGCTGCAACCTTGCATTAGGAATCCCAACCCTCATTCGTATTTTTTTTCGGAACTCGTAGCATTAAACTTCCGACTCAAAAACTTAAATTTCAAACGTGTTTGATATTTTTCCATATGGAGACCACCAATGTACTATTTTGCACTATTTGGGATTTAATAAAAGTTCAACAGGTGCACGTGAAAAGCGAGGTTTGCCTTAAATTAGCGGATGTTTATCTAGGGATTTACTAGTCGATTATGCAAAGTATAACGATTTTCCAATAACCACATGTATTTATGTGTGTACATCACTAACGTAACCGTTACAATTTGTCATGTACTTAACGAAAGTTTCTTTTTGGGTTCAGTATATATATATATATATATAACACTTTGTTGTCGTTTTATCACATATTAAAATGCGCTTATAGATGTTACGTTAATTTCGGTACATGACATTGCAGTAAATTTATATTTCATGTTAATAAATAAGACGTTTATGTTTAGTGATTTAAATATGTGTTACCCACGCTAAATATAAATAAAGAAATCTGCACCGTTGTTTTTCACTATAAACATTAGTAAACCGACATTATGAATCCAGAAATCGATTCTGAATTTTACTGTAAAGTTGTTTTCTTCGTACTTCTATAGATTTTTGATTGCCGAACAGAGCCAAGATTTCATATTATAGGTCAAAAACGTTAACACCAGCAACGATTTTAAATTAAATATTTAGATGAATTTTGTTTCCCCTCCGCTAAATACCCGTAAAAATACCGATACCCAAGATATTTTGACATTAATCATTGTATTTGCTGGCCTATAATTTAATCCTACACATTAATTATGAATTGTATTAGAACGCGGATGTAAATGTGCCAAAAATTTCGTTCAATGGAGACTAAAATGTTTAAAAAAAAGTTTGTTATTGAGTAAAGTACTTTCAATTACGGTAAATAAACAAACGGAATAAATAGCAAAACAGAACGATTCTTCAGTATCCCCCCCAAAAAACGGTGAGCATTAAAACAGAAATTATATACATGTAACAGGGTTTGTAGGCGATTAGCATTTAAGCTTTGAAAAACATTTATTTAATAACTAAATATTAGCGTGTAGCCCGTCCTTCTTGTCGATATATTTATTCGATATCGCATTGACTTCGGTACTCGAAGTAGATAAGTCTACCGGCGTTGCGATTAAATCATTCTGGTTAGCGACCTATTATTTGCCCGTACCAATTATTCGCCCACTAGTGGAAAACAGTAAAAACAACAAATATGGGATTAATGTGCCTTGTAATTTTGCTAAACTTGAGCCGATTATTGTGAAAATTCATATCGATTCCATAAAAGTATATCCTTGTTAACAAAATACGCATAACTGACATTGTCAGGATGACGCGGGGAATGACGTCATCGCGCACGCGCCCAGTTGTTTGAGGTGCTGGTAGGGGGTCATTGTTTCCGTAATGTTTTTCAGCAGATTGTTCTGTGAGTGAATCATGAGCGAATCTGAATACGTAAAAGACTTATTCCAGTTTTATTAGTTATTACTGAAATATTAAAAGTGTAAAATTAAAATATTTACAAATCCTGCTGTAGCCCTGTTCGGGCATGATTCGTTGATATTTAAACCGTTTAAAGTGTGCCTAACGGAAATTATCTATACAAATTAAATGTAAACACGATAAATAACATGTTTTATAATGGAGTATGTCATCCTTGGAATAGAAACAGTAGTTTGTAATAAATATATAGTTTATTCATTATCAAGAAAATTGTGAACTGCCGATTGTCAACATTGTGAAACGTTAATGTGTGTTACGGATTGGTTGTGAGCTAATTTCAACATGCAATTATCTCACAAGTGCTTTACTAAAATGAAATAATATTACGACAATTATTTTTAGAATTTTGTTTTGAAGGAAACCTGGTTTTTAAGGTGGGCGAATAATTGGTACAGTCGTTAACAATTTATGCATTAAATTATAGTTGTTTTTCGCACGTGATATCATTTGATATATGTGAATGAAGTTTGACAAAATTGCTATTGTTCTTTGTCTCATCTCTCTAACATTGTCTCATCTCTCTAACATTGCTTGTGCCAATTTTCATTACAAACGGATGAGTAAGTCACATGTAAGACGACAAAAACCTCCATTTCCGGGCGATAATGGGCCGCTAACCAGTAAACAACTGAGTATGACGATTAACAGATGTTATCGTGAACCAGTGCTTAAATGTAATTTAAAATGTATCATACTTTTGTTTCGTTCATTTTATATTATGAACTACATGTAGTTTCGACCTCATTGCTGCGCGTATGTAAAGAAAAATACAACATTTACTAGTGATGCGTCTCTTAGTATAGAGGCCTATGTCAGTGACGAGGCCGCTTATGTATAGAATGGCTGAATGTCGTATTGACAGTAAATGTTAATGTTTACCTATAACGGATCGAATACTGAATTGTCGTACGCAAATATTGTCTAGCTAAGGTAGTGAAAATGGTGCTATATGTTTTTATCCGTCAAATTAAATTATGTCCCTGACTGCACTTGACCATACACACTTTATAAAAAATACAGTTATAATGATAAGCACAAATCAATAGAAAATAAATATGAAACGTTTAACTTATACCCCAAAAGTCAGCGCCTAATTATGAAAGTAAGTGATGGTTGTTCAGGCGTTTCTGTAAAGCCTGTCAAAAATGAGGCATACTCATGCAAACACAACTAAATATATGTGATGTTTGTAACTGGTAACTTCATAATATGACCCTTACTGACGTGGACGTCGAAGACAGGCCGGTGCTACTCTCTACTTTTTCTTCCAGCGACAGCAGCGTATGTCGCAGTTGGATCCCCAACACATAGTAGCACTTCAACCCTATCTGGTGCGATTATATCAACGGAAATAGTGCTATTTTTATTGTGTTCCGTTTTGATCTCGGTTATTATGCTAATGAATTGCGAAACGGTTCATATAAAACTTTAAAGCTGATAACTGTACGGCTATGATATAGTGTTCATTGTTAATCATCCTTTTAATACTGAAAAATTATAATTGTGCATTAGATAATTCACATATATGTTTTGGCCGGATGGTTAAGAGATTTTCATATGCAGTTGCTAAGGTGCAAGTAATAGGACGATTAAATTATTTATGTTGAATGTTTTTAAATGCCTTCGTTATAACTGAAGTGGGAAAGACCATTGAAAACTATGAATTATAAATAAAAGCTTGTGCATTTATTATCACTAAGGAAGGCAACAAAAACAAGGTTTTGAATACGTTTTACTTTGTGCATAGTACTGTTCTTATAAAGTGGAAAATGCAATTGGTCGTTTAAGTCGTCGAAATTTTGTTCTTGCTAACTATGTAAATACATGCATGCCTATAATCCACAAAGAAAACAATGTAAACCAAACTTTGTCTATGTAAAATAGGAGTTGAACATTGTCGACGACACACACAAAATATATACTTCGTACACAAACGACGTCCATTAAATTCACAAGCGTGTACATGCAAGCGATTGGAATTACACCTCCATGCTATATTTTCTAATAGAATTAGAAAAAACTGTCAAATTAAAAATGACACACTCAGATAAAAATACATAAAATACAGTAACTACACTTAAAACATAAGAGTGGAGCTGTAAAAGATAACGAGTTTCTTTATGTACATTTACGTACAGTTAAATTGCTATAAATTGTTTAATAAGAAATGTTCAGAATACATGTATGTTTTTAAAACATGTAATCTTAATTAAATCTTCAACTGATGGACTCACGTTCCCACTTAGCACATTTTTCATTATATAGTAACACAGTACATGTAGATTGTTCAACTGACAAACGAAAACTCCGCCATTAAGATATACCACGCATGTATCAAACCAATACACAACCGACTCGTTTATGAATGCAAATAGTGTAATATGAATACTTTTAGTCCAAATATGTTTGTCTGTTGTTCTCTGAATGGTGTCAGTGCTAAAACGTCTTCTCATGGTTAAATGGCATTCAGCCTGAAATAAAAGGTATTTTTTATTAACTTTTGTAACTATTGAATGCACCGTATACTATTGGGACTCTATAATGCCTTAAATACTATACATAAAACATTTAGACAATTAAAACACCGATGCATTTCAACTCAATGAATAAAATACGAACATTCGTTTATGAACACGTAAGGTCAGAATAACCAGTTGTTTTTAAAATACTGTCATATTATTGTTTAAAACAAACTTGACACTGACACAAGCAGTACTACGAATATAAAAAATCAAAAACATAAAATGAAATATAACTTTAACTAATACATATCTGATGTGTTTATTATATTGATATTAATTTAATATAAAATCGAATTAATATACGCAATTGGAAATGAACACAATACAAATCTACATTCCTTGATATCTGTAAAGGTGGCAAGATTAAAGTATTGTGCGTGTGTGAGTACGCGTTAAAAACATGTAAAAAGTATACATAATAAATAGTGTCAAAATCAAACGAGCCGAAGTGTGTTTGTTTTTAAATATTTTAATTTTCTGTTGTTATACGAACCATTCGATATAATAATTAACTTTCTCCTTTTTTGCAGCTGTTTCGTCAGCAACGTATTTATAATATGCCGAACTGAAACAGTTTAAAATCGGAAATAACAAGATATGTTATCAATCTTGAAGCTGCGTCCATGACATAATGAAGGTTATACTACAAAACGGACACTTCACATAACAGCCGACATTATTAGCAGTTTGTCAGTAACATGTATCAGTGCTTCAGTAAAAATACATATCAGTGTTTCTGTAACACATAGCAATGTTTCAGAAAAACAAAGCAGTGTTTCAGTAACACATAACAGTGTTTCAGTAGCACATAGCAATAAACTTGATGTAACATGATCAGAAGAAATAAACAATTTATCTTCACATAATTACAATCTCCATCACATACCAGTGAAACCTAGGTCCATCAATGACTTGATACAATAACAGTGACACATATTATTCAAATAAAGTCACAGCAATTTTCCATAAAATCCATAGCAATTTATATTTGCAAAAAAAGATACACAAACACTGTACAGATTGTGCGAGAAAGATTTTGCTTACAAAATCGATGCACAAAAGTCATGTCCCCGCAAGTGCAATTCATGTATTACATGCTATCTAAATGTTTATCATAAAAGGTCCATTAAACATGTGGTTAATTAATTTGTTCAAATATTTATTTAATCTTTATTCAGTCGTTAAAAATGTATTAAAATAAATCGTGACAGTGTGTTCGGTTGTCAAAAATACTTTATAGAATTGCATTTTTCAAACTTTAGCGGCTCGTATTTCTAATACAAAATGATCACTAATCGTTGGCAGAAGTGAAAACTTATTTGGAGCATAAATGTAGTAATAAGCATGTTGTATTGCAACCTACGTGTATGACTTAATATAATATAACATCTTGGTCGGGTGGATGATGACGAAAGTTATGCACAAGTAGCGACAGTAACTTCGCAACATAGAAAACATTTTACATGGATAAATGATAAGTAAACCAGGTAAAATACGCTTAAGAACAATTTTTGCTTTGAGGTTTTGTGTGTTTTTTTTTATCATAATGCAACGTTCAATTTATATTATTAGCAATATCGACCGTTAGAGTAAAAAAATATTCGATTCTAATTGTAACATGTATTATGTACTGTATGTAGTAAGGGATGTCCCTTGCCTGGGACAAAACGTGTTGTTTACGAATTGTAAAACAATTATGGCATGACATTCCTTTTCTTCTTTTTTTTAATTCTCCAATGCCCTATACTACCGGGGGCTGACGCGTGTCAACTGAAAGTGTTTCTCAAAGACAGCACGTGCATGTTCCTTAATGGAAGCGTATTAACATGCCTTCAAGTTGACCACTTGTTGCGTTCAATTTTATGTATTTCTTGGACTTGTGTAATTGTCATGGAGATCAAATAGCTGTTACACGATGCTAAATGTTATTGTATTTAATACACACGCCTCTTGTTGTTATGCTGTATGTTTAGGTGCAGTTAATGTCATAAAAGTATGCGTTTAGTGGTTTCTTTTATAATTTCATCTACAAACAAACTGTAAAAAGATAATAGTGGTAAATATTAGTATTTCTTGTATAAATAGCGTGATTTAGAAATAATACGCATTTTTTCTTTTTCTGGTCACAAAAAACATGCATATTAAGAATGTTGTTTGCAGTTTATCGTGTGCGCGTGTCACACAGAGAGTGTGCATGTTTTCAAACGAATTTTATGTGTGAGTTTACCAACAAAATTTTGGAAAAACAAAGGAAATGAACCACGCTGTATGCTTTAATTTTCGTTAGGAAACATACACATGCTGTCTATGATAAAAACGTTTCGTTACATGTGTCAGCCTACAGTGAATACTTGACCAATGTAGACATAATCGAAGCAAAACTGCATATCATGGTATTTGCATTTTATTATTACCTGACAAAGCAGTACTTGAAATTTATTGGAAGATAAATGGATGGTCTGTTTAAACATTTTTACGATAACTGACACAATACATAAAACAATATTATCCTGATAAAATTTGAATCATTCATACATCCATACCTTTCGCCAAAGGCTTTTTCACAGTCTTTCACTCTGCCGTCAAGAGTTTCCTGTTCCGATTCAAGTACTCTTAAGATGCCTTGCTGGTCCAGTTCCGAAGGACTAAACAACAATAACAAGTCTGTTTAAGATTCCATCTACTTAACAATGTTCAAAGATGTATTTCAACAACATGGTATTCAAAGAAGCTATACTACATGTATACACTATGCAGCAAATGCATTTTGAGTAGACAACATTTTGCATAATTGTCGGAATCTAGTAAACAATGTTTGGTGTTACAAGATACATCGTTGTTCTCACTTCAGCACACATCTGCTGAACGGACGAAACTTGTAATAGTATTTATGTTGAATCTTCCTTGGATAACCTGACTAAAACGTAGTACGACCAAAAGGACTCTGAATAAGTCGCATTTGTCAACCAAACATTTTAACTAGAAAGAAAAAGATTTTGAACAATTCTATAATTATATGTTGCTGAGAGATATAAGTTATTTGCAAGTTAACACGTAATGGCACCCAAAGCCAGCAGTGTGCGCATAATTCCTGACGTACACGTGTACTGGAATGTGTCTTGATATGAATGATACACTTACCCAAAAGGCCTGAAATAGTAAGGAAGACATATTTTACAATCATTGAAGTTACGAGCCATAATGTGACACTACACATGTTCCATTTACACACGATGTTTGACAGAGCTTGACATATCCGAACTTGAGGTCAAACTCCACACAATAAATTACTATATTCTTAATGTCGTGTGCGCTCTCTGACAAATACAGGTTATAGTTTAAGAAGCATTTGGTAAGGTTTTGTAGCCATCACGATTCTATGTTGCACATACGGGGTTATAATTATGCGTTATATAAAAGCAAACATTGTGTGTAGGTAGGTATATGCTAATCGTCTAATACAGCTATTGTTAGCATAATTCATTTAAATAATGAAATTAAACATTTGCTGATACAAAACGTATAATTAAGTAAAATACTTACGTAGTTCGGTTCAAAACAAATCAAACGCAGTAGTAATTATCTACATGTAGTTAATCTACAAGTGGAGTATCGACGTTCAGTCAAAATGTATCGATTACACTTGCTTGACTTGGTACATATTGCACTTGCTTGACTTGGTACATATTTACGATTGACATGAACATGTAAATAGAATCGTAAATGGGCGTAGATTGAATTGCTATTAAGAAGTTTGATATGCATCATAAATTATTTAACAGAAACTTTGCACATTTGTTTTTTCGACAAAATCTTGTTTGATCAACATACACTAGTCCTGTTATATTAAACAATGCTCCTTTATTGTACACAAAATATAATTTTGTTATAATACAGAATATACGTAAGTATCAATGTGACTGTCGTGACA
Source organism: Congeria kusceri (assembly GCA_027627225.1). NCBI lineage: Eukaryota > Metazoa > Mollusca > Bivalvia > Myida > Dreissenidae > Congeria > Congeria kusceri. The sequence continues at coordinate 82,974,676 of CM051024.1, forward strand.
AAAACGTACCAGTCTTTCCTGAAAAAAAAAGAAGAAATAAACGTTGTACTGCAGGCACCGAGGCATCGTAATAGTGAAAAAAGGGTATTTATTAGCGTCATTTAAATTGTGCTTTTGACATTTATTTAATTCCAGTTAACCGACAACGAGGTGATTATATTATTTATCGGATAAAGGATAACTTCTAAAATGTATCTAAGGACCGTCCTTTTTGCATCTTTGTAAATATATCGAGGGTTGAAAACCACAAGGTACTAACAGCCTTTGGATAAGAGACAGATGCATAGTATTAGCTGTTCCAATGGGATGGTGTATACCTGTACACCCACTTGCTTGGAAGTCAACGTTAACATTAACGATTTATTTGCGCGACCTTATGTTCCTCTGGAGAACGCAGTCAGTGAACACACTTTCATAAAACAAGTATGTGCAATATATATTTCACGATTGCGTAGTTGTGTGCCCACAATTGTGCTAACCTTTGACTGCTTTCGGTCAAAACATTGCTATTTAGAGAATGTCTGATCAAAGCCATACTGTTGCCACCACCACAGAAATACGAAAACAATTAACGTTTCTACGCTTTCAGGATTTGTTGGAACACATTCATTGCCAGTTATTGCAGATACATTTTGTTGAAAATATTTATACCTTCAGTGAAATAAAACTATACATGTAAACGATGGTAAATATCCTGTTGTGATTAAATAATATCATAAAGGAAAATGTGCCATTGGTGGTTTTGTCGTATAGATTGAAGTCGAATCCATCGAATGTACTTAACAAACCTAATAGTGTATTTACTCAGACTAGGGTAATCTTCTAAAAGAATGATTTTGACATTTTTTTTGTTACTTTACGACACTGTTCAATAAAATAATGTAACAATAGAAAGTGTGTCATTGGTGGTTGTGTTTAATAGATTGAACCAAACGACTGTACTTAACAAAACATAATGGTGTATGCGATCAGACTAGGGAAATGCTCTAAAAATTTGATTGCGACAATTGTTTTTTAATTGTTGAATATACATACCACGTTATAACCCCGGCTAATTTGTCTGTCATAACCTCAAGGCTGGAATTATACAACAAAGGTTGTAAATTAAATATATATGTTGCTTTCAGATACATACACTATTTACTGGTTCTACAACGCAGTTAACAAAGTAATTCAAGTTAAACCAAATTAAAATATCAAATATCGCAACAAATGTGTTAACTAATATTTTTACACAAGTATGGAAAAGCATTATTACTTTATAGGCACGATTTTTAGAAATTGTGAGTCGGTTTACTGGGAAATAAAATATCACGTTATGAAATCTAAACTAATAAACCAACAAAAGAAAAAGTTTATTTACGGAGAGACAATACACTCTTTTACTATTAAGGCATTTTGCATCATTGTTCAGACAAGTGATTATATTTTACGCCTACATATAACACTTGCTTTGCAACCATATGAAAACATGACCATTTTCTGTGTTGTCATTTTGAAGTGGATTTTCTACTTTCAAATCGCGTTCGCAGCTTCTTTGGCAACGTAGCAACGCACGTATAGTATAGGTGTATTGAAACGTAAAACAGTACTTACATATGTGCTGTTTTCAAACCAAACTGTAATGGAGTGGATGCAGTTGAACTTTTTTGGAAATGCGCATTCAGTATTCTGTAAAATATAATGTGTCAAAAGAACCATATACATGTAACAACTCCGTTCTAAAAGTGACACAATACTGTTACATATATGTATATAGAACTGTATAAATTTAACTTGATTTTGGTAAGCCTATACTACTTTCTGTGTCAAATACTAGAACAAACGATTTCAAACCAAAGATTTACTCTTTCTTGCACGTATTATGACATTCACTTTTTACACTTACGACAGGACGTTCTGTGCAGCTCTCTGGCATTCAATGATATTGTTATCCGCGTCTCTATAATACAATAAATGCTATTGTAAATACTTTATCCCTCAAAAACATGCACATTCCACGGACTACTTATTAACAATAATGATCTATTTAAAAGTTTTTATTTACAATACCTCATTGTTTGTCCAGGTATAAAAGACGCCATAGTTTTTGTCCAATCTTGGATAGCTTTTTCAATGTTCTGTAGTCTGTCAAAAACACATCAATTAAAACATACAATGAACAACAAAAGCACACAAAAATAACTTTATAGAGAAAAATAAACATTCATCGTTAATAATACGTACAATAAATCGACCAGTGCTACTGTTGCTACTAAAAAAAATTAGTAAATTAAATATTGATACGCTGCTCAGTTATGTTATGTTAAGCATATTTAGATATCAATTTAATCATGAAACAGTTAAAATTATATTCAGAATAAAAACAATGAATTAAGGCTGATTCACACAGAAATATTAAATATGTTAAATATTAACGTTTAGACAAACAAAAATCTTTACTCAAGGTCAGTGATTTCTTTTAGGTCTCCTTCCGCACTGTTCTGTTTCCGCAAAGTGTTGAATTTGAAGAATACGAGAAACGACGTTACAAAACAATCTCTAACGCCACAATACACTGGAATTGTTTATTCGATTTTTTCAAAAGTTCAGGCTTACGTAAAAGTATATGAAACATATAGCTATCGTATTCACGCTACGTGGATCTAACAATGAAATCAATCAATTTAGAGGAACATTAGGCATAATAAGAGAACACAATACAAAAGGACCGGACGCTCTTTAACATAAGATTCATGTATGTTATTTACATGACTTGTATGTATTTACAGTGACTAAACTATTTTAATTTAAAAGAAGAATATCGAAAGTATTTCCCAGAAATATAGGCACATATTAAAAAATGCATAATCCCATCTTTCTCGAATATATTTTTCTAGCAGCGATAAAATATTGTGGGATTGTTAAGAACAGATATATACACAGCCAAAACAATGTATAGGATACACGGATCCAGCTGGATATGAACTCACGTCTACAAATTCACACAGTTACATCAAATAAAATTTTCTTACACAACACAACGATTATCGATGTTTTGCATGCGCGTAACGGGACACGTGTACTTCATGTACAATTAATTATCCAATGACCACGGTTTATATATAAAAATGTTGTATATTGGTCCACTGAATATGGATAAAAAGCCATAGTATAAAACATTGCTTTAATATTCATTCTCTGTAAATGAATTATATTTGTGCAAATTTCAATCTACCGACGATACGCACGTTTTTGACAATGCAACCAATAAAGACTGTAATACTAGCATTTATCGTCCCATTTAATAACGAAAACCCGCCTTAATTTGGTTAAGGTTTATGTCACCCTAATAAATTATAAATGTAGGCATTTGCCATCTAAAATTCATTACATCAGCACTTTCCGCAGCAGAGATATGTTCTTTTTCAACGTCATCAAGTTTCTTCTTAATCTTGTGAGACTGAACTTGCAATTCTATTTCTTCCGCAGCAAATGGTTTAAGTTGCAATCTACAAACCAGAATTAAATGTGTCATTTCCAAATAGAATACTACACATTTGCAATCAACTGAACTAATGTGTGAAGCAAAAACATCGGCGCGATGTGGTCTGAAATTTCAATTAATAATACTGAAAATAGATACTTAGTAGACGAACTGTACAAAAGGACATAAACACTTGCCACATATTAAATGCAACTAGTATGCATTAAATGTATGAATATCTTTTTGTTAATTCATTTATCCATTAACTACAGTTTATATTTCACACAGTGCGCGAAAGAATTGTGGCAAAATGTTTATTCAACTCGATTGCACGATTACTGTGCAGTCCTGCACAATACACTTCAACACACAAATTACAAATTGACATAAAAACGGGTATGTTATATATATATACCATAACGTAAGTATGTCAAGGTATTAAAAAAGGCAAACCTGAGTTCACTGACTTCGCCATTGACAGAGATGTAATTCTTTGCAATCTCAACCGCTTTCTCTGACGTCCTGTAACATAACAGTGATCTCAGTAGAACTGATGGTTATTCGCAGATAATGATTGTTTATTATGTGAATAAAATAACATATAACGTTCAAATATGCTTTCAAAAATATCATAACACCAGTTGTCAACAGTGATTTTGAGCATGACACATCTTTACTTTACCAACATGCAGATGATAAAACACACGTAAAAGCTTCATGTTTACACTTTTTAATCTCCAATAACGTGGATTAACATTTAAGTAAAGATTATTTCAATTACATTTCAGTTTCTGGTGTTTCAGTTATCTTATCTTGAAACAAAAAACAACAACAAAAACCAAACAAGTAGACAATACGATATGCAACGTTTATGCTAAATGTAAGATGGATTCATTTGTTTTGTGTGTATGGATTTAACGGAATGATAGGAGGAATTTTGTAAGAACGTGAATTCGTGAACATCTTACTAATATGATACACTGTCTTGACAATATGAGCATGTCACTATGGTCATATCAGTCTGCTTATATCATTGAAGCTCCCATAACGCATTATCCACATTGAAGTGAGACGTGCAATTGCTCGTGTACCGAATAATATAAATTATATCCTGGCTGTGGTGAACTTGGTACAGTGAGCAACATATTTTAAACGATTTAACTTACTTAATCCTTTTATTCATGATTTCCTTATATTCCGTCAGTATTCCCACTTCAACCTCTCTTTGTCGCAATCTATTTTAAATAATAATAATAACAATAATAATAATAACAATAATAATAATAATAATAATAATAATAATAACTACTACAAAAACAATTACTACTACTATTACAACTACTACAACAACAACTACTACTACTACTTCTACTTCTACTACTACTACTACCACTACCACTACTACTACTATTACTACTACTACTACTACTAATACTACTATTACTACTACTACTACTACTACTTATAAGAATAACAATAATAATAATTATAATAATAACCACTATTAGTGCTTCTACTACTAAAACTTATAGTAATAATAATAATAATAATAATAATAATAATAATAATAATAATAATAATAATAATAACCACTTCTACTACAATAACTGCTATTAATACTACTACTCCACTACTACAACTTCCACTACTACTACTACTACTTCTACTACTACTACTACTACTACTACTACTACTACTACTACTACTACTACTACTACTACTACTACTACTACTACTTCTGCTACTACTTATAATAATTATAATCATTATTACAACAACTATAATAATAATAAACAAAAATAATAACATTAATAATGACAAATACTTTAAACGTAATGACAATAAAATTGCTACAATGACCCGTTTACTTAAAAAAATATATAAATAATTACTCTGCAGGATGTTAATTATGTCTTCAAAATAAATATAGTGCTGTATTGATGAGAAAAGTTAACTTTTCATACTTTTCAACAATTTATTCAGAATTTTAAGACTAACATGTCTGTCATACCGTTTTTGAAGGTGGTGTTTTTTTGCTTCGCGATCACTTCTGAAATGTTAATGTAGTATTGACGAGGAACACCTGCGATGAATATGTGCATTGCAAAATATAATCGACTTTACTTTAAATAATTTACATGTTTCAATACATATATTTAAAATTATACGGATACACTTTGAATCTTCTTTATTTCCGTTTGCAATCGTTCCACATCCTCCTCCTTTTCACGAAGCTTTTTCTCAACGTCATCAAGTTCCTTGACAAGACATATTTCGTTGTCACATGCTTTTTTAAACATCTCGTCCTTCATAGCAGTAAGTTCTCTGAAAGTATTTGTTTGTAAGAATTAATGCTGTTATAAAGCTTATTCAAAACGAATGTCGTTTTATAATAACCAATATACAAGATATCAAAACGCAGTCGCAATCTCAACGTATTTTGTAGTTTGCAAGTCGTCTGTAATGAGTACCACATGGTCCAACGACAACAAACGTTTTCAATATCTAACTTAGATTAACTTAAAATTGACAAATGAGAATGGTTCTTTCACAAGAACGTTGATTTGCCTTGGTTATTATTTAAGTGTAATTCAAAGTAAATGTCTTAGTATACTAGTATTCGCAGTCGTAGGGCCGGGACTGTTCGCTCCAGGCAGAGTATAATGCACGGAGCTTTTCAAACCTCTGACAATATTACAACATTACGCTGATTAATCTCCCCTGAACTTACATTTAGAACAAAGCTTGTCACGGGATGTGACGTTTGCCCCCAAATATATGCTTGCCAGAGGGACGATGTCAAGAAAGAGTATGTCCATAAAATTAAAACTAAAGGCCTGGTACTTCTTGCGCGTTGCATCTTATGATGGCTATCATTTATATTTCTAAGTTATTCAAAATTCCTCCATGCCAGAAAACTATTATTCCGGACAAAAATATTTGACGTTTAACTTGAATTGCTACCTTGCTCTTTGACCGACAAACCTGTCGGATGTACACAAAACCCGTTCTGGTTATAGGGAAAATTAATCTGAAGTAATATTAAAATTCTTACAGGCAAATTATGGAACGGAAACGAAAATGATCGACCTTTGACCTTGAATTGTAACTTTACCTTCAATTGTGACTTTGACCTTTGACAAACGAGCATATGTGATGTATGCGACGCATCGTCTAGTCTTGAGAAATAATAACCTGAAGTAATATTTAAATCCTGCCAAGCATTTAAAAGATTTTGAGCGGAAACGGAAATCCTAGACATTTGACCTTGAATTGTGACCATGACCTTTGACAGACGAACATAGATGTTGTACGCGACATATCGTGTGGTCATGGAGATTAATAATTTGTAGTAATATTAAAATCCTTTCTGGCGTTTAAAAGTTATGGAGGGGAAACGAAAATCCTTGACATTTGACCTTGAATTTTTACCTTTACCTCTGACAGACGAGCATGTGTGTTGTACGCGATACATCGTCTAGTTTTGAAAATACTATTCTAAGATTATACTGAAATCATTCATAATATTATAAAGGTACAGAGCGGAAACGAAATCCGAACGGACGGACACACACTTAAAGAACCACCCACCCACGGACGTACGGACAGACGGTGCGACTAATACACGTATATACTCCCCTTTGGGAGCATAACAATTATTTAACATAAAATTGCACAATTACATACACGCCAACTATTCGGACTATTTGAGCTACTGCATGGTGATTGCATGGTGATTTAGCATCTTGACAAGTGTTAATATATACGGAATTGAACTCGTGAACATCGTACAAATATTATAACATGTCTTGCCAAAATATCATTTCAATATGAGCATGTCAATCTGTAATGTCAACAAAGCTTTCCGTTACTCAGTTCCCCAAACTTAACTTAGTAGTGCTCATGTATCGAATATTATAAATTATATCCTGGCGTAAGAAAACGTGAGATCTTTCAAAAGTAAACATTATTTTCGAGCAATATAACTTACTTAATTCTTTCCTCTAGGATCTGCTTGTTTTCCTTCAGTAGTTCCACTTCACGCTGTCTTTGATCCAAACTATAAGAATAGGAATGATACTAATAATACGACTTATACAACAGCAACAAGAACAACAAGTACTACTACAACGCCTACAATTTCACCTAAAACTTCTTCTTCTACTACTACTAGTACTACTACTACTAACTATACTACTACTACTACTACTTATACTTCTATTACTACTACTACTACTACTACTACAACTACTACTACTACTACTATTACTACTACTGCTACCACTACCACCACTACTACTACTACTACTACTACTACTACTACTACCACAACTACTACTACTACTACTACTACTACTACTGCTACCACTACCACTACTACTGCTACCACTACCACTACTACTACTACTACTACTACTACTACTACTACTACTACTACTACAACTACTACTACTACTGCTACTACTACTACTACTACTGCATATACTACTATTACCTATACTACTATTTATATTACTACTACTAGTACTACTACTACTACTACTACTACTATTACTACTGCTGCTACTACTACTCCATGTACTACTACTACCACTTCCACTGCCATCATTTTATGAAATATGGTCGTGTGGTGTTATTTTACTGACAAGGACGACTATTCTGTTTTGGATACATTTTTTCAGTTGGATTCGAACTCAGTCTACAAAATTGTGCATTTCAATGAACGTAACGATACAACTAGTTAATTTCAGTCATATAGATTGTAGATGTTGACCTAAGACGACTTGCTATTTTGCTATTTTGATTAGTATGCAATTGCGTAAAGTTGACGTTTAATTCTATATCAATGTTTTCAGTATTAAAACTTAAAGTTATATCATACCTTTTTTGAAGGTGTTGTTTCTCTGCTTGGCCCCCACTTTTATTTCTGAAATTTTAAGACAGGATTGATATGGCGCACATGACATGGGGCTGCTAGCTCAGTTGGTAGGGGGGGAGGCTATGGGTTCGTTGGTTCACTCCCCTGCCCGCTACAAAACATGTTTGGCGATTGTTCACGAAATAATTTCTACGGCCATTCTTCCACTAGCTCTGATTAAAGTACGGCAGTTGTCAGTTACTGGCATAAGTATGTGAACTTAGAACTGGTTAACCGCCTACTAGATCGGCTACGCTTGCCCAGGAAAAGTGTGTGTAGATTAACTGACTGCCGTTATATGACTAAAATACTGTTTAATACGGCGAAAAATTCAAACAAACAATGAAATTTTCTTGTCAGGGGTATAACTTTGTTCTCAATTTACAATATTCTTTGTTTTTTAATCAGAATTTGGAATCAAAATTGAAATTGTCATTGCGATAATCTAGTTTCCTTAACGTATGTTTCTAAATTTAAAATTATTCACCTACTCTATATCCGATTTCATTTGTTCCACCTCAGTAATCTTTTCATTAAGCCTTTTCTCGACGTCATCCAGTTCCTTCACAAGGATTATTTCGTTTTCACGGGCCTTTTTATCTATGGCATCCATCCTCTCAATAAGTTCTCTGAAATTACATTTCTTTTAGAACTAATACATATACAAATGTATTACATTGATCTAATATTACCATCGAAGCATGATTTATAAATTGACTATTATTGTCAAATTTAGTAGCTCTTTAGGTTTTGATCCGTGTTCCACGTTCTACTGTTAGTTGAATGTGAACAGTATGCATAATATCTGAAATGCTGGCATCTAACTGAGTTATATACATGAATTTGCACAAACTTGGTGACATACATATTACACATATAATGAAATATCGCTTAGTGAAATAAACGAATCTCAAACTAAAACAAATGATTGAAATACATCAACAATAATTTACCATCTAATTGTACATTATGGATTGAGTCGTCACGAATCGTCATCATATAAATGGCCTGCGCCGGGGAGGTTGTTGAGACGTTGTGTTTCTGTATTTCTTTATTAGCCACATGACTCGTAACCGTTACATATTAGCACATTTATAACATTAATACATTAAAATAGATGCTTTGGAAATATATACATGTAGCCTGCTACTGTGTTGTATTACCGTTCAACTTGATATTGCACGCACTATTACAACAACGGTTATCGTGGCCATTAATAACTACATGACAACTAGCATAACATATGCTTTGCAGCCGTGCATAGAGCTGCCATACATTACCTACAGATTGACTGTGAGTATAAAAAGGTATGTTTGACTCTTAATCAAACTAAACACCAGACATTATATTATATAAACCGTATTACATTCTGTTGACACGCGCAAAATCATATAAAACTAAGCAGTGACTTATTAAATCAAAGATCTATCAAGAAGCGTGTTCAAATTAATTGAAATGTATTACTCGTCTTAGAACTTAGTTCAATATAAAAAGTGTATTTTGTGATTAGTATTCTTTGTATCCCTATAATTGAATCTCAACATAACATTGAACAACGTACTGTATTTTTCCATTGACTGCGGCTTGAAAAACATCTGGAAACAAGTTCCTAAAATAAACAGGTACGCATTGCATTATGGACAAATATAAAAATAATGTTATCAAGCTTAATTTTTCTTATTTTTTCAGAATTCCATGTTTATTAAACAAGATATAGTTACACAACAAAGCGTGCAAAATTAAATTAGTGGCATGTCATTTCCAAAAAAGTTGTAAACATAGAAATTTTAAAGATATTTATAAGTATAAAAGGCTTACAACATATTAATATATCATATATAGAAGGTATTGTCTTGCACGTAGATAAGATACCAGTAGTGTGACATGGTAATTTAATACCTTATGCAGAAGATATAAGAGCAAAACGTGTGTATGCTAATACATTTTGCAAGATTTTAAGTGCATTGTTGATTTAAGAAATACTTTCTTCAATTTATCGTTGTTTATCGACCAAAACACAACGATTTGGTTTTCTGACGCGTAGGAATCAAACCACGAGGGCTTTAGCTCGAGCTGTTGAATAGCCACGCATCAGAACGACACAAAATTGTTTATTGGCTGGTAAACAACGATAATACGAAAATTAGTTCGATTCTAACATTATTAGACATATATGTTTGCAATTGTAATTGGAACTACTTTGTACTATTCTCCGCTCAGAATCGGGGCTTCTTTTTGCGTTGTTTATGGGTAGTGTTACAACGATAATTATGTTCTTTGTCTATAGAAAATTACGCGAGTATCATGTTAAAATACATGTTCTATTATTTTCGTTATAAGAGCATGTACAATGTGAAATAAACTATAGTTAGATAGCGGCATTGACATTAAAACTTTAAATATTGGAATAAATTAATTATAATAGTTAGCTAAAAAGACGTTGATTCTACGACTTTAAAAAAAACACCAATTGACGGTTACATTGATAGTTATTGATAGTTATCATCTTTTTATCAGTACACTCGAGTATCTGAAGATAATTGAAATTGATTTAGATATTTCTGCATTAGTTAATTGGGCATGCTTAACGAATGAGCTTGCTAAGTAATACCATAATTTACGATAAAGAGACAAAAGAAAAACGTACTTAAAGTCCTGGTACGTTACTTCTGGAACCCTTCCTTCCTATATAAATGTCAAGATTATACGTCGTTTACGGTAAGTGCCAGATCAAAAGTAATAAAACAAAACACATAACAGCTTCTGGAAGTAGATGTTAGTTCAATCATATTCCATTGTTGAATAAAAAAGGACATGCCTCTATAATGTAAGTAAAATAATATGAAATGATCATTTTATGAGAAGTCAAAAAATTTAATTTAAGGGACAAGTTCCTTTTAAACTATAAACTTTCCAGAGAAATAGACCTGACACAACTGATCAATTGTTTTATTAAGCATACTGCATGACCCACAACTCTGTGACAAATCAGGAGACTATTTTCGGTTTCAATGGATGAACTGTGATTCCATTAGTTAGTTGCATTACGGGAAGAAGTGACTGCAGATACTTTTGCGCATTTTCGGAATTCCATGTTATATTAATACTAATTAATGTTTGCTTCGTCTTTAAAGTTTGATTAAAAGTTGTAAATTCTTCCTCGTTGCTGGGGTCTTCAAGAAACATTATGAGTACAGTCATATTATGTACTCCACCATTTCAAAGAATTGACAAGAATCATTGAACCTGTTTTTACAAAACGCAATTGTATCATACATATATTCTCGTATTGCTGTTTAACGGACGTCTACCTTATTTGTCAGACTTTGCAGTGACTTGTGTGTCGCTGATGACATATTGCAAGTAAATAAATAATTATTAATATCAGTTTATAAGATCCAGATATTGCGGGTCCTGAGTTCGTTAGGTGTCGTTTAACACGAACAAGAGTAAATAATTGTTTTCCAGGGAAAACACATCAGAAAGTATGTGTGGATTGCGTGAATGCTCTCATTGAATTGTATATATTTATTTTCAATGCAATGAAATTATAAGCAGTTAACCATAGGTGACGGGTTTAAAATATGTGCAGAGTAAAGGGATGTTCACTGGAACCCAATATATGATCAGTGCAGTGTTTTCCGGTTTAAGTTTAATATGAAACATGCTCCTATGAAGACGATAGAACGCTTACACAATTGGTTTAATGCATTTACTTGTTAGAATATGTTTACTCATAAATAATGCTATCACTTGATAACGATGTTTGCTGCAGAACTGACAGAGAAGAAAATATATATGGCATAGGGCAATGGATTTGTGGATGTTGCTACTTTCTAATCTGCTTCAATCTCTGATTGATTCTATTTGAATGCGGTAGACCGGAGGCCTCAGATTGGCTATTGTCCTAAGCAGATAAGTTGAATGGGGTGGAGAAATAATGATTTTGAAATATCTGAGTGATCTGTCAGCCAAATGGCAGATTTATTACATTGCATATGCCTCTACATGCATGTGAACCAAATTTAAAATATTATGGCGAAGTATTTTGTTTGCTTACCAATACTTTTAAAGTTGTTGTTTGCTTATGTTGCCTACCAATACTTATAAAGTTGTTGTTTGCTTATGTTCTTGGTTATATTTACCCCAGATCTTTTCTGGACGGCTATAACCAATGTTTGACGGCAATATCGTGGTCAATCAGGCGTTTGTTCTGTGTATATGTATAAGTTTGCAATTTATGTTAGTTTTTTTTCATTTTGGACTTTGTGGATCGTTTTGTTTCTTAGACATTAAGGTTGGTATTTCTAAAACAGTTTATTCAATATGATTAAATCCTGGCGACTCTCTGAGCTTGAAAATCCAAACCAATAACTAAGAGGAGCTTACTTCACATTATCTTCTACTGATACAATGATATTCATAATTACAATATAGTAACTCCTTATTTGAATAAAATAACTAAGAAGCAGCTGTTCTTAATATCAAATAAGCAGATTATAGTAAGGACTTGCTATCTCCCAAGTGTCTCCTAGAAATGGATTAACTGAATATCAACATATGATGTAGAAATAGGACGTTTTCATAACACGTCAATGACTTGCATAAAATAAAAAAACAATTGGTTTACTACATACGCTAATATCGGTTTTATATCCTTTATAATGTTATTTGTTGAACTTGAAATTAAAGTACACCTGCTTATTATATTACTTTAATGTCGTATTATTTAATAAATTGTACGGGTAATGTCATGGTGAGGTAATGGCTAATCATATGATAAATGTTTCACAAACATATTTAATCAAATTTAGTGAAAAAAAAACATATACCCTAGAAGTTTTATTCACAGCAGTTTCCACAAAGATTGTTGTTTGCTGTTCGTTTGTACTTTGTAGCTGGCTGACCTTTGTCTGAAGTAGTTCAATTCTACAAGGGGAACATATTGTTAGCCGGTCGTCATTCATTGGCACATTTGGAGAGTATAAAAGAGGCGAAAACCCTACTAATATTGTTCAAGGAGTCGATAATTTTAAACAAGCGATTTGTTACAAGTCATCACACACGTTCTATGGTATGTGTTCTTTTTGTTGATAGTGCATCGTTATGATATGTGGCCATAGCAACATTTAAGGGAATCAGCACGATTCAAGCAAAACAGTCATATTTCTTTAATCGGGGAGTTTTTGTGATCGAGTCAGATGCGGGTAGACGCCGATGTATTTCACTCGTCACACAAATACTTCGAGCAAACTAAAAACTGTCGTCGTCTAAAGCAAAACATCTATGGTCTCTGATGAAGTTAACCATCAACTATGTTTTAGTTGTTGCTTCAGATGCACAACCGGCTTGTATTATTATCACATGTTTATGCTGACTGAATAATAAATGCTATAAGTCATTTTGCTATATAGGTAAAACACGTGTATAACCAGAACACATACACGATAGACAATTGTGTGATTCAAGGAGTAATAAAGACACTATTATTTAATGACTCTAAATGACATCATTCGTTAACCATGCATAATTTTCAATACAATTAATTACTGCATAAATAACTCGTCATTTTTTATGTTTCATTCTTTGAAAGGCGTTAATCAAGTGAAAGTAATACATTTGTTTATACAATTATCAGGCAATTCACAATAATATTAATAAACCAAAAGAAATAGCCATACGTACTCGTATTGTGGATTTAAAATAACGGAAAATAACTTTTGTACTGTTTAGACTAAATTAGTTTATGCATTCAAGTGCCCTATCGGAGCTCGGAAAATCCGTAAAATCGTAGCTACTCAAAGAATTACTAGAACACAAGTTATTGAAATAGCAAAGTGTGTACTGAGTATAACATGCAGAATATTATTCCAAAATAACCTATAATACACACGTTTCACGTAGCTCTGATGCCGCTGACCGTTTATGCTCTATTTCGTTACTGTGTGCGAGAAGCATTTCTTCATTTTCACGCAATGCTTTATTAAAATCTTCAAGCGCGTTAGACAATTCTCTGTAATGAATGAACCACACAACACACGGCATCAATAATATGACGATTGAATAATACGCTCATATAGCATAACATAAATAAATTATCGGTTCAACCTAATAAGCTATACGTAGTGTTATGTATGCTGCCGATAAGTTTGCTTGTGTTACAAAATTATGCATTATGATCGCCAAACGTGCCAAATCATTACCTCTGTTCTTGTGGTCTGTTCATTTCTGTCATCGAACTTTCAGCCTGTAAAACCATATCAAAACGATGAAAAATATGTAATATTTCAACGTTTGATTGTAACTGCTCTTTCGGAAACTACTACTGCTATTACCACCACCACCACAACCCACAAACCACCTTCTCCTCCACCACTACCACTACCACTACCACTACCACCACCACCACCACCACCACCACCACCACCACCACCACCACCACTACTACTACTACTATCACTACTACTACTACTACCACTATTACTACTACTACCACTACTATTACTACTACTTCTACTAATACTACTTCTACTACTGCTTGTTTTACTACTACTTCTGTTATGCAGCCACAAAAAACTATACATTTCCAAGAGGCTGCTTCAATACGCGTATATTCTTTAAGGAGACGTTCGCATGTACATGGTACCACGGATTTGAAGCACGATTTTCTTGCGTCTGAGGAAGTCAGGCACAAAAATGTCAGCACATGGACTTGTTTTTGAATTTGTCTTAGGTAGTCTTTCGAAAAAATATCAAAACGTTTAAGAGCCCTGCGGCTATTATATGCAAAAGCTCATTGTGTATTGGATTTGCACGGACAACCTATGCATGGCATTCCTTAACGTTATACTGTGTACAAAACATGCATGCGAGCGGCTTATGAACCATGTAAAAAAAGGTCCGACTGACCGTTTTCCCAAAGACTACGTCCACTTTTCAGAAGCAAGACAGGATCACGCAGGATTTGTATTTGTCGCAGGTGCATAGTGAGTATGGCGTTAGATTTCATCCACACGTTATTAATGAAATGTGTGTTTACCTGGCCTGCAGCTAAGTGAACATGATCAATGTTCTGTTGTCCTTCTCGAATTTTCTCTATCCGAATAGGAGCAGGTTCTTCTCGTGTATCTGGCTCACTGAAATGAGACATTTGGATTTTTTCTCTTGGTAAAAGTGTTTGATACACAAACTATCCATGAGGTTGTATAATAACTGTCTATGTTTTATTTAAGAAATTCTTGACGGGTAACTGTTGGTTATTGTGGTAATAAAGTTTGATAACAAGCATCGGAAGCACACACCGTTGGTTATTAACGCAATAACAAATTGTTTCCCGTCAATCATTTCGACTCTAACACGATCTTATATAAAATTCGGATTTTTAAAGGTTATGCATGAGAACTATATTTATCTATACTCCGCCCTTTTTCCGAGAAGTGTATTCACACGTGCGTTTCTGTGACGTCAATAAATCATAACAATTCAAAATGACGTCAGCTTTATAGATAAACATTGAGCGAATAACGTCATGTTTATCGATATAATACAGTGAAAATATCATGCCAAAAAGCGCAATTTAAAAACATATAAACAAAATGTTAACGTTTTTGTGAAGTATATAATAGTAATAATAATAATAATAATAATAATGATGATTATTATTATTATCATTATTATTATTATATACATATTTATTAAAAAATGCGAAGCACCTGAATGATAGGAACACAAGACATGTCACATTAACGCCTTTTAGAATAACACAACTTTGAAAATTACTACAAGTATTGCGTAACAAAAAAATCATTATTGCAAATACTTATTAAAAACAATAATGCACCGATGTAAGATTATTAAGTGTAAATGATTGAGTCACTAATCGCAAAGACAAATAAAAAGCGAAACCGTACTTATCAGTTTGGATTTCTGACTCTTTACCACTTGCACTCTCCAACTTTGAAATAAACATGACAACGTGATAAATGAACGTTAGTATAATGCATATACATAGAGACAAATCATAACTGAATAATGCAAAATAAAGGTACACTGAACAATGTACTTGTCTGCAAATTAGCCCCATATCAGTTCGTCTAGTCATCATCAATTTAAGTAATGCAATAATAGCACTTCTGTAAATGTGTTATCACCGTATTGCTGTTCAAATTCCTTATCTGTTTTTGAAACGCTAAACAGAGACTGTTTTTTGAAATGCTAAACATTGAACGTACTATGTCAACGAAAAAATGGTTTCCTATTGCACTATAAGTCCCTTTAAGCTGTTTTTTATTATACACCAACTAGTTTACATCAGTTAAAACACAGTAACGTACCATCTGAGGTTCCATTGCTTTATCCGGTAAAATATTCAATTGTGCACCAGCATTCTCTGAATCCATTTGTTAGTTAATTATCTTTTTAAGGTGTGGCTGACTGAAAATGATAAAATTGTAGTACCATACACACATAACATTAGGTTTGTTAACTGACATAAAAATATGATACACTACCGGGAGTTGGTGTGCCTCAGTTTAAGGCAGTAAAACACATCGGAATGATGTTAAAACACATTTGAATAAAGTTAACTCCTATGAAGCGAGTTAAACACGTACATAAGATTTTGCAAATGAATGTTTAACTGTAACGAACACTACAAACAAAGATCACCTGGACCACAGAAAGGCCTTAGAGGACCTTGTACACCAAATTGAAAAAGGAAACCAAACACATGTACACAAGTACTGTAACGCGAGCCGGTAGTCTGCGGCCGCCACCGAGCGGTATGTGCGCGGCCTCGCGATTTTTGGTGCATCCAACAGTCAATATTCAACAGTACAATTATAAACAATTTTCCTTAGGCTTTCTTGTCTTTGATTAATTTAACTAAAAAGTAATTAAGTCGCGAAAATATATACACATGCGACAATCTGGCGGCTAATGCCTCCGTGAAGCCACTTTGTCAAGCTAAACGCTTCCACGAAGCCTCCTGTCTTCAAGATACCAAGCAGCCTATGCTAAGGCTTCTGCTACAAGGCTTTCACCAGCCTTGTTAACCTTCGGAACGCCTCCGTAGAACCCCTCGACTCCTGAACAAGAAACCCTGAGACCCGGGTATCGCCGTTTGAAGCACTGAAGCTAACCTTAACACCCAAATGCCGCAGAACCCTTTCTGAATCAAGAATACCTTTTTAATCCCTTTTCACTTTTTTGATTCGACCACATCAGCAGGAGAACTGCCTGACTAATGAAAGATTGGGGTTGTTTACCACCGGGACTTCGGTTGAAAACCATTGCCCGAGCACACTGCTTAACATGAATACTTTGCTAAAATATAATAAACTATAAAATTCCCTTAATTTGGCGGGAACACTTTGCAGTGTGGATGCGGTGCAATTAATAAAAGGCTATGCTTAGCAAAATTTGTAAAACTGTTCAATAATTTTCATTAGGCATAATATCCGATTGTATAAAACTGTATTGTGTTATAATACTTTATACAAACAAATACTCTGAATATTTATCACTAGAGAGCATAATAGTACTATAATATATAATAATAATATTGAGAATTTCTTACATTTCACTTAATAGCAAACTGTTTTTATATAAAGAAATCAAATAACAAGGTATACGCAGTTTAAAGGGGAGTAATTCTGCAATTACCTTTTATTTGTCAACAGGAGTTACTTCTCTTATGCTATTATAGAACTTATCTGCAAAACAGCCAAGCAAACAAGTATTTAATCAGGTTGTCTCCGTTGAATTGCAAAATTGATATTGGGAGAGACATAACAGTACAAATATATATATTGTGGAAATGTGTAATTGACAATTCTATTTTTTATTAAGATATTCATGTTTGAACATAGGGCTAAATAAGTAAAAGTTTCATTGTAAACAGAAATGCCTGAAAAACGTGTTCACTAGACTTTATGTACCAGTGAACAGAGCGCCACCTGATCAGTACTCTTACAGAACCTACCGTAATCTAACGAGAATTCCCGATCTTTTATTGTTAATTAATTTAAGTGAAAATCTGCCGAATTTATGAGAATGATGTTAAACAATATATTTGTCAACTATTTACTAGTATAAAATATATGTAATCAGTTTTATTAACTCGTACAGAGAAGAATATAGCTTACATTTGGAATGACAATACCTACTTCCTTGTTGTTTACTAGTCTTCCGGAAAATTTAAAACAAAGGGAGGTAACTCTTAAATGTTCATTAAACAAACGGGAAACAACTACGTCGACTGTTTCGTACCTAAACCTTTCTTCACAGTATATTGAGGACCACACAAACGTGCATTAATATAATAAAAGTTATCGTTTTGGTTTTTTGGTAGTTAATAGTGAGTTGACATGATCTTGGGTGAATATGTCAATTTTCATATCTGCATGTCTGCATCTATGATCTACGAGCATGAATATTACACTGTTGTATTAGAGGGTTTAGTTAAATGTTTAATAAAAAACGCGATTCTTATTCGTTATACAAGTAAATGATCCAGTGCATTAGAAGGGATTAGCGATATTACAAATTCTGCACGTAAAATGAGCTGCACGACACAACGATTGAATTTCATAAAACCGATACAGATTAAATAATGTAATCAATGCGAACTTAAAAAAAAAACATCTATAAACCACGCACAACAGATGTACATGTATATACAGGGCTGGTATTTACAAAGCATCTTTAGTAATTTCCTAAATATGTGCACTTAAATGCAAAATTTGAATGTTTTTTTATTTATTCCTCAAAGAACAATTTCATAAGGATGCTATTTTAAAGAGTTACTTAGTGCTAAACGGTTTCTTTATGAATTATACAGTTTAGGTAATGTAATTTTTTGATTTGATATACATACGATATATTTTGTCAAACCGACACAATACTTGTTTTCAGCTTACTAATATTAGAACGTTATCAACGAAACCGAAACATGTAATCTTTTAACAAAGTGGTATTACTCATTATCGTTTGTTTAATTAAGCAATAACACTCGTAATCAACATTACAAATGTAACTATTACAGTTTCTGAAGGCAAAACCTACAATGCTTTAACGCAAACCACTCATTGCATTAAGAAACACTTTACTGTGTATTCAGCACAAATCATGCCAGGCATGTTTAACCACCTTTAAAGGTGACACTTTTTCTTTCATTTTTTTTGCGCGATACTACAATGACGATCCTGCAAGTTATCGCCTTTGTTAAAAGATACTCTAAATATATTTCGTTTAAATGTTTGAAGTCAAGCAAGTTCACTCTTGATTCTCTAGGATGTATTTACATCGGTCGGTGGTTTCGTGCGAACGCATATACTACTGTGTTTTGAAAAATTGGGACATGATTTTGGTTCTAGTGTGAGTCAAACGCAAAGCAGGTTACTTAACACGAGCCAAAACCGACTGAAGAGTGTGTTGTATGTTTTAAGAAACTGAGAAGAACGTACATGTATATTATAAATAATCGCATCAAAACATTTCCATAGTTAAACAATGCCAGATGATATTCAAAATGGTGGTAAATACGTTCTAAGTATGTGTAAAGGAAATCGCAATAGCAATTTGATAACACGTATGAAAACGTTTTAACTCACCCGTCTAATGTATCCGTCGTAATAATCTAGTCAGCCTTTCAACAAATGAACGCGTTATCAAAATAACACTTGCAAAGACAAATGTGTGTTATAGTCTGCGGTTTCTTAACGGAATGTAGTACAAAACGTTTGATAAAGTTTGGTAGTAGAGTGGCTGATGTCTGCCGTGGCGGGTTGTTAGGTTAGCAGGGCGCAAACTAAGGCGACAGGTCAAAAACGCAAAAAGACAAAACAGCCCCCCACCCTTTTTGGAGGGGGGGGGGGGGGGGTCGCCTTCGTGTTGTCGATCTGGCTGGTCGACAAGACGAAAGCCATAGGAAGAAACCCGACACAAGCATTGCGCGTTTTTGCATTGCTTCCTTTGCGCCCCGACAACCCGCCAAAATGATTGTGTTTTGTTTGTCTAGATCCATACTACTCGTATAATTTAATACCATGGTGGGTTTTTATTGCGGCGTGTTGCCGAGGCAAAAATGCAATTGGCGACACATTTATAGTATCTGTTATAATTCAGACAAACCAATTTGTATCATATACGTGTCCTAACGTTACATTAGAAAAAGCACGGTTACAAGTGAGTCTGAAAATGTTTGTCTAATTGTTTAACGGCCTGTTATCAAATTTGCAACTTTTTTGTACATGCATTTCAACTCGGCAACAATATTGCGTGTGATCATTATATAATTATCAATTAATACATCGTGTAAAACAGTCGTCGTTCAGAATTTAAACTGATACAGTGTCAATTTAACCAAGTACTAAAGATAATATTGTGCGCACCTATATCGTAATTCAATATCAGTTAAGCAAGTTATAAAACTTGCTTCGTTTTATTTAATTCGGAAATTGTATATTATTTGTAGGCTGCAAATAAAAACGGCACAGGTCGAATGCTTGAACAGCACAAGCAAATTCTGGAAAAGAGATGCTGGTACGTTTTTAATAACCATTAATGTGTTTGCTTTGAAGCTTTTTGCCTAAACAGTGAGTAAACTGTAGTTTTCTTTATAAAAATAACAAAAAATATTCCCTTAATATTCTGGGGTTTGACGTGGTGGTTTTGCAATGTATTAATGTTTGCGCGTTTTATTTTATATGTACATTTTTTGAATTAATTTCAGTAAACTGCAAACAAAGATTGAAATTCTAGAAAACAGAACTCCAACGGCGGAGGATAAAAGGTTCACAGTCTAGTTTTAGGGTTTGATGTATAACACTGTATATAAGATTATGAGTGTTGTACAATCGATAATAAAATAATTTCATAGTTGGGCATTATTTTACGACAAAATGTTGTCGTATGAATGTTCTTATTTGATTTTGAAAATCTATATCAATATGGCTGTCAAAGTAGTGTGTTGGAAATGAATGAATGCTTAATAATATAGCGCAATTATATAAAAACACATTCCATCATTGGCAATCCACAAAGTTTATCTTCCTGTTCATGAATACAATAGTGACAAGTGCATTGAAACACCTACAGACTTGAAAAGTACTTTCCCCAAACGTTTGCAGTTTGTAGCCAATATCATGTTTGTAATAATAAAAACAATTAAATAGTTAATTGCGTTTAATCTATTATTGACTTCTAATAAATAGTTTTCATTTTAACACATTAACCCTATTATATATAAAAAGCCACACAACTGTTAAGAAGTGTTTATATTATCACACATAAACCACAACACACACCGATTTTGAACTTAGTTGCTATATTTCAGTCAACAGCTTAGGGAATTAACTGAGGAAGAAGTTCAGTTACAGGTTGATTACAACATAATTCAGGTGCGACTTCAAAATATTGGACGTGATTATAACATTGTCTTCGGAAACAGGAGAGTAAGTACATGCATTTTCTGAAACAAATCGTTCTGCGAAATTATGAATGGTAGAGTTTGTTCTATAATTCCTTATTAATTCATAGTTTTGTACGCGTTTCTTTTCAACACTATTCATACCAACACTGCACACTGCTGTACGTGATGGGTTAGTCACATTTTAAATGATAATTATTGTTAGCTTTGAGAAAATATTAAACAAATATGTTGTTAATCTTGCTATTAGTGCGTTATGAAATAACATTATTGGCATACTAAATGTATTGACAGCTTAAATTCAATAAATACGCAAACAGTAATGTACTGTAATACATTGTCTATAGATGACATGCATGCGTTTGGTTTATAGGAAACGATGTCTGAAAGAAGATCGAATGAGCCCCAGGCAACTAGGTGATTACTTTGCTAGTTTGGAGCTTATGTTTTTGCCGGTGTTGGTTTCTTTGTTTGTCTCTTTGTTAGTTAGCATCTTTTCGCAAAAAGGTTACACACGGATTTGAATAACAGTTCCTAGGAAAGATGGAAATGGGCCAAGTTTTGAAGTTAAATTGTGCATCTAGTTTTTTAACGGTTACTATGATGTTGGAAAATGGCAGATTGGCAACCTTGGCAGATGTCGGCACTCTCCGAGTGTTTTCTATTTAATTATAAGAATTGCAATGGTTCTCGAAACACATAACCGATCTGAGACTCATAGAGGTACACGAAACCTGCATTATATTCCAAAGGTAATAACGCAGTGCATAATAAAAATCTTTATAGCCAAAGCTTTTTTTAGTTTCATGACTTCTGATACAGGTTTCTATCAGTCCAGTTAAATGCATTGTTTACATACAATAAAGTTCAAAATGTTCAAAGGATATGCGCTTTCGTTTATTGAATGATAACATACATAAAATATACAAGTATTCGACATAAATTTAGTTCACAAAGCAAAACAGTGTGCATTTAATTTCTGTTAAACCACGGCAAAGTAGTTGCGAATTATCAATTAAAGCACGTTTATATTCCAGAAGTACTTCCAAACCTGCTGATCCTGACGAACCGGACGAAAACAGAAAATTGCAGATTGAGTAAGATTATGAATTACTGAAGCATTCTGAAAGTACATTACTATTTTAAATCGTATGCAATACATATAACAGCACGTCACTACACAAATTATCGGTGCCATGTGAAAATAATAGACGTTTCCACAAATGTCAATCATATTCAAATTAATCTGCAATATTATCCAATCATCGCACTTGAATATCAAGTGTTTAGCGGCTAAACGATTTCATACAAAAGAGCACGTGGAATTTATTTGTGATATTCCAAAGAGCACGTGGTAATGTTTGTGATTTTCGATGATTAGAAATTAATCCTTTAACAATAGCTTAGGAGGAGTTTAAACTATTCGTGGCAAATCCCGGATCGGTCTATTGTGCAATTCAGATTCATGTATGGACATGCATGCGTATACTGACCGTGTGCTGGTTATCATGTGCGGAGTATACATTGAACAGTATAAGACGTATTTTATCGACAGTTCAAATAATAGTTCATGACATGGATACCACGTACACAGAACAGGAAACGCAAGTGTGTTTTAATATTGATTGCGTAATGGTCCTTTCTTCAATATTTCTTCGGACCATGGCTCTTTTTGTAATGAGAATATTTAAATAAAAAATTGCATAATGATATTTGATGCAATAAGTAAAATCAAAATGTAACATGCAAGCATTTTTGGAATTATAATACTTTGTTTAATTGGTATTTCTACATAACAAATACTGAAATTCAAGAGAAACTTGATATGGTGATACACAGGCCTTATAAGTATAGAGTACACGGTGAGGATTGTGATTTGCGTATTGTTTTTGTTTGTCGTGGATAACATCGATTGCATTGACGCTCCATTGATATTATATTATAATATTGATACAGGGCGTTGATAGGTCCTGCGATGGGAATGATTTTTTAAAAACATAGTTCTTCAAGTTTCGGTTGCATCTATGGAGTAATTACTCCTTGATAAAGTCTCTTTTTGATGTGTTCGCGTCTTTAGTTTAACATTTCGTCGGGCATTGATGAAGTACTGCGAACATCTTGTTGAGTGCAAATTGTATACTTATTCAAACTATAAATGGTTTTACAGATTGCAACGTGAAAAGGCCCAAGTACGTCAGCTTAAGGACTATTTGCGCATCCTTGAAGACAGACTTAAGTAAGCAATGTATTTTGATAATTAATAGTAATTAATATTCACTTGCAAGTTTTAGATAATTAAGTTGAGCGACGTGTCTAATTCTGACTTTAATCAAGACATGTTTGTTAACTTACCATTCACCTAATTGCTCACGTTTTCATTCAAATGAAGTCGTAGTTGGAAAATAAAATAAAGGTTTATATTAACCTGCTGTTATGACCTACATTGGTAGCATTCTGTTCTGAAAGCATAGCTTCTGCATATTCCATTTTATATGAGCATTTGACAACCAGATATTGTTTGATATCTGTATTTCAGAAACCTTCAAGAGCAACGGGAAATGAATTTTTCTTCAGCTGCCGGTTCAATTGAATTAAGGTTTATAGCTTTTACAAACTGTGCAATTGATTTCTTCATCGGGATGTTTTTTTTTATAGCAATTGATTCACTACTGTTTTGTTTCTTACAGAGCCATACAAATTATGTGTGTCTAAGCACCACTATCCAAACAATAAGTTTATCTTTAATGCTTGCGTTAGTCAAACTAATCACTATGTTCACCATTTACAAAAGAACAGTTTACATTTTATGTTTTAAAAACAACATTGGCTTGTCAACGCTCATTAGACAAATTTAAATGAGGGCACCACCTCTGTTCTATTGTATAACTACCAATCACGTCCATCAATTGCGGGC
Source organism: Congeria kusceri (assembly GCA_027627225.1). Lineage (NCBI taxonomy): Eukaryota > Metazoa > Mollusca > Bivalvia > Myida > Dreissenidae > Congeria > Congeria kusceri. The sequence continues at coordinate 82,999,403 of CM051024.1, forward strand.
GATTAAAAACAACTGATTACAGCCAGCCACAGAAACATTTACTAGAGACGGAGGTTCATTTACAAGAGCAGTCGAACGCCATTTGGGATCGACTACGAAACTATGCGGGTGCTCAGTTTGTGACAGTAGCCACTTGGACGGTAAATATCTACTGGATTAATGTTTCACATAGGAAGTGCTGTCTGTAGAAATATAAACACATCGAGCGACAACTTAAATAAGAACTCCTTGATAATTGTGACAACATTAAGGTTTTCACAGACAAATGGTCATAATCGCAAATGTGTTTAAGTTTTGTCCCATCATAATCTACTATCTATTAGACACTGTATTTGAAAATGTAAAGACGTTTTACCGTGCAATAAAAAAGTTATTAGCATTTTTGTTAAGCCACCCCCATGGTCAAATATATTGCTCGAGTGGACATGATCTCATATTGGAATGAGCAACAAAACATGTTCATGTTTTTTATTGCCAGCATATTTTAAACTCCATAACAGTTACATTGACATCTATTAGCAGACAAATAACAACTTTGTGCTGTTTATATAAACAATATGAAGAAAAAAAATATGTACGGTACCCCTATCGAAAATAAGGACAAATTCAGCTAACATGAAAATGCATGTCCATACTTTTAAGTCAGCTGTGATCATATAGGTAAAGGCTACAGGTGAATTTAAACCATTATAATTATGTACATACATATGCAAATTTAATACCAAAAAAGTATTAACTTTCACCGTCATATAACAGAAATATTTGCAGGTTAAGTAAACAATGGGTCGGTTTTGAATACCTAGCACAGTAACGTGCCAAATGATGTTGTTAGGACATACCACAACTGAACATGTCACACAACTTCATAAATTCTAATATTCTGATTCCAATAACAGCTTGGTGACGTAAACTATTATTTTAGACAACTAATACAACTAAATACTAAACATTGTTACTATAATTGTTACTGTGATTAAGTATTAGGGTCACTCGGAAAACAGTCGTCAGAGGAAACTATAGTGGACACAAATGCCAACATACAGGACCCATGACATCCATTAACTGAATGCATTATCCAACCATCGTTTAACCTAGTATTTACATAAAAACATACTGACATGCTTGTGTTGCAAAGAATAAAATCATTTAAAATTAATCTTGTAACAACACATGTCGAGGTTAACAAATTACTAAGAGTAAAACAGAATAATAACTGAAAAGTTTTAGATTCTGTTGATCTAGCATATATCTTTTTCTAGTTAAAAAATACATGTATTTCCATTTATATACAATTAAAAAAGACTATACATTATCGTAATGATCAATAAAATACATAACTTTGTGATGTTAACAGCAATCATATATTGATAAATAAGCAAAATGTTACCCCTTCTGAAAACAAATTGTAACACTTGTATAAAATGTGCGTTCAATTCAACGTGAATTCTGGACTATTGTTCAACTGTATATGATAGTCCAAATTTAATTGTATTTTTAATACAAATAAGCAATGCAAAACTATAAACTATAAACTGGAAATATATGCTGATCAATGAAGTATGGAGGGGTGGGTTTAAGAATTGACAACGGTTATTTTAAAATAATATTTATCCGACATATTTAAACTAACATTTTCACAAACTCTAGTTTATTTAAATTTCTTACTTGATTAAGTTAAAATAAACATTAAGGAACTTTATAGGTAATTTTGGGATTAAATTAAAAACTGAAACATTTAACTTATTTGCTATTTAACTCAATAGGTATTCAAAGTGTATCGGCAAATTGAAAACAAACTGTTGTAATTGCATGTTGTAGCATTGCAAAAAATATATTTTACATTTGTATAGAATATTTTTAGTTAATGTTGTTGAGTTAATAATATAAATAATATTTAACGAATATTAAATAATAAATAACTATGTTATAATTTATTTTGTTCAGATAATAATCATGAAATAATCTTACTTAAATATAAGCATGGTAGCATGTAATTGCTGTCAAAGCAACGTTTTCAAAAATTATTAAGTATTACTATAACTAAAAGATGATACTAATAAGAGTAAATCAAAACTTTTGTCAATATGGGCACAATAAAACATATTATTAAATTAAAAGTGTTCAATCCAAGAACAGAAGCACTGTTATCTTTATGATTGTTGTTGGCATCAATATATTTCCCTGGACCTGTGTGTTCTTGTGAAAATTTGAACTGATTATCTGTTTTGTTTTTCTCAAAAGTCCATGATGATTTGCCTAGAATAAGTTATAAATGTTGCTATTGATGTGACATCATGGAACCTGAGCCAGAAAGCTGCAAATACAAATTAGTATATTGTATAAGTACAAGTAACTAAAACATAATCATTGTTAACTACATACACTGAGAACATAGCTCCATGTTTTAGACTTGAAATGTCAAAGTATGGATCATTTTGTTCAAATGTGAATCAGTTAACACACAAAGTATAGGAACCTGTGCAATATATACAAATCAGAAGACATGATACATTAAAAAAAATGATATATTTTTCAATAGAAAATGGTTTTGAAGATCTGAATAAATATAAAATCATATAATTGTATTATTTCACTTAATATTGATGTTTATATATTTAACAATTAAAGGCATTCGAAGTACAAACACCACTGTCAAACAAACATGTATGCAATGTGGTGCAAATCAAGCCAGTCTTCTCTTGAATTCAACTCATTGCATGCAGTTTATGGTTTATGGTGTTTCTTGCATTTATACAACTCGTGAGCCGTCAGTCTCTTTTCTGGCTCCGAAGTAGCTAGTAACGTTCAAAGAAATAAACTGTTCCACACAATATTGTCACCGATACATGTCCATGTTAGCACTGTTTGTGGTGGTAGATATTTTCAGAATTACACACAACAATAAATTCCACAGTCCTTTATAAGGCTTCCACGAGAGATGTTTTACCGTAGACACATCGTTAATAATTACACCAGTATAGGGAACGTATCAATACACTCACTTTGATCAGTAAATACGTTCACAAACCTTTTTGGTGGTTCACTGTTCGTGTCCAGACAATATATTTCAGTGATATAAACTGACAGAGTAAACGATCATGGGCGCCGCCATTTTGATAATCACGAAGCCAAATCGCAATTTTTTTTATTTATGCTTAACAAATAAAATATACGTTAATTCTGTCGAATAATTGCAGTTGCTAAGCAAAAAGTAAATGTTTCGTGTTAGTTTATGGTTTATATACAAAATACACAATGTTTATTTATGTACCTTTTTGCGATTATTGTCGTCCGACGGTTATCCGAAATATACCGGAAGATACCGATACGTTACGAACTGAAGCGATATTACCCAATTGCATTAGTGTGCGAATACCATAAAAGAAGATTATGTGCCTCTAACCACTACACAACGCCATTTTACTTATATTGTTCTTCCACAACCGGCATTGGTTCATTTTATAATGTATTGAATTATTTATGTTTTACAGGACGACAGTCTTGTCCAGGAATCCCATGCACACATACAACCTGAGTAACATATGTTTCTATATTTTGAATTCAAAACCATAGTATAAGTTTCACATAGTTTACATTTATGTGTGTGTGAGTGTGTTTGTGCGAATGATATGTTCATACAACATATATATTAATAAATTGTCAAATGTAGTATATTTAAACTACTTGAATAACCATTATAATGCATATTAATTTTATTCACAGATTACGAACCATACAGAGGGCTATAGACAGGTGGACTAAAACTATGGATTATTTTGGACCTCGAAGTCTGGACAGGTAATGTATCTTTTTATTTTATACTTTGATAGAGAGAGAGAGAAGTCTGTATTCAGTTCGATCTAAAATACATGCGTATAACGCATTATATCTAAATTACACATGAGCTTTAGTTTTATTAACTTTCAAACTGTTCAATATTCACAAAATATAGTTAAGCTATTTTTAAGTTCAACGAAAGAACTTGCAAATATCACAATATCGTCTGCAAATTGAGAACAAATATTGATAGTGCTTAAGACCATTATTTTATAAAATTCGAAAATTGCTCTGAAATCTTACTAAAGTGTACACGTGCGTATACATGACTTTTACAACATAAATTTTTTTTTTACTACGGATACCAAGTCTGTGTATATTTAAACAAATGTTCCTCTTAAAATTTGGTTCAATTGTTAATAACATCCCCGAATAAACAATACAACTGTTGTTTTGGTTATTGAACTGTGTTACTAGTCCATGTAGGGCAAACTATATTATGTCATAACTAACTTTGCCCTAAATCCTGTAGTTCTAATCAAATGTGCTAATTCTTAGGCCAGTTTGATAATCTAGCATTAATTTGACAAGTCCACAGTTAAGCAAATAACTTTAACAAAGTGATACCCCTAAAGTTGTTTGGGTGGTTAAGACTTCCTTTTTCTGAATTTGTATAAAATATCATTTCGTCCATGTGTCCGTAAAGTATTCGAGGATAATAATTTTATTAAAGAGGAATTTCAGAAACGGTAAAAGCTCAGTTTTGCCATAAATAAAAACAAAATGTCCAGCTTTGTGTTCAATATATCAGATATTATAGTTTATATATATTTTTTCAAGCGTAAATGGTTTATATAAATCTTCAAACATACAATTCAATTCAGGTTAAAATACATAATTGTTAAGAAACATGCTTTCATCATCAGTCTGAAAATATTTAGTAATCTACCTAAGCCAATATGCGTATGGTATTTGCTGCTTTGTGCCCTTTTTCATTAGTTTCCAGTATTCTTCTGCATGTTTATATTTGGCCTTGTAAAGATTTATTTCATATTTTTAAACTAAATATTATGACACTAGTTTTGTATATAGCGTGTATCAGTTCCCATTTCTTTTCACGGCAATTTTTTCTATAATTATTCAAACGTTTGTAAACGTTTTTCTTGTCTGGAGAATGTATAATACTAAAGAGGTAAACATTTTTTATAATTTGCGCGATCATGTTTTTGCACAGATGTCCGTACAACTAACTGTTTATTAATAAATGAGACAATTTTTTTAACGAATTATCAATACCAACACTTGAAGATGCATTTTCTATTCTAAACTAACACTCATTTACTGTGCTAGCAATTCTGCTTCGGAGCTAGTCAATTCCTGTATAAATACATGTCAACGGTCACTGACCCATTTTAAATAATACGAATTGATGCTATAATCGTATTCTTCGACATTCGAAAACACAGCATGACCACTATTTCATATATTGCACCTAATTCCAAATTCGATTACACATAGATCAGACAACATTTTTGGTCTATTTACTACAAAATGTATAAATTCGAGCAATAGTTGCTCTTTAACAATGCAATAGTCAACAACACTTGATCCATTACTGCCTACGAAACTAAATGCGCCTATAGATTTGTTTCTGGCGCAACCCTTAAACCAGTTCGAATACAAAATCAATTAACAAAATTTCAGTTTGATTAACAGATCAATGGTAAACATCGTTATCTGTGTTAAAGATGGTTTTTTAATTACTTATTACTAATACACACATATTTCTTTCCCTTTTAAGAACTCAGAAAGAGATGTGGCTACTGGAATATAAAAACGCTGCCCTCGAATATATGTTGTAAGTAATAAGAATAATAATAAAAGTAACACTTATACGTAAAGGTGTTACGTTTGCCTAAACGTTGCCTATTTTGTGCTGCCGCATTGCATAACATTTAACAAATGTTTTATTTATTAAGATATAACTCTGAACAAAAAGCCATGCGAATTATTTTCAGACTTCTGCAAGAACATTTCCGTTCGTTTTTGGATTTGCAGATTGGTTCTCGAGAGCTAGAACATATTTTTAAAACAGATTACATGTAAGTAAACGATCAGTATTGTAAAATGTAACACGCAACTTCATTATGGGTTTGGTCCATTATTATAAATTATTGTCAAATGTCGTTGACTATAAAAACAGCAACCATATATTGTATATAATTGATGTTTTAAGAGTTGAACCTAAAATTAGTAATAACAAATATATTGAAATATTTAACGGCAATTGCATGTCGCATTGCAATAACCTTTAAACATAAACATAGTGACATTAAACAGGTTTGGTCATACTATTGTGGTGTATATATGATCATTTTCTGTCGTAAATGTGTATATGGTAGTTTTAACCCTTACATGAACTGATAAATAATCGGATTTGTAATAATGTTACATTTTCATTTTATGTGACTCTTAACTAATTATGAACAAAAGCATTTCAAATCTGAGATCTCTTCGTTTGGTTTGCTGAAGAACAGCGCACATGTATATTATATGTTATATTATATTCAAGTTTTTTTTTTCATTACGAGAATCGGAAGTATATATCCAAAACATATGTACTTATGCAAAAAGAAACAACTGTGTGGACAACTATACGATTAATGTTTCCAGATTCGGGCATATGGCCGACGAGTTGATGTACCTTAACGACAGGTAAAGTTAAAGAAATGGTATTTTGGTAGCAGCATATGTAACATACTTGGGAAAACCTAAATAAACACCTGTTCTGTGTTCAGTATCCTGGTGGACAAAATATATACGAATTTAACCTGCAAGTGTATAATGTACTTAAGTTGTAAAACATTAATGTTGAACACTGCGTTGAATCCAAGAATTCAATAAGAGTTTGTACCTTGTTAACATATGATGCGCAGCCAGTTTCGTTTGCCTTTTTTATATTACGATTTATTGCGGCCAAACAGTTATCCTCTTTTGTTCTACGTGACCGTCGAATCTTTTTTGGCATAGGCATACCGAATAAACTGCTCTGAATAAACAATATGTGCATATTATTAAAAATAATCTGTCATTAAATAAATTGTTATTAATACTTATCCACTGAATGTTTATAGTCCCGTACCGTTGTTTCACCGGATCGGACCATAGGTTTGCCCTCCGTCCGTCCCCCCGACTGTCCGGACGTCAGTCCGTCCATAGGCAAAAACTGGATCCTCAATAACTCAAATAGTACTGATCAGAAGCTATTTTCATGAAATTTGGTATATACTAAACAGATTGAAGTTTAACAATAATTACAGGATTTTGCACGACCTTTAATTTTTCACAAGAGGTCAAATATCAGTTGACTTTTACTAATAACTTAAAACACTTAACTGGAAAAGTACATAAGATATGATCGCGAAATTTTGTATAAAGATTAGGGTTTATTACAAAAGTATGCACGACCTTTTCTTTTTCATCAGAGATCAAAGGTCATGTCACCGTTACTAAAAATAGAAAAACTCATAATACGGCGATAACTAAATAGTACTCAATATATTTTCATTAAACTTTGTATACACGTCATGGGCAATGTGAGGTTTTGCAGAACCTATTTTCACCAAAGGTTCGGTTTATGTAACAGTTACTAGAATAGAAATACACTTAATACTGCAGTTACTGCAAAAAATATAAGATAATTGATTATGAAACTATGTATAGATGAATGGCGATAAGGAGGTATTCAAAATTCTTATTTTTGAAGTAGTCCTCTTCTGGTATTTTACCGCAGGAGGGGACTTTAGGTTTTCTCTCCGTCCATCCTTTCGCAAAAATTGGATCCTGTTATATCTCAAAAGGTATAGAAGGTACTTTGGTGATTTGTGCATAGAGTAAAATGAGAAGATAAACAAATAATGCAATAATTCGAAAAGTACATAAGAAATAATAATGAAACTTTGAATAACGAGTAAGGGTAATTACATGATTATGAACAAATTTAGTTTTCACAAGATGTCAAATGTTCACAAATTATTAATAGGGGGTTTCACCGGAAGAAGACTCTTGTATTGCCTGCAATACTGTGATAGCCTTCTTAAACTAAAAGCCCAGCGGCATTCAAATGAGAAATGATTTCCATGTGATTGTGTACGTCCTGTATAACAACTTAAGCGCTTGAGCAACAGCTATGGGGAAGTTTACGAATATCGACAACATGAGCAAAGCATATCGACAATGTGAACAAGTATCTAACCGCATTGTTTACTATGACGTGTGTATTTTTGGAATATTTCATATTTGCCCAACTAAGGCAGGACTCGTTCAAAATCGTGTATCACTTACGAATACTCATCTTATTCATAATATCACCGTATTGTTTAGTCACTACACGACGAAGCATGGTGGATATTTCTTTTACCTGATAAATTGTGCATAATGCATATTAAATGATATTACTGTACCATTTTTTTCTAATTTCAGGACGAACAGGTAATTACAAGTTACATTCATATTCATGAATACACGTATCATAATAAAATATGTTGACATAATCAGCAAAACAAATTTATAAGAAAGAATTGTGTCAAAAATATTAGAAAAAAGGTTTTTCTGAGGTCGAAATTGTTCTTTTTTACGTATATGCCAATATCAATCTACATAACAAATTACAAATTTGAATACACATTTCTACATTAACCCTTCTGTACGTTGTTCCGTTAGTGCCATCGAGATTTTGAATAGCAATCCAAACCACGATGGCACGATGATACGATGGTACGATGACGATGGCACGATGGCACGATGGTACGATGATGATGGTGCGATGGTGATTGAGAATGACACGATGATACGATGACGATGGTGCGATGGTACGATGACACGATGACAATGATACGATGGAACAATCACGATGACACGATGTTACATCGCACTATCACCATCGTGCCATCGTTCCAACGTTTTATGTCTATCGTAGCATCGCACCATCGTCATCGAAACATCGTGTCATCGACATCGTGCCATCGTGCCATCGTGCTATCGTGGTTTAGATTTCTATTCAAAATCGCGATGGCCCTAGCGGAACACCGTACTTTTGCACAAGTCCTAAAATTACTTATGTCACAATCATTTACCTCATCAAGATTTGTCATCTGTATCAGTTACAATCAATTGTATATGCCACTATTATATACCTCAGCACGATTTGTCATCTGTATCAAGTAAAATCATTTGTATATGTTACTATCATATATCTCAGCAAGAGTTGACATCTGCATCAGGTAAATTCATTTGCATATGTCACTTTATCATACCACTATGCTGATATCGGCCGGATACAAAGGTGGCTGATATATATTTTTTATCAGGTCAGAAGCGTTGATATCAGTCAATGTTTGGAGGTACGTCATCTTACTCGAAATCCACTTCTCAAGTCAACCTTTTCAGTAAAAATCAATCCGATGTAACAAAACAAACAATTTGATACCAAGAACGTATATAGTTTATTATTTTTAATCGTCATAAATTGCAAAACGTTATTTTTTAAATATTCACATAAACCCGCACTTTGGTAGTGGTATGACGTCATCAATGGAACAATAAATTATCAATACACAGTTATTTCAATACATTTTAAATAAATGAACTAAACGTCACTACACAGAATCAGTTTAATATGTTTAGTCTTAAACCTGTTTTGACCAAAAATTGAACAAGCTATTGTCATTATTGAAACGATCTTATCAATATGTCAATTTCAATACACAACTCCAAAATCATGAAAATGGCGTCTCAAAACAATTCGTCGATGCGTGTTCTCCGGTGAAATTGACCGTTGCAATCCATTTCAGTTTGCGTTTCCATGTAGACATGTGTGTAACCTAGGTATTTGTAGTGAAAACAGCTCATTTATCTTTACGAAATGTTAATAATAAGGTATTATCCAGTCAACTTTTTTGAAATCCATAACTACATGTACGTGAACGTGTAAAAGCCGGCTCAGTAATCAGCGCGCCTCCTAGTTTTTAAATATGACAAGAAAATCAGCTCGTTTGGTGTAATTTTAAGAAAAACGTGGTATGATAAATAGAGAAACAGGTTACTGCCTGGTCTTGTGTAATATATCAGGTTCGGCACGAATAAAATAACGGCTCGGCAAGCCTCGCCGTTATCTTATTATATGCCTCACCTGATATATTACACAAGACCAGGCTGTTACCTGTTATTACTCTTTATATCATATACCTTATCAAGAATTGACATCTTTATTAGGTAAATTCATTTGTATATATCACTATCATATACCTTATTAAGATCTGCAATTTGTACAAGCTAAATATTCATTTGGTTCCTCTATGTGTTTACTTTAAGATTGTCAAGTAATAATCGCAGCAAATTAAATGACATATCAACTTATATAAATATTGTAAACGCAAACAATACATAGAGATATCTTTATTAAGTGTAAGCTGTTTCAGTTTTTTATTTAGAAAACTGCTTTTTAACCTTTATTTTTCATGTAAATATATTACTTGATTTGTTGTGTAATGGTCTGTAATATTTTAGCTATGTTATATATTTAATTATCTATCAGTTTATGTAGCACTCCTAACCCGACACTAAACAAGGTTCAATATTTAATAGTGATTCGTCATGAAAATGTGAACAAACTTGCCCAACGATTAATTAGATGTAAATTTCAAATACATCTGCCTGTACGATTGTATTGAATTTTTATACACATAGTGTGCTACAACCAAAATAACTTAAAACAGACGAAGATTAAAATTCGCACAATGTTGCGATCAAAATCCAAATCCTGACCAATATTTAGCTTTCGCATAGCATTCAAAAGTTCATCTAAGAGTTATTGATGACTACTGTACTGTGTGTCCTTCCATGGTTCTAACAATGCCCACAATACACGCGGAAACCTCCGGATATCATCGTCATCTGTATAACTGCTATGCGGACCCTCTAAATAGGGCTGAAATAGCAAACGCACTCGGTGATAAATGGGCGTTCATAACAATACTGCTTAAATACACGTTTTTCTTCAATGGTCGATTAAACGTTATTACACCTCTGTCTAATAGATATTAAAAAAACTTATTAACTATTCGTCTACACGTGTCTTCTTTATTTCCGCAATGATTGATCGCCACAGTTTGCGAATTTTATGTTCGAATGATTGTTTAAATTTGTTTAGGTTCATACAAATTGTGTAATAACTGCAATACAAATGCGGATGTTTACGTCATCTTAGTAATCGCAGTGCAAGTTTAATTTGGGTAAAATATACATTTCTTTACACGCAAGTGCAATGCATTTTATGTTACCTCTAAATTATGGATGCTTTGTTACCAGAAGGTGATATGTTTCTGTTGTTTACTTGGTATTTAGCTATTTGTTTCTTTCACGATACTTCTTTTTCTGGCCCACCCTACATTTAACACAGAAAACTAACTATGGGATTACTGATCGTTGCAAAACGGCATGGTACGAATGCACAAAATACCTTTTTGTCTTGACATATGTTTAATTGAATATTATTTAAATGTCAGATACTTCGGGTAAGTGGTTGAAATTGAAAAAACTAATTTGTGTATATTGTAAAAGCATGTTATTCCCACATGGATGTATTGGAATCAGTGCGATTTATAATATAGTAAATTTTACGGTTCTAAACGAATTGTATGAATAGTGTACGATTCCTTTCAAACATATGCACTTACTTGATTTGTTTCATTGATGGGTTTTAAAAGTAAATGTTATGTCATCTGGTATTATTTAAGTACCAGCACACAACTGCAAATTGAACAAATAAATATACATACCCGTAATTCAGTTGGTAAATATGATAACGTTGCTGTTGTCGTTTTTGTTATTTTAGTGAAATTTGTGACATTTGTGTTGCAGTGTTCAAGTCAACTACATCGAGGAGAGTTTAAGGTATGGCATTACGTATTTAATTGATATTATGTTAAATATAGTACAATGGCAATGTGCAGATACGCATAAATTCAAGTTACAAGCGTTGGCCTTGATGTCAATTGTGTTGTTCCAGTTACAGTGTTGTTTCAAACTAGATTCGTATGAACCAGTAGAGAGCTGGAAAAGGCATCAGTTAGAAAATAAAAATATGTTGATTAGAACTCTGCAATCCTATTGTTCAACCTAACGTGTGTTTTCTGCAAGTAAATTAATTTATTACAGACTGGACTGATAGAATGACCAAATACATTTTTACACGAACGTTATTTACGTTACAAAACGCTTGAATACATAGCTTTGTAAGAGTTTAAAGACATCCGTACGAATAGATCAGGATATAATTGCCTATATATAAGGTTACCATTACGTTTTGATGATTTGTTTATATGTAATCATTATTCAAAGCATGAATATGTCTAGTTCTACAGCTGACAAATTGCCGTTGTGCCGTGAGTATTTAGAAGTCCTTGATAACGAACAGCAAATGCTGGCCGAACGATTGTCTGACACTGAAAAAAGGTTTCATCGGAGGTACGCAGTCTGGCATAACATTAAATGTGCATTGTTGCATCATGCTTGAAATCAGTCCAGACTATTATTAATTGACCTAGATACTATTTACTTTCGTCGATATCCTCGAAACTGTAAAGGGACTAAGAAAAGGGACAATATTATAACTATTTATAAATATTAATATTGACATTTACTAAAGATTAACATCAATGCATGCTGTTATTTGTGTTTGCATGATTTGCATGTCGCGAATTCGTTAACCGCTTGAATTGTTTTTCATTTTGTTCAAGTATACTAGTATTTTATTCAAATTTGTTCTATATTTTTATTGATTGAATTTACATTTCTATTCAAAAATATCATTTTGCTATTGGAGATTAAATTGTCGTAGAAACCGGCTTAAAACGAAACAACAGTGGTGTAATTACATTAAATTTAATGTTTTACATAAATGTATTATTATCTATTAGTTTGGATGTGGTTACGTAGATATGTTATTGTTTGATATTCCAAACATGTGTTTACACTATTTACTATGATATTGTTTAATCAATGTTATCAATATTTGCGAATTTGTGTTTACACTATTAACTTGTTTCAGTACTGAGTATTTCATGTTCGTTGAAGAACGCACGAGCAGCAAGCAACAAGAACTGGAACACTTAAAAGAGTATGTTTTATTAAGATATATAATCATATTTACTAATTGTGCATTACATTATAATAAGTATGAGTATCAATAGCAAACTTACTAATGAAATTTCAGATAATATTTTCTCTGATGTTAAGAGAAAAAAATCATTTATATAATCTGTCAATATGCGAAATCATCTCCTGAACAATCTTGTAGCTAAAATGGTTATATTATTCGTCTTAGGATTAATAAGACGCAAATAAGTCGCATATATTTAACAGGTGGATATGTAGCTTTCAAATATCACAGTGTAACAGCAATTAAACTTGTGGATATGTTAATGGAATGTTAACAATCATTCACAGTGATTTTAGCTACTAATGTGCATGTAAATGAGGACACTTTGTATCATCAAGTCTGATTAGAACAAAGCATCAACAACAAAACAGTTATGAAATTTTATTCTCCATGATGCATGTAATTTCCCTGGATAATTGACCGTTTTTAAGTGTGTATGTATGATCTTTCATTTCAATTATTTTCAAAATAAGGAGATGAAAGTAACAACAAAACGTGAAAACAAACATAACACATAAAAATGACGAAGGAAACACTTCAAGATTGAATAAATCAGCATGTACTAGTGTCGACTTTTGCATCGTTTATTAGTGTTGTGTACCCGGACCAACTGTCAAGTCAACGTATATACATGCATTTGAGTTTCGCTTGTACATACGAATATTACTGAGTGATGAAAACTAGCTTATTGTGCGTTTAAAAGTAATGTTTGTTCTTAACTGTTATTCTTTTTGAATTAGGAATATATGTTAATTGCTTGTATGCCACTATATCTGTTTTAAGATCGGACACACAATTTAAGTAACCCAAGAGACTTGACATTTTCTGAACGTTACGTTGGCACAGCAACCATCGAATCTATCATTAATGCACATGTTTATAACGACGAAGGATCTGTCTGCCATTCAAACGTGTGTTTTACTGCATTGCACATTTCGTGTTACATATATATGTCTACATCTACGCTTCTACAGTTCTAATTGATGTAAAGTGAAAAGAAATTAATGGTCGTCCTTACCATATATATCGATTATTAACGGTTTTTAAAATATTGAAGTTCAAAATAATTTGTTCGTACTGGCGTAAGTTTCTTTTGGTTTTTCTCTACCTCTGGCAGGATAAACGTGCAAGTAAATTATTACTGTAACAGCGGTTTATACATTGCCTTTTAACATGATTCTTTATGAGAAATTAACTGTTCTCGTAAAGGACGTCTGAGATCCTGTACATGTATTTGGTAAGCATCACATACAGTGCATAAAAATACGCACAAACAGTATAGCATTATATTATAAAGCGGAACGAACTAATTATGATTATGACAATGTTCATCACAACGTCGTCCTTAACGACCAGATTGTCAACGGATGTGAATTATTGCATATAAATATAAAACGTATAGCAAAATTCCAAAGAGGCCTCATTTATGTTACTCTTTATTTTAGTTTGGATAAAATCTAGTAGATCAAGGTAATACATTGCGAGGTATTGAATTTGAAGTCATGTATTTATTTTGCACGAAAATAAGGGAAATTATTGCGGCAAACTAGGTAATTTTGGTTTATTTTGACTGTGAACTTTAACCTAAATTTTTTACCTAAATTTGTAGATTTGTTGTTAGTTTGGATCTTCTTTTGTACTATCTACATTCTTGATTTATTATGTTATCGTATTTTAGATATATTTTTTATAGATATCGTGTCCATTAATTGTTAACGTCTACTCCAACAGCGTGAAATGATTTTTAGCACGACCGACATTGCCCTATCGTTTCGTAACTCATTTTATACATAAATGATAATCACTTACATAATACATTGGTAGCATTATACTACATATAGTATGTTAACTTAATTTCAACTTACACGTACACGTATACGTATCTAGTTACTAGTACACGTATTTGATAAACTTTACGCGTTGATTTCAGGTTAAACACAGAGACGATCATCATCCCAGGCCAAGGCCAAATGACACGTATAATGACACGTATAATGACACTTATAATGACACGTATAATGACACGTGTAATGAGAAGTATCCATGTCCCAGCAAGAATAGCTGATGAAAAGGTTTTAAATGCACCTCCATGTAGAAGCATTCCATTATAAAACACGTATTACCAATTATTTTTTAGGTGAATCCAATTGAGAAACACGTTATCGAATTGTCACTCGAACACACACAACTGTATTCATATAGCCAGTAGCAATGTTCTATGTTCAATGTGCATATACACGATTTTGAGGCCTTTGATTCATTTGATTAAATTCAGGCATTACAACTTCAAGTATGACAGATCTTGGTAGAAGCACAAATTATATATGATTATCACAATCAGTTTATATTGGATATCGGTTTTGTTCTCATCAAATGCCTCCTGACGAATGAATAGAAATACAGAATATCGGTTGAAGGCACGTATTAAGTAAAGCGGTTTCTGTATACTGTATCTTTTCAGTAGTCTCGCAAAAACAGTTGCTTTAATTTTTTTTACATGTATTGATTTTTGTAGCTATTGCTTGTTGTTTTCAGTATTTATCCGTAACAATATGAACAGGGCCCGTATTCACCAATCCATTCTTAAGAATAAATAATATACTTAGACTCTCGAAATAATATGTGTGTATTCGCAAATATGCTGGTACCAATGTCGATCTGTCATTAAAAATCATTCTTAATTGAACATGTATATGATTAGAGTTGGTGTATACCAAGAAAGATTCAAATTAATCGCCTTCTAAAAACAGAACAGTTACAAGAATGGTCTTTATTCTTAAATCTTAAGTCTAAGAATGGTTTGGAGAAGCTGACACAGGTTTATTAGTTTGATTATTCATGCAGACTATACATTAGGCTATGAATGAGGCTAAATTGTGACGACACTTTCCGCCTACAGTGGATTTATGTTTAGAAGAGACTTCCTTGAAACATAAAATACCATAACAGCGAAAAGTGTCGTCCCGGATTAGCCTATCCGGACTGCACAGGCTTATCCGGGACGACACTTTACGCACATGCATTAAACCCGGTCTTCCCATGCCTCATATTTGTTAAACGTGTATGTGGAGTATCATTTGCTGCTGGATTGTTCAGTTCATATCCCTATTGTGACTATGATTTGACAATTTGATCCATCGGATTTCAAAATAAATGAATATTACATGAAGTACTTTATCATTGCAAATTCCATAATCCACTATCATATTGTTGTAACATGTATATGTATTTTATCGATAAAGTCATTTTATTTAATTTATCGAGTTAACACATTTTGCGTACCATTTTCAGCTTTATAAATGGAACTGATATGTTAATACGAAATATGTCAGCAAATAAATTATCTAACCGTGAAATATTGTTATGTTGTGCGTTATTATTATTCGGTGGAAATTGCGTTTACATTTGACATTTACCGCGTTTATAGCTATAAGGAAGGGAACATAGCACTTACACATATGAAATGCTATGTATTTTTAAATGATTAGTATGTACTGGCTTTTTTGACCAAATTGCATGGTATCTTACTTTGTGTAACTGACTATATGCCGTGTCACACTTTCAAGCAATTATACAACATATCAATTTAACAAAACGGTTAGAAATATGTTATTTTATTAATGCGTAGTCAATGATGTTCATGAAATTGAATTTGTCTGTACGTTTTAGAGCAGTGAGCCAGTTGGGTAATGACGTGGATTCCTCATAGGGCTCAACACATAAGCGTATCTAATATTATTTGAACTGTTAAACAAACAGAAACAGATATGATATCTTTAAGAAATGGAGGGGTTTAAGCAAATAACAAAATCGGAATGAAAACCAGTTTTGAATAAACTCCGATTGGCTTTGAATTTGGCTTTCACACTGCAAAAGAGATGCGTATGGATTAAATCACGAGTGCGAAGAATTATTCAACAACAAACTATGACGCAAAAGTATTATTTCGATTCTAAGATTTATAATGCATTAAACTGTTACATCAAAATTAAGTAGCTGAATTCATAAATGGTGTGAAATTTAACGGAATTTAACGGAAACTGTTCATACTATGGATCGTAAGCTAGAACAAAAACAACAACAACATTGTGTACAGTGTGTAATCTTATCAATGCACTGGTAGTTTATAACAACAACAAAGCGCAGTATTTCGGCGCATGACTTTCATCCAAAAAATTCTCTATGGTGATAATTAAATTTTATCGGCACATTTGTCGGAGAATTGTTTTATTTGGTTTAGCGTGCTTCGAATGTTAGCCCCGCCGATAATTGTTGCAGAATAAGCTATACTGGATGTTCTTCTTTGTTTATATGAAGGTTGGCGCGTGCCGTGTTATACTATACTATGCTGTGCTATGCTATGCTATGCTTTGCTAAACTATGTTAAGCTAAGCTAAGCTATGTTATGCTATGCTATGCTATGCTACACTATACTATACTATACTATACTTTTCTATGATATTACATGATATTACACGATATTCCATGATATATGATATGATATGATATAATGTAATATAATATAATATAATATAATATAATATAATATAATATAATATAATATAATATAATATAATATAATATAATATAATATAATATAATATAATATAATATAATATAATATAATATGATATGATATGATATGATATGATATGATATAATATAATATAATATAATATAATATAATATAATTGATATGATATGATATGATATGATATGATACGATACGATACGAAACGATACGATACTATACGATACGATACTATACGATACTGTACGATACGATACGATACGAAACGAAACGAAACGATACGAAACGAAACGAAACGAAACGATACGATACGATACTATACGATACTATACTATACGATACGATACGATACGAAACGAAACGAAACGATACGATACGAACGATACGAAACGATACGATACGATACGATACAATACAATATAATATAATATAATATATAACAGTTAGTAATGTAAAAGTTATATAATATAATAACAGTAATCCGGATGTATTATGTATATAATCTAAATCAACTAAAAATGATACAATAATATTCACTGCGGTTTTCGTGCGATGCGACTTTACACAATTAACTCGGCTCATACAAGTTTTCAGAACACCATACTAGCATACTATTTTATGTTTATTTCAAATACATTCTGAAAACACCAAAATAAAACGCTATGAAAAAAGATAGATTCTGAAAACGTGTATATTTGTTCAACCCGTTTACAAATATATCGGTAATTAAAGTAGCGAAACCAGTATTTACCTGAAACTGTTACTCAAATATATTAAGTTTTAAATCATTGTTGGATCCGAAGACGGATACAACAAACGCTCTCGAACACATAATTCTTGCACTAGCACGTAAACACATTCACTCCAACGCATAATTCTTACACTAGCACGAAACAAATGCACTCGAACGCATAATTCTTACACTAGCACGTATCACAAACAATCTACATTTATATAACTTTCTTACAATGCTATTTGAGGATAGTAACACGCTCTTTATACACTTATTTATTCAAAGTTGTAAAACGAAATATATATTTGCATAGTAAGCATTTGTATATATTGCATAAATATTTAATTTTGTTTCTCGCCGTATTCAGTCAATACACATATCATCGTAAGGTAGGCTTACGTAAGGTGACGTTAAGAGATCGTTTGAGTTAGCTATCATGTAGCGCTAACGTAGCGACACCGTACATTAACCATAAAGGATCACCGTATCTAGTAACGTATGATTGTTTTAAGTAAGGTGGTCCTGGCTAGTAATAATAATAATAATAATAATAATAATAATAAAAATAATATCATCTTTATTTAACGAAGATAAACTTGTAAAGAAATATATCAAATATAATTTACAGAACATGCAATTTAAATGATACAAGGTCTTCAAACAGATATAATCAAAATCAATATCAACGAAACAATTAAGATTAAAACACTTTTACCGGTAATCAAATAGAATGATGCTGAGATAAAACAAAAATAGTCATACACATAAGCACTCACGTGATGTTTTTCTGTGTTTATATGAAGGTTGGCGCGTGCCGTGTTGTCATTCAAAAACACACTTTAAAGAAGCATACAAACAAACTGACACACAAAAAGCTTCAATCATGACAACAAATTTTAATCATGAAAACAAAGTTTAATAATGAAATAGCTGCAGTTTAATTAATCAAGAACGGCAAAAAGGTATGCTTTTAATTTATTCTTAAAAGTTACTTAATTATTTGTTTTCCATACTGAAGGAGGTATTGAGTTCTATATTTGTGTACTAGAGTATGCAAAAGATCGTTTAAGATAGTTTGTATTTGGTATAAGTATTAGCTTTAAATCTCCCCTTTAACAAGATTGCAAACAATAGTGATCGTTTTGTGAAGGTGGTATAAGGTCACATATATATGTTGGTGTTTGATTGTGAAAGACTTTAAAAACCATTACGAATGTGAAATATTGTATCCGTTGTTCAAGTGTTAACCAGTCAAGATCTTTAAAGAGTGTTATTGAATTAGTTACATAATTTTTATTTAAGATATGTGCTAAGCAATTTTTTTGTATTTTGACTATTCTATTAATTTCCGTTTTTACAGCTGAGCTCTAAGTAATGCATGCATAGTCAGATATAGATAAAATATATCCATTATAAAAGTAACTTTCGCATTTCAAGAGACAAATACTAGTAAGATTTAATTTTTTGAAGAAGGAACATTCTTGATGACATTTGGGAACATATTTTGTCAATGTGTATTTTCCAAGTTAAATTATTATCAATATACAGACCAAGAAGTTTCTGACTCTGAACATTATTGATAACAGTGTCTGAAACATTTAGATATAGGTTAAAATTTTGTCGAACTTTATGGTTTTAACCTAATACCATCCACGTTATTAAAAGTGGGTCAATAACCATGTTATTAGTTTGAAACTACTGCTGTTCATTCGAAAGATTGGTCTGTAGGTTAGATTAAATAATTTGCAGGCTAGTTCCAGCTTTGCGCAGAGCTGTATCATCAGCATACATTTCAGTATTACATGTAAGGTTCAATGACAGATCATAAACATACATTAGAAAAAGAAGAGCTCCTAGAATAGAGCCCTGGGGAACACCAGAGATAATGTTCTTGCGATAAGATAAAATGTTTTCTGCTTTGACAAATAAGTGTCTATTCGTCAGATATGAAGAAAACAGGTTGAGTGAAATTTCGTTAAAATGATAAAGTTTTAATTTATATAAAAGAACCTTGTGATCCACTAGGTCAAAAGCCTTTTTGAAATCTAAAAAACTGTACCAATCAATTCACCATCATCAATGCTTTAGCCAAGAATTAACTATGTTAACCAATGCTATTTGGCAAAGATGATGTCTTCTAAATCTCCAGCAGCCCCTTGAACCGGCTGTTGTTAGGTAATGGAGGAACACTCCCCAGGCATTCACAAGGAACTGTGTGATCTCGATGAGGCAAATGTGTGTACATGTCACGAGAACTATTGGTGGACATACGATCAGCCAAGTATTTCGTTAGACGGGAGATTAATTGTATATGTATCGGTACGTCTTTGTGAGACTATTTCGCTATAAATATACACATGTTTAGATTGTTACAGTCTTATATAAAATTGTTGTATATGATTCTATGTATTCCAGATGTGCTAATGTCTTTTCAATGCTGACAAGGACGGTACTGTAGTAAGCGTTCTACGTAGTGTCAGCTTTATGTGTACTTTTTGCAAATGAAGTACTACTTGTCGTCTCGGATAAGATTTCACGGATTTCTCCTGAGTTTTGCATTCAAATAAAGGGAGTTACTCAGCCCATGCCTAGACTATTTAGTGTAGTTTGGGTTTAACAATGATTCCATCGTACTCAACCTAATTTTAAATTACGCAGTTACATTTGCTTGACCTATAAGACAAATTTCACGACACAAAAATCTGAGAAACAAAACATCTCGATGAATCGGTAAATTTTGACACTATAACACTACTGGTCTTGAAAAGAAACGTCTTTATTATTTTTTTTATTATATAAATGTTTATCGATCGCGTAGTGATTTTAATAACATTTATATCACCCAGAGCAAAACGCTATGCAAATACCTGTGTTTTCATTATTGAACAGTGTTTTAGAAAATAAAAAGCGTTCAAAGGGTGTAATACTTTGCAGTATTAAATTTTTTCGTACCCTGCATTTTTTAACGAGCATGGGTAATTCTTTACATGGATGGCATTTACCAATTCTATGTTAAACTAAAACAAAGACATGAGATGTTACGCCATGGACATATTTCAGTTCAAGCAAAATAGGCTGGTCGTTACATACTCACCCGAAAGTCAGCCAGTCCCGTAGTGTATTAAGCCCACAGTATCTCAAAATTATAAAGTGCAAGTGGTAATCTACACATCATTATACATTATGTCACAGAGCAGTTTTGAGTATATGATTAAATTAAGTTTGTCAGTTGTGTAAGCCGTAATCGGCCAATTAATTAAAAAAAACCATTAACTGTAGACATACATTACACAATTTATCATACAATACAATTAATATTACAAGCAATGTATTTATCACATATTAAAAACATTCTGCATAACAATTGTTAAAGAATTAAACAACTCACATTTTGAAATTGAACGTTTTATTTTACATAAATAAAGTCATTAAAATTTTAACAGCTTATTTAGCCGTTATGCTTTGAGCAACTGCGCTCAGAAAGATAAGTAGTAGGATTATTTGAAATAGTTTATTGCTCAAAGAAACTTGTGCTGAGCTTTGAAAAGCATAGTCCACCAATTAAGGCTATCATTCTAAAACTTTATTTTAAATATGCTAAAGATTTTCGTTATTAAAACTCAACATTGTTAAGTTTCGATATCTGAATTACATTTTTTGCATACAGATATAAAACAAATCATATACGAGCTCCTTTTATTATCTGCTTTTCATTGAAATATGTATTTATTGTTTAAAAGCATATAACTAGTGATACTATTTTGTTTCTATAACCACCCATGAAACAAATCGATCATTCAACGAAATCAAGAAATACTCCACGTATTTCTAGTCGCACTTACAACATAATACGTATTTAATCGTTTAATTGACGTAAATAGGCAAAAATCATGTAGAACAAATTATATCGGGCTACCATATTTGGGTATGTATTGATATTACCTTAAATGCAACTATATATGCATTGTATTTGAACAATAAATACATCTAAAAATACTTGTATTATTACCCTGTAAAAGTGTAATAATTCCTAAGCTATTGTAGCCTACCGAGTATTGAAATACCTGGCTCGATCCCAATACTTGGGATTTGTGATGAAAACATCGGAAATTGCAGTTAATGTTATTTTCGTTATGCGTGTGCTAACAATTGAAATGCAATCACATTAACATATATGCATATTTGTTACTTAATTTTGGTGGCAATAATTACCTAAACATGAAATGAATATTAAAATCAATGCAGTCGGAACAAATGTTCTTTGATGATATGTATGACAATTAAAATACTAAACGTTTTAAGCAATAACGAAATATTAAATAAAGTTATATAGTATATCAATGTATCTCATACTAGACACAATAAACGCAATGATTAACATTGGCCTCCATTAAACTGTATACGCATTGTAATATATTGTCTGAACCAGATATTTGCTTCCCTCAAAAAATTAACATCATCAACGTCATCGGTAGAATCAGGGTCATCATCAACAAAGTTTAGACCTTCACCAACGGTATATATTTTCAAAACAGCATTGCCCAATTCATCTAGTTCCAGTCTCTCCAGTGAATATTCATCCAGCGGTGCTTCACTGCCGAACAAGAGGTAACAATCGAAGGAACTGTCCAATGCGGTCAATTGTTTCAACATGCGGCGAAGTAAGGGTGGGGACAATGATTCGTAAATGACAAATATACGTCTTACTGAATTTGGTAACTGAAGTGGACTATACTCGCTTAATACAACTCTTAGCTTTTTCAGTTGTGTAAGGGTTTGCAGAGACTCTGATAACAACATTGAATGGTCAATACCTTTCAGGGTCAAGCATTTTATGTCCGTACCGCGTATTGCTTCATAAAAACCGGGACTGTCCCCGTCACAAACCAGTGTGACATAGGACATGCCATAGGAAGTTGTCGGGCCTATATCATCTAATTCAGACTCACTAGTCTTAGCTTCCTCTAAATCTTGTAGCTTTATTGTGCATGTATCAAGCACGCATTTGACATCATGGTTGAATGTAGACATCGTGATTAAAATGTTGCGCAGCCATGTCGAAGGACATTCGCCATGTTTCAATGTGAAACATTCTATAGAGCGCGGCAGAGAAATGCATTGGGTATCTGACACACCTTCGTTTTGTGGTCTAAACCATTTCTTTATATCCAATACCCGCGAAATGCTGGCTAATGTAAGATTTCGTAGGCTGTGAAGCTGACATAATACATCGGGAAGCGACGACAGTGTTTGTAGCATATCACATGAATCTGGTTTTTGCAATATTGACGAATCCAACGCATCTAATGTGCCTTGCAAAAACAGATGCATTTCTTTAAGAGAATGTGCAGATGACATCAGTACTTTTGGAAGATCACGTATTTGCACAGAATCTGCTTGTAAATGCAATGACCGAATTTGTGTCATGTTAGTCATCAAAATACATGTCAAGGCATCAATGTCCTCAGGATCAAACACGTAATCAAAATCAAAGTTACTGAGTTTCAGACAAATATCAACGGTATATTGGTTGTTGGCGTGGTATTCCTTGAAGCCAGACACAATTATGCGTTGGAGCTCTCTGCAGTCGTAGACGTTATGTCCCCCTTGATTTGCGTGTTCGTCCATTATACACGAGAGTTTATTGGCAGCCACAATGTTCATTCCACAAACAAATATGAATACCTGAGACAGGTCAAAATAGGCATTCGGTATGCGGTTTAGGTAATTTGAAATGACGTTATTGGCGACATTCGAATTACAGGCGAAGTGATAGGCAGCCAGAAACTCTTGTATTGACTTGTGTAGAAAGAAACATGTGGATGGTTGATAAGTGAAAGTTGAACATTTTCTTTCCGATAAAATACCAGAGGTCAGTGCGACCGATTTTTCTTCCGAAGATACGTATTTCAACAATTCTCTTTCGGCAAACACAATAGAACTCTCTTTTTCCTCTGAAAACATCAGTTCAAATGCTGCTCTTGACAGAGCATCAAAGCAGTCAATATTTGGTTGTATATATCTAGTGTTCACGAAACACTGAAACTGAGGGGGGTTAAAATAAGCCGTTTTTCTGCTCGACTTTTTAAACAGGCTGTCAATCAAAATGCTATATATTTCGGCGATTGAACCTTTCACAGAAACGCCGTCTAACCATGCACACACTATGAGTGAGAGCAACATTGGAGATGATAATAACCCTTCTAGTTTTCCTTCGGATATATAGTTTAGCAGCTCCGAGTATTTTTCATCAATATTTTCGAAAACTGTGCATCGTATAATAATCTTACACAGCAGATATGGGTCATTTATTCCCACAAGTTCTAACAGGTTGTCTATTTGAGAATCCTTTATACGCTCGTCAGTCATCTTCCATGGCCGAGTTGTAGTAAACACAGTACACCGTATACGAATGCCTCTCGGTAACAACGGTATGGCCAATTGTTGGTTAGTATCAAACCATTCATCCAAACCGTCTTGCAACACAAAACAAACCTCTGTATTTATGATTTTCTGAATGAGTTTATATGCGTTTTGGCGGTCTTCATCTGTGTAATATAACAACACTATAATCTGTTCTTCGATCATTTTCATTACTTCGCGCTGATTTAAAGAGTCTCTTAGAGTTATGTAGAATACAAATTTAAAGACCTTTAATGTTTCAACGTCAATAAAGGCCGTTTGCTGTTCGGGATACATATGCGAAGTTGTAGGTTCACCACACCAATCAAGAACCAACTTCGCTGCAAAAGTTGATTTTCCCGTACCAGGCTCTCCTTGTAAGAATATTCTTCGATTTAACGTACCATCCAATAATAGTAAATCTTTGTATGTCTGTATGCGTAAACCTTTCTTTTGCCGTCCGCCTTTGTCTTTGGACAGCAAATATATCTTTGGCGGAACAGTGCAATCCCTTAAAAGCTTGTCATGGCTTGGCATCAGCGGAGATATTGGCACGTGACTCAATATCTCTACGTAAAGGTCCTTTAAACGTTGCAGTAAATCTAAAAACGTAAAATAGAATATCTTACATGACAAACAGGATTTCAAAAGCACATAAACACGAAAAACAGTAAATAAGAATTCGAATAATAAAGTAATAATTCTGAGGTATAAGATACGGATGAATGAAACAACCGCCGAATTTGGTGATGAAGTTAAATACGTTGTGAAGTAACATTATAGAACATTACTTATAGTATATAGTATTATGTATAATATACCCTCGCACTGTCTGGCATAGTCATCATATTCGTTGTGCATCCTGCTCTCGTACACTTTTTGAAGTTCACGTTTCCCATCTTCTATTGTTGTAGTTAATAATTCCTGTCCAGTTCTTACAGTTGATTCGATGTCATTCTTGCCATGTTCTATTGTTGCCCCTAAAGTTAAAGTACCTTTAGAGGTCGTTAGTTTGAGCTCACAAAAAGCAGCTAGTGTGGCTAAGGAAATGGCGTCAGTTGCCTCAATAATGGCTGACTCGATTTCACGTATATCTTCACGCGTATCACAGTTTGTGTCACTTGATTTAAAAGCGTTTGAGTGTTCCATTTTTATATTGTCGGGAACTGTGTATTAGTTACTGTTTAATATCGCAGTGCTTCTCTTTCATTCTGGCGAACAATTCATGTAATTAAATGTTGTTATTTAGTATCAAGTGCTTTTGTATTATTGCTGGTTCTATCTGACGTTGTTCGTTCTCTTCCGAAACTCTATTAGCCGTGCCACATTATTCGTTTCTTATGTCATTCGTTATCTTTGTTTGTCGGCGTGTTGTATTTGTTGTTGTTATAGTTCTTTTTTTCAAATAACTTATAAATATAAGTGTGTCTGTTCACAAACGATTGCTATAAAAAGACCATGTGAAACGAAAAACACAGTAGTATATCTCCACATTCCCATTAAAACGCGCGCATGTTCGGACAACCACCATCGTTAAGTGTACATTTAAATGCGTTCATACTCATTATAAAGCCGCAGAACAATAAGTGGACAAAGTTAAGCGCTGTCTTAAAGGTGTAATGCAACACTTAAAATTATGAGACGCTTTATGAGAGAAAAATGTTTGCATGACCAATATATCACTTGCCTGATGCAAAGGTCTTATAAATTAATACGTGCTTCTCTACTACTGATACAGTTGGCGTTTCATAACGTTTATTATGACTTCCAACAGTGTTATTGACAGGTTACTGACCTGTGTAGTCCCGCCCACAACGATTTCATTTAGCCGATCGAATATGGCGCTTTTTAGGGCGGAGTTTATTCCTTACTAACAACTAAAAACGTGTTTGACATACTAACGTTGGCGGGAAAAGTAAACAAACATTTTAAAACATTTGATTATTATATTAAACGTTTAATTGAATACCGGTAATTTCCTTATCCATGTCACAAATTGGATATCAAAATTATGGAAGCGTATACTGTAATATAGAGCCTCATTTTAGAAAACAATATAACGTCGTAAAGCGTAATTTTTTTCTCATAAACACTACAATAAAGGACGTACGCGACCAGTACACGCACGTTTGTCATGAGCCATCCGTGACCTCGTGCATGGCAATTTTCGCGCGTTTTTGCAGCAAAACACGCTTTTTACATGAAACAACCCCTTATTTTATGTCGATTAGGAACCGCATATTCAAGTATTAAAAAACGGTGATTTTCGGCTTTTAATGCCCGCATGTTGTATAACTGATAATAATTATTGATTTCTTTTGCATCCGAAAACAATTAATGAAATAAACAACTGTCAGTCATGACAGAATTTGAAAGGGGATAAAGTTAGGCTTTTCAACGAATCTGAATATATGTATGATTTAATATTAATTCTATAAAAAATATATAGCCTAAGCGATACAGGGCGGTTGTTAAAGCGATACTGCCGATTTGATCGCCGCGGGCATTTCAAACGTCGTAGTCGATTTCGGAAAGGTGGGTTCGCGCGATGCGACCGATTTTAGGGAGTTGGATCCGAGCGGTGCAGCCAATTTCGGTGATTTGGGGTTGATCAGCCGATTTCGGGGAGCAGTGGTGCGGATTTCGAAGAGGTGGGGGTCAAACGGAGCGGCCGATTTCGGGGGGAGGGGGGCCAAGGGGTCGGATTGGAACGATCTCGGGGGAAGGGTCGAGCCGATTTTTGTTGCGGGTGGTGGTGTCCGGGATGCCGACAAGCCTTCAAGAAATCCTGCGGGAAACCCTGTGACCCCATCGAAGAGGTCGGGGTATATTGGTTTGCAAATGTCGGTCGTTCTTGCTGCTCCCTAAGTCGAATAGTGTTTATCGCATCTTCAGCAACCTTTATGAAAATGTTTGTGGGCATACTATCTCGGATAAGTTCAATAATCAGCCAAATCGCACATGAAGCTGCAGAATTATGGCCTTGGAATTATCTAAAAGTCGGAGTACCATATCTTTTATTATGCTTTCTATCAAAAATGGCCGGGTATATTGGTTTGCTCATGTCGGTCGGTCAGTCTGTCTGTCTGTCTGCCGGTCGGTATTCCACGTTCCTTTCCGCACCCTTAATCGAATAGTTATAATACATAAATGTTGTCTGTATGGTTATACCTTTTTTATATTAGCAACATACTGTGAACGTTCTTGGTCTTCACATCCGAGCTATTATATGCGCCCTTTTAAATAGTGAAGTTGAAGATACATCAAGCATTTGAGCATCAGTTTATTTAATAGTCATATACACAACTCCTCAAGACATTTCCGTTGCATTAAGACATTCTGATAATGCTCTATTGTTTTGTTATTTTAGTATGCCATATGAACACTCTAGATACGCTAGTGGTTATATCCTGTTGTGACTGAATCGCGTTGTGCTACATGTAATACAATTGTCTAGATAAATACTATTCTGTGTTAACCGTTGTAACTGGTTGTTTCTTCAAATTGCCTTTCATAAAAAGTGTATAGTATGTTACAAAGTTTGCGATGGCCTTATTACAGCTTTTAATACGTGGGCTAGGTATTGTAAATATTTAATAATTTTACAGTTACAACAAAACATTAGTTAAATGGGAGACATATATGTGAACGTCGATATATGATGTTTTGATAATTGCATCTTATGTATTTTCCATTTACGTACTGTTCCATTGCATCAATACGAAATCAAGTTTAAGATAAGGTTATTGCGTGATTGTAAATGCACATGCTCATAAAGTTCCTTAACATAAAGAAGAGAGCATGCTGAACAAGTCAAGTCAAGTCAAAGATTTATTAGCATATTCAAAAAGAACATAGACATACAAGACATACACAATTAAATTATACACGAAGATGACACAATACAGTGTAAGTGACAAAATGTGATCTCTTATAATGACAAAATGAATAAAATGCATATAAAAGGAAAATGAATAAGGGATGGAAAAAGCATGGAATAAATATTGTGTGGCATAAGGTAAGAAAGAAATCCAAGCATACTCGCTTACGTTATCGGATCGTTACGCATGTCATTTGCCATACTTAAAAAAGTTGCTATATTTATTAATAGTTTTTCATTATTACACGACACCAAGCCGTTAAATTGTGTAATACTGGGCCATTGGAGTTAGTATCTGGGTAAGTATTTAATACGTAATTCCCTATACAAAGGACAACTAACAAAAAGTGATATTCATTTTCTATAACATTCATAGTACATTTGTTACATATTCTATTTTCACGATTTATATTTCTATATCTACCTTCTTCAATATTTAAGTTATGCGCTGAACATCTAAAGTTTGTAAATAAGAATCTTAAGTTGGTGTTATTAATGCAAAATAAGTATTTTTCAATTATAAATTATTTTTTAAAGTTTAAGTAACAATCTAATTTCTCAGAGTTTCTAACATTGGAATACCACTGTTGCAGATAATTATCATATAATCTCCTGACAACAGCTTCGATTTGTAGGTTTGAAACTATTTCACAATCGAATAAATAGGCAAACCCAAGCTCATTTAACATTTATTTAACCTGTATTGTCCATGTATTAATGGGTTAAGAACTTATCATTGCATCATTTTGTTTTAATTTGTCACGTATGGCAAAAAACCATGGTATCAAATAGCTTGTTTAAAGAGAACAAAGCACGCAGTGCCTGTTCGGATAATTGTTTCTGTGCTTGCAAAAATGTTCCGTTTTGTGACAAAGTGACACCAAGATATGTAAATTTATTAACAATATTGAGTTGTATGCCATCAAAGCGAATATCCACCTTTTCCATTCTATTACCTTTTCGCAATGGCGAAAGGGGTTCACCCTGTTTGACACCCATGTTACTGTCGAAATATTCAATGTACTGTAATCGTGCAGTGCTATTTTTCTAATTATTATTATTATTATTTGATTTGACACGTACACAAGATTTAACTTCTTCATATATCTTTTTGAGCACATTTACAAGTTTTGTGGAAGCTCCATATTGTAATAATTTGAACAATATACCGTTTCTATAAATAACACCAAAACTTTGCGAAAATCTATTAAAGCGCCGTATAATGTTCGTTTATCGTTATGTATAACTTTATTTATAATATAATACAATATAAAAATACAGTCTACTGTGCTTCGTTTATCTCTAAAACCATATTGACAGTCAGTAATGAAGCTAATGTCGTCAGCCCATTTACGTAAACGAATGTCTAGTAATATAGAAACTATTTTGGAAAAAATACTTGTTAGTGTTATTCCTCTATAATTGTTAACAGCATTCATATTACCTTTTTGGGCACTGGCACTATAATACCTTAGACCAACTTTTATGATAAAGACCATGTGCATACATATATTTAAACAGTTTACACAGAATAGGTGCAACATGTTCGCTGCTTTCAATAAACATTTCTGGCGTTAGATCATCAACTCCACCACTTACCCCTTTTTAACAAACTTAAAGCTTTAACAACTTCATCCACAGTAAAATCACTATCTCATTGATTTATTCTAATATTGGCACTACATGTATTATTCTCAACATCTTCGTTACAAAATGCTTCATTATCAAAAAGATTTTTAAAATGCACAAAACACTCTTCTTTACTGAGTTATTTTCTTGAGGTTTGGTTTTGCGCAATTTCTTTCCAAAATTTATGAGGTTGCGTTTGAGCCAGATTATGTAATTTATTCTTTTGTTTTAAATTGTATTTACGTTTTTCGTTGCGAGTTATATTCCTGTAACAGCTACGTTTTTTATTAATAATCTGCGGCATACATCATATTCATTATTTTTATATGCTCGATTTGCAGATCTTAACTCACGCCTAGCTTGTTCACATTCATTGTTAAACCATTCATTTCTAAATTTACGACCAGCATTCGTGCCTCTTATGTTGATGGTGTTTCCACATGCAGCAAAGGCATTATCGTATAATAACTTTGAAAAAGATTCTATACTGTCATCAAAATCACATTGACCGCTTATAATGCCATCAACAATAGCTTGAAAGTCCTCTTTACATGACACAATATTTGTTCTCAATGTTTCAATATTAGCGCTACTCCATGTAAATTTGACATATGGTGCACCATTATTACTACTTTCTGACTTTTGATTTATGTCCACTTGTAATACAAATGATATTGGAACATGAGAAGAGAATATGTATAAATCATGGACAGTAAAACTTTTAACTAATGGAAATAAATCTCCCGACACAATCAGGTAATCAATAACACTATTACCATGATTTGACAATTGCATATAATTCCCCACATTAGCGTCATTAACACTTCTTCCATTAACCATTTTTAGATTACTGGATAAACACAAATCAATCAATTTAATGCTTGACGTGTTAACGGACTTATCCAAAGAATGTCTGGTTGGAAATGTACATGTATCAATTGCGTAACTTGTTTCTAATGTTGGTATAAACCGTTCACAATCATTAATATTTGACAAAATATCAGATCGTACACCCGTACGAGAGTTTAAATCACCTAAAATTGCAGTTAAACCAAGATCACTGTATTTTCTTACACCATATTCTAACAATTAAAAAAATCCAGTTTCATGCCTTTTATAGTAAATCGACGTGTTTGGCGGTATATAAACAAAGCATACAGATAAATCCCTCTCAGTGTTCAATAATCGTCTATCGGCTTTAATCCATATAAAACCACTACTGTCTGTTTCACACACACCGTTATTCCATTCAACACGGATTATTTAATTAACAGCATTACTCACCCGTGACCTCGTTTGGATGTATTACATTCCGGCCTTTGCACATTAATAGTTTGATTACTATTTATAATTACTGAATCATTTTCTTCAAGCCACGTTTCACATAGAAATAATATGTCAAAATAATGGACTATATTTATAAATTCAGAGTCATTGATACATGATTTTAAACCTTCAATATTCCATGAACCTATAGTACAGTCAACCGCACGCTTTTCCCCACAGTCCTATTGAGAAAAGTCTACACCTGGTTCAGTCGGCCCGGTTGTTGAGGTCGCCGGAAGTGTGGTCGGCTGGGGCGCCGCTGCATTTCCTGACGCTTGTGTTTCAGTATAAGCATGCTGAGTTGCCCCCACTGACCCTTGATCCTGCGGCTTTACTGACGGCGCTGGGGCAGGAGGTGCCGGTTGAGGGAACGCACCCGCTGAAGGCGCAGACACACGCGGCTGATGATGTAATGACGCTTTTGGTCGCACCGTGGAAGCGGAAACGCCGTTGGACAAGAAAATATGGTGTTGTGATGATGGTCCATATAGCTTATTGTATATGTAGAGCTTATCTCGTATGACAGGTACAAGGTTACGACGGCGTTTGTTGACTTCTGGTGGGTAATGGTCGGTCACATTGGGGCCGCTGAAATTGAGTTTTGTGCGTTTGAGCGATTCCTTTACAATCATTTTTGATTTCGTGTTCACAAATTTGGCAACAATTGGGCGGGTTTCTCTTGAACGTACGCACCAACTATGTGAGCTCTGCTTATCTTTATGCACTGTTCTGGGTTTTCTATATGTAATATAGTTTTTCAAAAATCGAGTACTTTGGACTCACAGTTTTCGCAAAAAAACGGGTCTTTGCGATCATGTGGTATTTGATGCATAGCAGGAGCTTACGAAGAAGGCGTATAGACGTCACCGGAAGTAGCGGATAGAGAACGACCGGAAGTAGCACTTGAGTTTGGCTTGCCCAATGCCTTTGCCTCCGGTCCCTCGGGGATGCCCCAAAACAAGGAGTTATCCCGTATTGAACGACGTTTAAGGTCCAGCACATTCTCGTTCGCACTTTCTATAAATCGTTTTAATTGGTCATTTTCAGATTTCACCACAGACAGTTCGCTCTTTAAAACTCCGATATCACTAGTGTTTCGCGACGAAGAAGCTAATTGCCCATCGTATTGATCATTGATAAATTAGTGACTGTTTTCACTGTCCTCGATGTTGGACTCCATATCGGCTAATCGGTCCGTTATGTGTTTTATACACGACTTTATTTGATCTAATTGGCATATTTTATTGTCCATACTTTCTAGCCGTTGAAAAAGCTTATGCACGTAATCAGGGGTCGTATCTTGTGTTATCGGAGTTAAAATCAGAGAATTACCTGTCGCCATGTTCATAAAATATGGTGTTTGTTGGCTGAAAAAGTGTGGGCTAATGTGGTTTGCAGGCGTTGAAATAATAAACGACGGGGCTGTCCGAACAACTGGTTGCTGTGGCGTCGGCTGTGGTCTTTGACCTGTAGCCATTTTGCGCTTTGTATCTTTTTTCTCTGAAGACGGTGTCCGTTTTTCGGTTTTCCTTTTTCTCGTCATGAATTTGCATTTCACAAATATCCATCGCAAATGAGAACTAACATTTTCGACTTATTTGAACCACTCTACCGTCCAAAATACCCAAAATAACCACTGAAACAATTGATTTAGTATTGAATGTTCTTAGTTTTAAAAAAACGCGGCCATATTCGTTCGACGCATGCGCATCATAAGGTCACATCGTTGTAACTATACTAAGGAAACTAACTATGATGTTGAATTCATTATAATATTCAGCTTCTGTAGTCATATGTGTTATAACCTGAGATGGCTCATAAAAGTCGCAACGTATAATTCTTAAATGATCCTGATTGTTTAAAAAAAAATTCATAAGAGGCTCAGTGCAATTATGTATTATATAAAAATATTTACTAAAATATTTTTATGTAGTGATCTATGTTCGAAGTATACATTGGGTGTATTTGTATATAATCACTGATCACTGGCTTCCGAGTGTACATTAGTTATGAAGCAAAGTATTCAAAACTGTAACACGAGCACATTTTAGACACCGGTTGTTTGGACGATTCACCATATGTCATGCCGTAAACATAATGTAAATGTTCTATCAGTGAATCAATCGTTGAAATATCCATGTCTAGTTGTTTACCAGTCAGGCTGTCTCGTTTGGGCACGTTTTTCAAGGTGACTGGGCGAATATCTCTCGTGTACAGTAGATGTTCCCGCTATGATGGCTGATTTTATGAGCGAAAAATGTTATTTTCCATTGTTCAGTCAAATGGAAATTTTTTAGAAAGTGCTAAACAGTACTACACTGTATCTTGATATAGCTTAACACGTACTTAATGTGTTGTTGTTGTTTCTCGGGTGAAGTTAAACTGGTATTCATAGTAATATACAGCACCATGTATATATTGTATTTGCATTCACGTTATAATGCCCAGCTCAAATAATGCAAAGCTAACATGGAGTGTTCAGTCCTAATAAGAAGGATTTCAACAGCAGATGTAAATAATCAGTATTCATACACGTATCTCTCCAATCTCCATGGGAATACATAATATTTATTACGTGTATTACAGACTAATGGGAAAAATTTGAAATATGACGATAACTAAATGAGGTTCTGTCTGGGACGCTTCTCGGAAAATATGTAGTCGTCAACAGGTGTTGTTATTGTATTGGCAGGTTAATTGGAATGCATAGTAATGACAAATTTTGCGTAGTACGAGGCAACACCGGTTGTTTTGACGAATCACCATATGTCGTGCCGTAAACATAATGTGAATGTTCTATCAGTGAATAAATCGTTGAAATATCAGGCAATTGAACACGCCATGTCTAGTTGTTTACAAGTCAGACAGTCTCGTTTGGCCACGTATATCCAGGTGACACTGTAACGTGATTGCCTCCGTTACGGATATCGACGGTTCTTTTACTAAGCGAATATTTCTCGTGTACAGTAGATGTTTCCGCTATGGTGGCTTGTTTTATGAGTGATATATTGTATTTCCCCTTGTTCAAGCATTTAAATGGAAATTGTTTAGAAAGTTCTAAACAGTACTGTACTTGATAAAGATTAACACGTACTTAATGTGTTGTTGTTGTTTATCGGTTGAAGTTAAACTGGTATTCATAGTAATATGCAGCACAATGTATTTATTGTATTTGCATTCACGTTATAATGCCCAGCTCAAATAACGGAAAGCTAACATGGAGTGTTTAGTCCTAATAAGAAGGATTTCAACAGCAGATGTAAATAATCAGTATTCATACATGTATCTCTCCAATATCCATGGGAATACATAATATTCATTACATGTATTACTGACTAATGGGAAACATCTGAAATATGACAATAAATAAATGAGGTTCTGTCTGGGACGCTTCTCGAAAAATATGTAGTCGTCAACAGGTGTTGTTATTGTATTGACAGGTTAATTGGAATGCATAGTAATGACAAATTTGCGTCGAACGAGGCAACACCGGTTGTTTTGACGATTCACCATATGTCATGCCGTAAACATAATGTGAATGTTCTATCAGTGAATAAATCGTTGAAATATCAGGCAATTGATCACGCCATGTCTAGTTGTTTACCAGTCAGACTGTCTCGTTTGGCCACGTATATCCAGGTGACACTGTAATGTGCTTGCCTCCGTTACTGATATCGACGGGTTTTTTTACTAAGCGAATATTTCTCGTGTACAGTAGATGTTTCCGCTATGGTGGCTTGTTTTATGAGTGATATATTGTATTTCCCCTTGTTCAAGCATTTAAATGGAAATTGTTTAGAAAGTTCTAAACAGTACTGTACTTGATAAAGATTAACACGTACTTAATGTGTTGTTGTTGTTTATCGGTTGAAGTTAAACTGGTATTCATAGTAATATGCAGCACCATGTATATATTGTATTTGCATTCACGTTATAATGCCCAGCTCAAATAATGCAAAGCTAACATGGAGTGTTCAGTCCTAATAAGAAGGATTTCAACAGCAGATGTAAATAATCAGTATTCATACATGTATCTCTCCAATCTCCATCGGAATACATAATATTCGGCCAAACTCTCAATGGCAGCTTTCTTTAATTTATGTTTAATATGTGTTTGACGTTAAAACCTGTTTTAAATACAATGTTTATCCGTATACTAATTATTGGAAGAGCCACGAGGCTGGTTACATGTATGCCTTTGTATTTGCGTTTTCTGAACATTGTCACACAACGAGGCTTACATTACATGCATTACAGACTAATGGGAAACATTAGAAATATTACAATCATGATGTTCTGTCTGGGACGCTTCTCGGAAAATATGTAGTTGTCAACAGGTGTTGTTATTGTATTGGCAGGTTAATTGGAATGCATAGTAATGACACATTTTGCGTAATACGAGGCAACAAGGGAACGCGTGGGACGGGCTAATGTATACATGTATGTTTAACATTTAAGTTGTTTTTCTCGTGGGGATTTACAAAATGGCACCGTGTCTTATTTTTCTAGTAGCCATCAATTGCACATTTGCTGTTATCTGTTCTAAGGTATGTCAATTATTATTTCATAATTCTTCTAAATATAAATCCGCAGTAGGCGGAAAATGTCGTCCCGGATTAGCCTGTGCGGACTACAGAGGCTACATATGTAGTCCGGGACGACACTACGCACATGCATTCTGCTCGATTATCACACGACACGCCTCATATGTAAACACATTGTATAATTATCATCTCCAAGACCTCATTGTAATGTTATATGCTTTATCAGTAACCAGATTCAGTTTAAAAAACTTTCATTGTAAGCAGTTTCATCCACGTCTACAATGTCTCTGAGAAAAAGATGTATATAGCAATGCACGAACATGTGAAAATATGTATATTTTACACGGTTTTCTTATCACATCCCAATATACAGGAAACCTCCGCAACAGATTGTCCACCTGGTACACTTTGTATGGCGTTTGCTAAAGGATTGACTGGTTGGACATTGTTTCTATGCGCTTGTAAGTTCCTGTTGATGTTTTTTTTAATTATGTGACCATAAATGTATGCGTATATATCTTCGTTGCATGTGAAGATAATAGTTATGCTGTATACAGATGTTATTTACAAAACAAAACTATTGACATGACATAATATTATTTAATACATAGCCTTTCGGTCGATGTGTTCGATTTTTGTGATAATTGCTGACACAAAGCTTGTTAATTGGAAGAGAACGCCGCTAAATACATACGCATTGTTAATGTATTATATGCCAATATTTTTCATTTTGTAATCGTTTGTTGTTGTTTGGTCTTCGTTTCAATTCACAATTTGTTTGATACATATTCACGTTGGTAATACAATATTTGCTGAACCTGAATGAAAAATTGCACAATATAGCGCCATTCTCAAGATGTATGACAACAAACTACAACAGTTGACAATTACGGTGAATATTTACCGTCGTTATATAATCTATTAATGGACACTCCCACATTGGTCCGAATAGCCATATGTGACTGAATATAAAAGTAATGTCGCATAGCCTTGACTCATGTCTTATGGGTTAAAAATAGATTTGTGAATTTCCCAAAATGTGTAACCGGCTTGCACATAAACATGAATTGCGTTATGATATCATACTAAGGCAAACGTTTAAACGGAATCGTTTCGTGTTTTGCTGGAAAACGTTTACAAAACTCAGGAACGTTTAAAAGGTATTTTAATAGACTCGAAATTTCACAGGCCGTTTTTAGTCGGGTCCACAATCATCACCAATGACAAACCTGTAACGTTTTCTTCTTAACAACTTCTGTGTCTTATTCATACCTCTTTCGTAACTATGCCCTTTAATCTTTAAACAATTTACCGCAGAAAGCAATGCTCTGATCAGTAGATAAATTTGGCGCATGTAGGCACGAAGTGCAAGAGGTTATCCCGCCATTTTTGCAAAAGCAAAGCAGATAAAATATACATTTTTAAAGCAAAATCCGTACACTTCATTCAATATCCAATTAGTACTACGAGTTCAACAGCGGTAACGATTAAAAACTGGTAAATCACTAAACAAATGTCCTTAAGAATATATATTTTGTAGAATAAAAAGGACCCCATAACTAATTTGAGTGTAACTTTATGATTCGAGAACGACAAGAATTTGATTGTGACGTAATTGCGAGAATAGGATGCGCACTAGACATAATCATCCGGAAAGAATGATTTCTTTCAGTTTGGTACGGAATCCGGTAAATGGCGTATGGAATGTCGTGCCTCTTACGGCGAGGGCGAGACACGAGAATGGCGCGAAACACGAAGCGAGACACGATATTCCCGCGAAACACGAAGCGAGGCACAATATTGTAACACGAGATCTTGCACTGTCGCAGTAGCCCATACCACGATATCTCGTGGCAAAATATCGTGTCTCGCTTCGTGTCTCTCGCAATTCTCGTGCCTCGCGTTCAAATGTCGAGACACGAGATGCGAAGCGAGACACGAAGCGATATACGATATTCAGGCGAGACGCGAAGCGAGGCACGATATTATATCGTTCAAATATCGCATTTGCGCGAGACACGAAGCGAGGCACGATATTTTACCGCGAGACACGAAGCGAGACACGAGAATTGCGCGAAACACGAAGCGATACACGATATTTTGTCGCGATATATCGTGGTATGGCATACTGCGACAGTGCGCGATCTCGTGTTACAATATCGTGCCTCGCTTCGTGTCTCGCGGGAATATCGTGTCTCGCTTCGTGTTTCGCGCAATTCTCGTGTATCGCCCTCGCCGTAAGAAGCACGATATTTCATATGGCACTAACCGGATTCCGTAGTTTCGCGACAACAATGACCCTTTTGTTTTTAAAAGAACAGTGGTATACCGTTTAAACGGTGGCGGTTTTGTTTATTTCATTTCGTTTAAACGTTTTTAAGAAAAAAAAATGAAAACGTGGTAGCCTCATACCATACATCTACACCACTGAACGTATATCAACTTCCCTTTGGTCCTAGCAACACGTAGAGCTGGTGCCAAATGTGACCCGAGCCTAACTGATGTAGACGTTTGTCAGCCCGGTCTCAGTTGTCTGTTATCCGAGTGTCATAGATAACTGGACTCTGCCGATACACGTGTCAATCATCATCAGGTATTTTTAAAAGTAAAATCAGACTCAATAACTACGAAACTTCGCAATCTGAAATTGTGTCTGAACTTCACGCACTGATAATGACATTGTCTACATTCGAGCATTGACTTTTATGTGCCTGTACCTTAGGATTAAGACTTGACCGTAATATGAAAACATGTACATAGTCTTTAGTTTTAATATGAAAACGTGTACATATTCTCTAGTGTTAATATGAAAACGTGTACATATTCTCTAGTGTTATTATGAAAACATGTACATATTCTCTAGTGTTAATATGAAAACGTGTACATAGGCTTTAGTGTTTCCGTGTAAAATATAAAAATAAGACATGAAGTTAAATATAGTGTACTTTTTAAATGCGTTGTCTCGTAGGTAAATATCTTTTTCGAACCGTTTTGAAATTACTTCATCGACGCACGCAGGTTATTTGTAAACAGATGTAAATTGTTTCATGAAAATCTTTCAGATTTACGTCAAATAAATTATACTG
Organism: Congeria kusceri; assembly: GCA_027627225.1. Classification (NCBI taxonomy): domain Eukaryota; kingdom Metazoa; phylum Mollusca; class Bivalvia; order Myida; family Dreissenidae; genus Congeria; species Congeria kusceri. The sequence goes on from CM051024.1 coordinate 83,038,531, forward strand.
AAATGTGTTTTCGTTCAAATGGTAATGTTTACACACACAGCACGACTTCTAAAAACCAGTTGTCCAACACCATGCATTCACATCAAACTATGAACTGTGAAAACAGACTCTGTTTGGTAATTATTGTTTTAATGTGCATACAAGCATTTAAGAGCAAAATGCTATATGGCTCGAATAATATATTAACTAGTGACAGAGAAACTACAAACTGTGACTTCTAGTAGTTTTATCATAGATCACCATGCAAGTATACTACCCCAAACATAGAGAAACTTTCTGTAGAAGATACCGTACATTAAGTAATTTAACTTTTGATCGAAAAAGGGTGTTCTCATTATTTAAAAGGCTTATCTTAAAGCTGTTACAATATATCGGGTAAACCTAATTTCTACTCGATGCCATCTGAATTAAATATTAAAATGTGCAATGCTTTTATATGTAATATTCGAAAAGAAAAGACAAATAGATTAACGCAAGTTATTCCAGTATTAAAACTCCAATTTCGTGAAACAGACAACATGCATTATGTAATTATCACTCTAATACACATAAGTGATGTGCTTTAAAACAAATGTCATTATATATAGATTATATTATACAAACAATCTGACTTCTTTTTAGGACTACGAAGTGACGTGTGTTTAAGTGAAAACAGGACTTGCAGTATCGCATACAGCCGTGACAGTGATGGGGTCGCAATGAAAGTATTGAGGAATTAGTTTCTTCTGTTCAGAATGGAGATGATGTCCAGATACCTTACTTCGAATTGAGATCTATTGCAGTTCAAAAGACCTGATATTCTGCAGTAGATGACATTCACCAAGTAAGTGGTTTCGTCACTAGCAAAGCATATTATACGAGGCTATAAGAATAAATAACAAAAATAAATGCACTGAAGCGAAATTAATATTATGGTAGCACTATTTAACTTTAAGGATCATAGTGGGTTTATAATATTGTTGTAACGCATATTCGTTTAAAATTGTCAATAGTATTTACTGACAGTGGTTGGCACACTCGCTTCTCACATAGGCAACATGAGTATAAACTGAAAGTGGTTGCACACTCTCTTCTCATATAGGCAACCTGAGTATTTCTGACAGTGGTTGACACACTCACTTCTCACATAGGCAACATGAGTATTTACTGACAGTGGTTGGCACACTCACTTCACAAATAGGCAACCTGAGTATAAACTGACAGTGGTTAGCACACTCACTTCTCATATAGGTAACCTGAGTATTTACTGACAGTGGTTGACACACTCACTTCTCACATAGACAACCTGAGTATTTACTGACAGTGGTTGACACACTCACTTCGCACATATGGAACCTGAGTATTTACTGACAGTGGTTAGCACACTCACTTCTCACATAGACAACCTGAGTATTTACTGACAGTGGTTAGCACACTCACTTCTCATATAGGCAAACTGAGTATTTACTGACAGTGGTTAGCACACTCACTTCTCACATAGACAACCTGAATATTTACTGACAGTGGTTAGCACACTCACTTCTCATGTAGGCAAACTGAGTATTTACTGACAGTGGTTAGCACACTCACTTCTCACATAGGCAACCTGAGTATTTACTGACAGTGGTTAGCACACTCATTTCTCATATAGGCAACCTGAGTATTTACTGACAGTGGTTGACACACTCACTTCTCACATATGGAACCTGAGTATTTACTGACAGTGGTTAGCACACTCACTTCTCACATAGACAACCTGAGAATTTACTGACAGTGGTTAGCACACTCACGTCTCATATAGGCAAACTGAGTATTTACTGACAGTGGTTAGCACACTCACTTCTCACATAGACAACCTGAGTATTTACTGACAGTGGTTAGCACACTCACTTCTCATGTAGGCAACCTGAGCATTTACTGACAGTGGTTAGCACACTCACTTCTCATATAGGCAACCTGAGTATTTACTGACAGTGGTTAGCACACTCACTTCTCATATAGGCAACCTGAGTATTTACTGACAGTGGTTAGCACACTCACTTCTCATATAGGCAACCTGAGTATTTACTGACAGTGGTTAGCACACTCTCTTCTCATATAGGCAATCTGAGTATTTACTGACAGTGGTTAGCACACTCACTTCTCATATAGGCAACCTGAGTATTTACTGACAGTGGTTAGCACACTCACTTCTCATATAGGCAACCTGAGTATTTACTGACAGTGGTTAGCACACTCACTTCTCATATCGGCAACCTGAGTATTTACTGACAGTGGTTAGCACACTCACTTCTCATATAGGCAACCTGAGTATTTACTGACAGTGGTTAGCACACTCACTTCTCATATAGGCAACCTGAGTATTTACTGACAGTGGTTAGCACACTCACTTCTCATATAGGCAACCTGAGTATTTACTGACAGTGGTTAGCACACTCACTTCTCATATAGGCAACCTGAATATTTACTGACAGTGGTTAACACACTCATTTCTTATATAGGCAACCGGAGTTTTCTTTCCATCAGGCGCATGTGATTTTGATTGTTGATCATTCCAGCAGCTAGGTAAACCTTAGAGCAAAAGATCACCGCAACATGTCGCAACGTTTTAAACTATTTAATATTAACGGGTAAATAGCTGCACATCGCTGCTATTATTCGAAATCCGTCCCAAACTTTCGATGCAACACAAACAAGGTATGTGTGATTGAGAACACCCTGGTCGACACGTAATGTATCTTCAGCACGGACGGTCCTGTTAAACCGCGAGAAGAAACAGACATAAAACAATTTGGACCGTTTTGTGTACAAATGACGTCAGTTTATTCTGCGATATATATAGATTTATACTATGTCTGTTTTTTTTTCCAAACAGTACGTTACGACCGAGTCGTTGATACTACCTATTGCCAGTGGGTTCCTCTATTAGGTACTCCTCTATACTGACGATAGAGATTATACTTCGATTGCCATAAGAGATGGCGAATTTTTGGTGCAACCGAAACATCAGTTGAAGCTTATTTGTATACAAGGTACACACACATTCTTAGTGTGATGTAGCTAGGTCATGTACAGTTTGTCTGGTTGTAGGTTGTAACACTTAAACGCTTCAAAATATGGGTATTATTAACATAAAAGATATAGCGTGTTTGTTTGTTTAATAACTATCATTATTTCGCATTATGTTTATTTTATCTTAATAAACAGAGTGTCCATGGATATATTCAGAAATTAAGTGAGTATCGAGTATACAGTTCATTGTAGGCGTATATGATATTGTTAATATTTTTTCTAATGTATCTTATTTAAGATCGCTATATTTTTTCTGTCCAGTTAAAAATCATGTTGAATATTGCAAAAGAACATTTTATAAAAAATGTGTTTATATTTCAGGCCGAGTTATCAGTCCGTCTCTGATTTAAGTCAGTTAATCAAGAGCGTACAGAATGGGGCAAGTGTTAAAGTAATCATAGACCGACAAATATTTAACCTTGAAAGCGTGACTATTAGCCCCACATCAGTGTCAGGTAAAAATGTTATTTCACAAGTACATATCTAGTTTACATAGTTTACATCTAGTATTTACCAGTTTACATCTAGTATTTACCAGTTTACATCTAGTATTTACCAGTTTACATCTAGTATTTACCAGTTTACATCTAGTATTTACCAGTTTACATCTAGTATTTACCAGTTTACATCTAGTATTTACCAGTTTACATCTAGTATTTGTTTTAATTACATTTAAGAAAATTTCAAATGACATCGTTTCGGTTTTTATGTGTTGCAGTATTGAACGAAAATGTATTCGGAAGGAACAGACCTAATATATGTGCAACGTAACCCTTTTTAACAATTGATTTGATGGATTGTCGATACCAGTTATAGTTTTCAATAGATTACCGCTCTTGCCTTATCTATCACTAATATAAAATCATTTAAAACATGCATGGATTGATACGGTTATCCGGATCACCAAAACAATCCGCAAATGTGCTTATTGGCCAACGTACCAGAACATTTCATGGAAATCTGTCATTCTTTTTAATAAAGTTGCTAACAGACAAACAGTCCAACGGAAACAAGAAAGTAACCTCCTTGGCGAAATATCTAATTTCCATTGCATTATCGCTTACACATGTGAGGTGGGGCTTGATCAAAACAAACCTGTGTTATACTATTTTATAACATGCCATACCCTGTTTTCCGTGTAATACAGCCATTACGAATATGTCTATCATACACATTTGTAAGATAACATTTTGAGCATTTTCATTGGCTACATATTCTTTAACTGACCAATTGCATGACGTTGTTTTGTTGAAATGACGTCGTCAACTTGAAAAGACGTCACTTTTAGAATTTATAATTTTTCCTAAAATTATATGGGTGTGTTTTTCGTTTAAAAGCATGTGATAAAAATATCTGACACTCGTTGTCGTTTCATACCATATTTTATTAACCAGGAAATTCATTAATCAGCTCCCCAAAGGCTCCCTTACTAACACAATTCTTGAACTCGTGTAATAAAATAAGGTTTGAAATGACAACTCGTGTCAGATCCTATATGTCCAAGCTACTCTGACGGTGTCTCAAGAGACACTGACTTGTAACTCAATAAGCAACCAGGGAAGGATATCGTCTGTTTCCACAATCTGAAACAGTTTAGATATTTAATAGAACTGCATATATATCAAACAACCTAATTGTTAGTTACCTGTACGCAGGTTTATCTGTTTGGGAATAACTGGAATCTCCCGGTGGCAACTCCTTTGACTACATTTACAACCGTCCTCAACAGGTGTACAGAAAATTCAGTCAGGATCTTACCGGGAATAATATGGAGTATGCAAGGTATTTTGTCTTGATGTAAACTCGTATTGAAATATAGTTTTGCTTTAGTATTACGAGTTAAATTTCATAGTAAACATGTATGTATATGCATTGTGTATGTTATTTATATTTAAATGTATGCCAAAGTGATTAAATACTAAAACATATATGCATACATACTTCGGTGCGTGTGTGTGTACGTAAGTACATTCACACACATACACACATATACACATCATTTCAAGTTACAAAATGTTCACAATACAAACGGAAAACGTACTAGATTACCAAACACTGGCCCACCTTGAACTAAACTGGTTCGTTGATCCTTGCTGGGAGATGTTGTACCGCAATGACAAAGATGGCAATGCAGTTTTCGGATCTGTGACTGCAGTTTTGTGCGCAGTCCAAGCCGTTAACAGGATCAATGTTCGCATCGACAACACATTTTACAAGGTGAGTCTAGTGATAGGGAAATATATGTATTAAGCGGTTTGGTGTTTATTGCTATAGTGTACATGTAATATGGTTATTATGCATTTAAAATATTTGCTTTCTACAAATTTTACTGTGGATAAGGTACAATGTACGTGTGGAAATTACTATAAGAAAGATATTTAAGCTTAGCGAAGAAAATTCAATCATATTTATCATATATGCTTATGTTTGATTTTTGTTACATAGTTAAGGCTAATGTTATAACAATCGACGCACACGACGTTGTTTCCGTAAAAATACTTGAAAACATAGAATCAGACCTGCAGAACGCAACCTGGCACTGGCCTGTTGTGTCGTCGAATGGATCCGTCAAAATTTTTCGCCGCGCTGTTAGTGGTTTCAACGGAATGGTTGAGAAATATGAAGAATCTAAGGAAGTGGCTTCGTTTATATAGCTAAAAAGCTGGTCATCTGGCATTGTTCTTGGAGGCAATGGTACGTGGAAATGATATGTATCTTTGTTGTGCAGTTAAAAGTCTGTGTACGAATTCAAATAGGCCTGGCTGTCTGAACGTCTGACCGTCTGTCTGTCTTTCTGTCTGTCAGTCTGTCTGTCTGTCGGTCTATCTGGTTGATTAGCTGCCTAGCTGGCTGGCTTGTTGTCTGTCTGTCTGTCCGTCTACCTTTCTGGCTGGCTGTCTGTCTGCCTGTCGGTATGTTGGTCTGACAGTGTCTGTCTGGCATACTACTACTACTGCTACTACTACTACTACTGCTACTACTACTACTACTACTACTACTACTATTACTACTACTACTACTACTACCTACTACTACTACTACTCTACTAATACCGGTAATAATAATAATAATTATTATTATTATTATTATTATTATTATTATTATTATTATAACAATTGTAAATAGCATGAACGTTCTCTCTCTTACAACAGGCAGCGGAATAGCCAGCAGATTGTGGACAGTATCATCAACGGTCTCGACATCCGCTTTATGGTTTTCATAAATGGTACCCATATATATTACGAGGTGTGGTAATGAATAACATACGCATTAATGTGCATGCAATCTCGCATAATTTCGAAATTGTTAAGCGAATTCAATATATACTTATTAGCAAATATTATCAATTTGTATAAACAATCAAAATCAAAATACACACAAATTAAACTAAAATAGCAAAAATTACATGTATTTCTAATTTCAATTTGAAGGGAACTTTTATACGACGAGGTTTTCAGGTGTAATGTGTCAATCGATTTTAATTAACAACCCTACATTATAAAGTTTTACTATCTTACAGGGAGAGTGTTATTTAGTCTTACAACTTCGATTTTCCTACGACCGGGAACTGATAGAACGTAACGGAAATCTATATCGTCGCGTTTCTTTCGTAAACGTGTCAGGAAATTACGCGTTCTATGACTGGAATGTCGATACAACCACTTCGTCCTCCGGTTTCTCAGAAGGAGTGAGTGTACCTAGCGTGTGGTTTATTGGAATGTAGTTACTCTTGTGGATACAAAATTCTAGCACGTACCTGACGCTAACACGTAAACAACAAAACAAAATCATTCCTGAGCACCTTATTATTTAAAAATGTCAGATGGTTTCACAATTTGAAAATGCTCACAATTGTTACGGATATATATTTACAATTTATTAACATACATTTTTTGTTCTATCCGTATTGCATAATGTATTTACATAACATGTGAAAAGAATGCATATTGTTGTGTATCAAATGTATGATCTTAGTGCAACGGTTTCTATGACTTGACCAATTCGTAAATGCATTTACTCATTATATGTAATATATAGATTGCTTTTGCATGACATGTGATTCTTACTAAATGGAAATAAACATGTTGCCATCTGATCGGCTGGCTTGTTTACTTTACATGTTTGTTTGCGTTTATGTCAAATATATGTAAAATCGGTTGTTGTTATCATGTATATTTCGCTTCGAATGCATTCAAACAATGTTTGTCAAAAATGTGCGTTAAGCTGCCGGCTAACTACTGTAGCAGACACACCAATACACAGACAAACCAACGCCTGCAAATCATAACCTCCATGGTAATGTAATGGTATTAACAGTGTGGTGTAATATTGTAGAACAAATTATACCATGTGTATTCTAAGGTATGACACCCTCTTGCGAAACTGCTAATTTCATTTATGTGAAACGGTTTGTTTCGATTTCAAAAATAAAAATTGTGTGTTTCAAATCAACAATAATTCGTGTTCGTAATATAATTATTCAACGCATAAGGGTACATATGCATGCATATGTAGCATGAAACGCAATTTCCTTATCGTTGGATTAAAACACACACAGTCTCATGAAGTTTAAATAATATGATAAAACTATTTAGGAATTTTGTATTAATATGGTCGTACTATAAGATGAAACAATGACTGATAGTTGTCAAAGGTGTTATGTACAGCAGCATCGTAGTGATCAAATTTGAACGTGCGTTCAGGGATGTTTAAGTATCGATTACACAAACAGATTGTCCTCACGCTGCGTTATAAAGCATAGAACACAATGCGTCATATGTAAAACCACACCACCTCACAAACCAATATAAACATATGCAATTTGTATTAACATCTTCCGTACCTAATATAGGGCAAGTGGCCAATTACCCATACAGCACAGTTCAATATGAACAAGAGAGACAAACACACAATGCATATATGATTAAAACTGGGGTCGCCTCGAAACGACAAATGCAAGGTATTGGTGTTTAAACCGGGTTAAAGCGCACCGATCCTCCCACTTGACCCCAAAATAATCACAATACGTGCACAAATAAATAGTAAATACAAAATAATAATGAATGGCTACAATTATATTTTAATAGTAATAGCAATAGCAGATATTTCTAGATTCAATTGAATTTTGCACGACGAAATTAAATCAAATAAAACGTCCATATAATAACACACATCATGATTATTCAAGTATGAATATTCCTATACTCGCTTGATATATTTCGTTTTTAAACTCACCAACTGAAATTAACTTTTACCGGTACAATTTTCAATTGTATGCATATGAAGCAATACATACTGCTAATCTATTTCCATTCTGAAAAGTAGAAATACAATTAAGACATAGATATTAATGAAATACATGTATTCTTTAACAGATCACTGTATTATGATTAACTATCAATCCATATTTCATTCCAAAAATAAACTACTATATTATAATATTATAATAAAATTATACCTGATGGAAATAATATTGATGCCTCGATACTTTGGTCAATATTCGTTTAATAAGTAGCATTTGAGATAATGGTGTTAACACGTTTAATGCAAAACTTTACATGATATTTTGTATGTTCATATTTAATATTTAACATTACCAATACACCTAGCCACAAGCCATACTGAGTCGTCGGACTTTCGAGTTGCAGGACTCTTGAGATTTTTGCGTCTTTCCTCGAGTCGCATGACTACGCAAACACACGCAAAACATTAATAAGTCCTGTGTTGGTCCTGCGCTGGTCTTGTGCCAACGCAAGTTGTATAAAAAGAGAATGCAGGTCAACTTCGTCGCAGGTTGACGAAGGTCAACGAACATTTAGAGCTCACAATCATGCAGGTCGACGTAAGTGGCGTTATACCTCGTGCGACACACAGAATGTCTCCTGACAAATATTCATACTCATTATTTGGTTATGTCTTTTTTTGCACAAACATTCAGTGGCTTTTTTCTGGTTTCCGCAATGACGACAATGTATCTGACTGAATCATTGATATGAAAGTGTTTTAACAAAATCTGGGCTTATCAGGATGGCAATAATGCACATTGCGAATCCAAACAGATAGGAACGTTTATGAAACTATAACTATTGAAGAATAATGTTCTATATAATATATATGGCTCAGTAACACAAAATGTCGACATATCTTACTGAGGTACACTTAGCATATTGCATTGGAAATTTACATAGGCGTCATACACAAATACCCGAGAAAACATGTTGTTTTAATTATTGTTAATTCATTATTAAATACTACGTAATAGGTAATACTTCTGGAGAGTATACCAAACAAAATGACAGTATTGTTTTTTCAAACGGGACGGTAAACATCAGATAAAATAGTAACTAAATTGTAACTGGTATTCATTTAATAGCAGTAGACTAAACCAAATTAAATATTTGAGTGTTCGATTATTTGCACGATGATCAGTTCACTGTTCGTCATCGAAGGTTTGCTAGAAATATTGTATTACAAGCAACGAGTTTTCAGATGTTAGAAAACTATAACAACAATTACATGTACGTACATAGCGCGGTTATTGGCTAGTCAGGCATACATGACCTAAACATTATTTCTGACGTGCGTCAACAAAGATTATCGAATTGACGCAGAAGCTCTGTCTTGCACGGACGTACACAACGCAGGATCACGCAATGCTACGCTGGACCTATGTCAAGATGAGGTAGGGTATAACGTACGACGTCGTACGGCCTACGCACGTTAACACAAAGACTATGGAAGAATTTTGCATTCAGCCCGAAGGTCTTTGGACATGTTTAAAACAAGACTGATTTTCAGCCCTGATACAACACAATACTGTCCAAAACTAAGAAGGAACACGCACGACTAATGTATATAACACTACACGTTTCTTTATAAAAAGGCTACAATAAACACATTTTAAATACTTTAATTTAAACAATTATGTATGTAGCCTTGAATATGTAAAGTTATTAGCATTTTATCTCTATACTTGTTTATAAACTTGTTTAAAGCAGTAGTACTAGTATAATTATGTTGTTAATATGAACTATACGTTAAGTGTAATGTGGCAGCTGCATATAAATTATTATTTTTTTGTATTTAAATATATGTAGTATGTATTATTGTTTCATGTTACACCATAAGACACTCGCAAGCGCGGGAATTATAAATTGCATTTGAAAGTTTCAGATTCCCACCGCTGTGTACTGTTGGAACATAAGCATACTATGCTTTGGATGCGTTGTGAATAAAACACACATTGCATAAATGTCTGGATTCCATATCCATGTCTCTGGGGTAGTGAGATAAGCATTTTCTCACAAAAATACATATCTGCCGCATTCGACACTTTTTTCATAACATAGCGGCTAAATGAAACGTTGCTAAGCTTCTATACGTTGCAGCAGTTTTACAAAGTTTCTTTTGTAAATGTTTCAAGTCTTTCGCTTAAAACGTACAACTAGACGTGTGTACGGGTACAGACAGAATGGTCTCGGACGAAACTTCTAAATAGTGTATTATTAAAAGTTAAGGGAAAAGCTTTCCGGTATGGCCTGGTGCCCCGCCTCAAGTAGAACATGATCTGCAGGACCGAAACATTTAAAACTCCTAGGCGATTGCAATTTACAAAAATAACTTATGTTTCTAGCATGTACAGGACCATCAATCTGTTATTTTGCGTATATTTGTTTTTAGATAACTGCCTTTACGTGTGTGTGCTACGCCCTAATATACTCGACCCACAGTATCAGTTTGACAATATCTGGAGCCGATTATGTCAATGCGGATAAGTTTTTGAACTAAGTTGATTGTGTTCATGTTAATTGTCAATAATTACGCTAGAGATTTAGGATAAAAAAAGATGTGTTTCAGTACTTCTAAAAACAATTAAACAAAGAGCAGGCTTACAAATTATGTCAGTATTTCCTTAGTGGTTATGTTGTACCTGTCATTGTAAACCTCCCATTTATAATGACGAACATCATATTGCTCTAGATAATGCGAACTTTGTTGAGTCTGCCATACACACCTCCGTATGCTTTAGTAATATGCATATGAAGTTCATCTGATGCGCATCAGGTAATTCATTATCCGTGGCGATAACTTTTCTGATAGGAAGCGACTTACTCTTGATGTGGGATTTTAATTGTGTTAAAATTCAAATAGAAATAAAATAAGACTACAAGTAAAAACTGGCAGCGTGACTATCATTGAGAAAAGGCAATACAGGCAACGATTTGCATATTTGTTATTTTCACTTTCTGTGAACCACATTCAGTTTATTTGAATATTGTCTGGCTTTGTACATGTAAAACTAAATACAATGTTGCAAATACACTCAGTACGGCAGTTGAGTAGGTTGGTTATAATGGTAGAATGTTAGAAAGGTGTTCTCCTTCCTATCTTTTTGATATATAAAGTGTCGAATTAATTAAAATTAGGAATGTAAACGAATTTTCGAATAATCTAATATTCGATTGAATGTCCGAACATTCGAATCATAATTTAGGATTAAAATATTCGATTATTTTATTTAAACATATCGAAAGAATATAAACAAATGTTATAAACAAACAATAAACCCCAACACGTAGATTTGGTGGTGTCTTGTCTGGATCACTTGGCTATATTTTTCATCGTTCCGGACGATTTCCTCGGTTAGCGAGGCCTCATAGATTAATACCAGAACAGAACAGAACAGAATATTTTATTCAGTTACTTGAACATATATACATGTTCCTCATAACATGATCCAATGCATAACAATTATAAACACATGACAACGTATAATATATGTACATATATACACACTTTATAACAGAAGAATTTTAATAAACACGTAGTTAATAATTCAATAATTCTATATGAACATCAAACAGTAGATATATAGTAAATTACAACGTAGTTTATAAACAAGATTCACTCCCCGAGGAGGGACTTATAAGTTATAGGCGAAAAAGTACGAAAGAAGAATGACAAATTTGTACAAAAGAAAACAACAAATGAGTAGTTATTGGACGAAATTGATCATAATTTTTCGTCTGTTAAAAGCATGGTATGTATATTTACAAAGGTTTAATATAGTTTTATAGCTTTTAGATTTAAATAAATTTATAAATTTGACCATACTGGGCTTAGTATAATAATATTTACTAATATATTTTTTACGAATATCTATATACAGTGGGCAGATACATATAAAATGGTACTCGTCCTCAATATCATTTTTATTACAAAAAGTACAATATCTGTTACAATGTTCGATTCTGTTATTACCATGAAGTCCTGTTTCGATTTTTAATTGGTGAGATGACAATCTCAATTTGGATAATACAATGCGATATCTTAGTGGAACTTTATCAAGGTAACATTCAAATTCATAGTCAGTTTTAAACAATTTATACGTGCACATAGATCTACTAATATTTATGGCTGTATACCACGATTGTTTGAATTGATCGTGTAGTCTTTGTTTAAATTCTATATGGAAACTTTTCTCGTTAACTGAATGCGGTGTAATCCAAACATATGAAAATCCATTGCTATCTAACAGAGACTTAACATCAGTTAGCCAGTTAGATTTGCCTTTGTTAAAATCATCTAGCAACGCTTGGTACAACCGATTAATAATAATATTGTGACTATTTAATAACTTTAGCCAGTATTTTATTATGCGTGTGTGTCTATTGATATGAAGTGGGAATCGGCCAAGTTCACCGTATATTGCCATTGTACATGTAGATTGTTTAACTTTAAGAAGATTTTTACAAAATTTCAAATGAATTCGCTCTACTTTTGTGGATTTGCCAAATCCCCATACTTCGCAACCATAACTCAAAACTGATCCTACAAATGCGTCAAATAATTGACATATGGTACTAGGTTTTAAAAGGGCTGTTTTGATATTACTCATAAGAGTATTAAGAGCTTTCAGTCCTTTACCAGAAATGGTTTCGCAATTCAGAACGAAGCTACCTGTATAATTAAAAACAGTTCCTAAATAGTTAAAATCATCTACAACTTCTAACGGGATATTATTGTAAACCCATTTTTCTTCATGTTTTAAAGGACCTCGTTTTCTAAATACTACGACTTTGCTTTTGTCGGGGTTAACCTCAAGTCCCCATGAATTACAGTAAATTTGTAGACGATTTAGACTGTGTTGGAGATCTGCTGCAGTTTTCGCGAGGATAACCATATCATCTGCAAATAGCATCAAGATAAAAGTCAAATCATCTATCGATAGGCCACTATTAATATCATCACAGAGGAATAATTCGAGATCTTCTAGGAAGAGAGAAAATAGTATGGGCGACATTACTTCGCCTTGTTTTAAACCTACAGCGACTTCGAAGAATTCAGAATATGAGTTACACCATTTTATACAAGCTTGCACTTTCGAGTACATATCCCTTATTACCCGTAAAGTTTTGCCTCTCAGGCCTATTTTAAATAATTTATACCACAAACCATTTCTATATATACTGTCAAAGGCCTTTTTAAAGTCAACAAACGCACACGCTAGTCTCCCATTTTCATTTAATACTTTACTTATAATTGCATTTAAAACAAATATAGCATCTACGGTGGAACTCCCTTTTTTGAAACCAAATTGTGCATCACTTATTATATTATTATCGGCCGCCCACTTCGAAACACGTTGATTAATAATACCAGTGAATATTTTAGAAAAGCAGCTATTCAACGTAATGCCTCTATAATTATTAGCATCATTAGGGTCACCTTTCTTAAAAATAGGTACAACTAGTCCGTTCATCCACGATTCTGGGTAGATACCAGAGTTAAGGATACCATTAAAAATATCAACTAAGTGTGAAGCTAAAATATCACATGATTCAATAAAGTATTCATTAAGAAGTTGATCCGCAGCAAAAGATTTGTTGCTCTTCAGGTTATATATAACGGATTCCACTTCTTGTATTGTAACTGGTACATCTAGTTCATCAAAGATACAATCAACATCAACATTATCATGATTATTATTGTTATTATTATTATTATTATTATCATTATTATTGCTACAAAAATGCTCAGCTTCTTCATTATGGACATTTGGAAAGTTGATGCTTAAATTAGAGAAATGTTTAAAAAAATCTTCATTGCTGATTTTATTATTATTACAACCATTAGTTTTATTATTTCGAAAATGTTTCCAAAAATCTTTAGGTTTAGAATGTCGTAAGCTTTCAATTTTTTTCATCTTCTTCTTATCGCAGAGGCGCTTTTTGCGCTTAACTAATTTTTTATAATCTCCCTTAGATTTTATCATGTCCTGTCTATTAATATCACTTTTATGGCAGTTATAATTATTCAAGGCTCTAATATAAGTTTGCTTTGCTTCAATGCATTCTGCGTCGAACCAATCAGATTTGTTGGAAACACTTTTACAATTATAAGCACTATTATGATCAGTCATGATTTTACAAAAAAGTGGGTCAGCAACATCTCGTATTTCTTTGGTAAAATTACTTATACAATTGTTAACAGATTCCCTATCACCAAAATTGGTATTCAGTGTTAAGCAATTAAGTGTAGGCAATTTTGATATAATGCCACGTCTAAATTCATTCCTCAGACTTTCATCCCATTTAATACTAATTCGTGTGTAATTGTCGTCATTACTATATGACACAGTGTCACAGTTAATGAGAAACGAGATTGATGCATGATCCGACCATTCGTTAAACGGGTTCACACAGAAATTGTTCAATTTACCAAAGTAACATTCACTCAACACTAGGTAATCAATAACACTCGATCCTGATGAGCAAGCATAAGTAAAATTTCCAATATTATAATCGTTTCCAAGCCTTCCATTAGCAATTCTCATGCAGTTCGACTTACATAAATCAAGCAATTTAATACCAAAATTATTATGGATTTTGTCCATTGAAACTCGTTTGATTGGTCTATCCGGTTCATATTCATCGTTATCGTAATCTATAATTGGTTTGTCACAGGTAATATAATCTGTTTTATCCCCGTTTCCGACCCTGGCGTTAAAATCTCCCGTTAAAAATACATTTCCACGAGTTTCAAATGCACAAATATCGCTTTGCAATAAGTCAAATAAATCAACGTTTATAAAATTATACATAGTTGACGCTTCAGGCCAAATATAAATTCCTGCTACGTAAATATCATCAGACAGATTAAAAAAGTGTTTATCTATTTTCAACCAGATAATTGTATCAAAGTGATTTTTAACAATTGTAATACCTTTGCAAAATTCGTTTCTTATATACAAAACTACACCCCCACTACATCGTTTAGCTTTTTTATTTTGAGTTTTCCTATAAAAATTGTAACATTTATATTGATTCAAATCAAATTTAGATTTTTTATTGCCCCATGATTCAAATAAAAAAATGATATCATATTTACAAATAAGGTCAGTAAAAGCACTATCCTCTAGTTTCGTTCTACTAAGACCATGAATGTTCCATGCCAGTACAGATAGTCCGCCCTCGTCGCGCCTCTAGACTCTACCTGTAACTTCCGGAACCCTGACGCTCTGTTTCCGAACACCGTCTACCATCAGGGAGTCGTAGGCTAACCATGCATTATGTCCCTTTTTCTTCGCCTCTTTTAGTTCCGGGATGAGGGCTCGACGCCGGGCAGCAATTTCCGGCGGAAACTGCTCGTGCATGAAGAACCCAGTTTTATCGAGCTCCTTGCGGCGGCTGCGGACCATCTCTCTGTCTTTGAACAGGGTGAATTTGGCGACTATCTTCCTCGGCTGGCCGCCTTTATGGCCGTAAGTTGCGTTACCCATTCGATGCACACGCTCGAACTTAATGTCGTTTACAATGTCCTGTGCAATTTTCAACTTCTGAACCAAAAATGACCTTATTTCGGCTTCCGTATGCTCATGCCTTTCGTTTGGTACCATCTTGCATTAATTACGCGTGTCCTAATGACCTCTATTGCGTAGAGACAGTTTTCTGTTAATTGTGTGTCAACGCTTAGCAATATGATGATGATAACAGACTGCAAGATCAGTGACGTCACAATAGCCCTCCGTTTAAGTAAGTAAGGGTATCAGCTGATAGCAATTGATCGATATACCTAATCAAAATCGAATCTCGTTCTTGGTTACATGCATATAATACCACGTTTGTTTTGAATAAAGATCGGTCTTTATCGTTTGGTGTCGATATTGGTTGTTGTGTAGTTGATTTGAATGTATTCCGAAATATAATTAAACTACAATTACGTCTGTTGGTTTAATCAAGATGACAACTCTTATTTAGTTGATAATGATGATGTATTTCGTGTGTATTAGCCTGTTTTATAGTATGAGGTTAAACACAAATATATTTCATACGAATATTCCAAAATTCGTTGGAAAGGTCAATCGAATATTCGAACACCTATTTTGGTGTTCGTTGACATCCCTAATTAAAATACTATTAGGTTCTGACTAATATAGTGCATAGGCGTTTTTTTTTCGATTATTGTTGAACGTGATGCCATGTTCCTTTAAAACAAAGAATGTTTAATGATCAAGATAAACAAACAGAGTCTATATTAGGCGTCTGATCGCTGTAATGGTAAAAATGATAACAATTAGTTTTTTTGTCAAATACTTATTTTATTTCCTCCAACATAGGAGAGCGTAACACATATACGCTGATGATGATGATAATAAAACACACGAACCCAAAACTTAATTCTATATCTGTCTGATTACACACAATTTAACAAAAAATATTATCTCATTAACCATTTTTCTTTCATTCATAGGGATTGCATAAAAATGTAAACTAAACTCTATGATAAAGTTCACTTTCAGTAACTGGTGTAGTGTCTGCGCATGCAGCATCACCAATTATCGTCTGCTCTATTTCTTCACATTGTCGGCATAATGACTTTTCACGGGCTTCAACATTATCGTAAAGTCTCCTGAAATAATATAAATGCGAATACAATGCACTTGTTAAAATAACCCCTTATCTGCAGTATATAAACGCAATACACGTTTTTTTGAAATTAATTATCATAAAAGTATACCCATAGCGTCTATAGTTTTCCTTGGTCTGAACACAGTGCTCAAGAAACTCTCTACATTCCTCAACGTTTCTAAAATACAAAACATACACGATTGATTCAATGACGTGTGTCTACTAATTATTTCATCCCATAGCTTTATACAAGTATAAGGGTATTGCTTTATGTCTTTTTGTTGTACAAATGTAACGATATACAATGGTAAGAGTTCAATCGTACGCATCGTAATTATGCACATATCAATGCTAAATGAAATAGAACGAAACAAGATTATTATAGTCTCAAATTACTTCTAAAATTACATACATTAAGGGAATCATCGCATACACACATAAAATGGCAATTAATTTGTCTTTCCGAACAGCCGACTCGGTGCTTACGGCAGCTCTCTAAAGCGTCTCTTTTATTTAAACTTGTTTTGTTTTAATACTACTTGTCGATGCAATAAATATAAACAAAGCAAAACTCCAGCTGCGACAGCAGGAGAGAACTCTTATCAGCAGCCCGAGGTCTTTTATTTATGTCATGTGACTAGTTAACAAAATCAATACACATGAAATAAGAAATATATTTTAAAATATATAATCGGCGTATATGGTAATTGTGAAAATAAGTAATATATAATTATATTGAACGTTCTTCATAAATAAATGTATAACTGACACATGTGTAACTTGGCTGGGTTTTCTTTCACTTACAATGAACTTATCTCTCGCATGACGGACTAGATTCGAACGGAACACTATGCTCACATACTTAATTATACTACACTCCTCCTAACATACAATTATAAATGTTCACGTTTAGTTAGATGTTGCTTTTTGTATCATTAAAATGCATATGCCTGCTCTTCAGTTTCTAAAGGATTAAACGAATATTTAAGACAAACAGTAGAGTAACACGGACAAGAATACAGGAGGTATATACAACATTAAAATAGAGCAACGGTACAAACTGAAAAATACGGCAGTGAGGGTATGTTATTAACGTGAATTTTTTCCGAATTATGCACACGCATTCAAATGTTCTAAAAAAATAGAACATTTATGGCTTGATAAATATGTTTTTGCGTTGTTAAGGATATGCAAACAACGATAATTGTGTCGAGATTCTAGCCAATTCTTTTGCTTATCGACCCTTGAAAACCAGAATGTGTCATCAGCAAAGAAGGCTGATTGCCAATTCTGGCTTTCAATGGACGATATATAGTTTATAATATAGGTACAGACTGACCTGGCACTGACCTTGTAGTTCAGGATAATTCATTTGCGAGTATCAAGCCATTAAAACATATCAATATACGCCGCTCAGAGGCTATTTATAGTTATATATAAAGAGGTACTGAAGCGTTGTATTGTTTTACTTTGAGTCAAAATGACATGCTGCACCCTTTCGTTTTTGACCAGTGTAGTGCGAATATTTTAAAATTAGCCAAAGCGATATTAGGATTTGTTCATTCGGGACTACTGGCGGGAAATTTTCACAACATTTTATTGGATAGTGAGAAAGGTCAAACGTCTAGTTAGACAGCTACACCGAAAAATGAAGACAACCCTTTACATACGTCTGTCTGTTTTCCAGCAGAGACTTGTAGCTTTCTACAATGTCGTTGTCTCGTAAGTCCCACTCGCTAGAAAAACAACATAAATATTTTTACTGCAGTTATCGATATTTCTGGAGAAAGTCGATATGCTAACCTTTTTACTCAGTGGTTTGTGTCACAAATGATTTATACGGATCATTTTATTCTTTTCGTTTATGCATGTGTGAATGTCATAGAAGAGAATACGTGCAAGCTATGAGGTAATTATTGCGATTTTTGGTACAAAATAAAAGCAACCATTTATGTGTCACTAAGATCAATACCGCATCTGTGTATATATAACATTCATCAATGCTTTTAAAATCACATACTCTTCAACAATGCTTCTTCGTTCTTCTATTTGACTTCCAATACTTTTCCAGTTATCCAAAAACGAAAGGGCTGTTGTCCTCCATTCTTCTCTACAAAAGTGTTTCAAAGTATTTATTATGACTGACATAATAAGTTTATTACGATTGTATGCATAGTGTTTGTTATTGAATCAATCGTGTCATATATAGTGTATATGGCATATATACATTGAGTCTCGGACACTATTGAAGGGTAAACATTGTACGTTGGCGACCATAACAATAATACTGTTTGTTACAAAAACAACGCATGTCGCGTCAATTTGCGTCTGCTTTATTAATGCGTATACAATATCAGTAAAATTTATTAACATATATCTATACCAGGAACATAATTTACTCATCATGCACGAACTGACACAGTGGAAAAACAAATGCCTAAGCTTTTTGCTTCTTAGATTTGTGGCAAACTGTCCAGGGTAATATTGACATATGTTATGGTGTCCTGAAATAAGTTTGTATCAGTTGATCAAGGCAATTCTAAAGTTAAAAAATACCATCCAGGGAGCGTTTAAATGAAGAATGTAACCATTGTTCGATGACGAGTCGTGTAATTTATAATGCCTTAAAATCGATGTAGACTAAACGTTTTACACAGTTTGTACAGTAGATATTGTAGAATTTTAAAATGAAGGCTCGTTGTTTGCATTATCCCTCAATAACATTACCTAATTCGCTCATCATTTTCGTCGACAACCTCTTTTCTGACTGTGTCGTCCGTCCACTTCCCAGCTCGGAATTTATCACTTAAGACCCATATGAAATACAATACATGTCAGTAGAAGTGTATCGTTTGTTGATATTTATTCCGATTTGGGTTTATTCTAAAAGAAATCTGTTTTACAAGTACTTGAACACATCGCCACTTTAGCATAACAAGGGCCTATCGGCTTCTTTAACTTATGTAAGATAAGCTCTTGTAATTCTAAGGTGGCGAAATACACATTGAGCGTGCTTAAGGGGAAACAGGAAAGAAAACAATATGTTTGCAAGTATGTTATATGCTAGATATGTTGTACAATGGTGCTAAAACATAAATAATTTAAAAAAGGATGATAAATATCCTCGTGAGTCATCTTCAATCGTTTACAGTCAATTCATTTAAAGTGACAGTGTCAGCGAGAAATTGATCTCCTATTACAGAGTTTATGGTAGTAAAAGATAATTATATATTATAAAACACTTCTATAAATAGGAGTCTAAATTAAAATAAATTATAATAAATATTATACATGTTTATAAAAAATGTTGTCACAAATGCTAGAACAAAAGGAGGTGCTATCGCACTCAAGTCGAGTTACCTAATATAACAATTGATATCGCACTTACTAGCGGCGCCTTTTAGGAACTATGAAACTATGTACAAATGTACAGAAAGGAACTATGGCAAAACAAACAAGACCTACAGTATTTTTATCGGAATGCGTAAACCCTTTTCGTATTATATATATGCATTTTACCTTTACGTGAATTATATGAATTATAAGAGTTTGGTCTTAAATTGTCCATTTGAGGCCTGTAAACATCTGTCTAAAATACCAGTCATGTTTCCATTGGTCTTCCATTTGCTGAAACTCCTTTCGAGCGTCTTCAAGATTTTGACCGTGTTCTTCTATTGTGTGCAGTAAACGTTGACTATCAGCGCTCCTGAAACACAATAACTTGAAATGAACATTTAAGAACATTATATAAATAACACATGGCTGAGAGGGTGTTATAAAATAATATTAGCCCGAGAAATGTTATATCAACCGAGGCGGTTTAAGGGTTGATATTATTTGTATCACCCTCTCAGCTATGTGTTAATTATTTTATTTCACCGAACAATCCGTATAACACTTTGAGATAATAAGCTTCGTGATTTTGTTTCATCATAACTTTAATGTAGACTCTATTAATAAATGCTACGCAAGCCGAGGCTTGACATAACCATTTCACAATACAATGGTTATCTGGTTAAAATATTGCAGAATCAGCCATCCGTACTTTCCAATGCTGCACAGACATGACCTTAACCTTTTACCGGCATGAGTATTGAGTGAGTACTGCTATATTTAGACCCGTCGATTTTAGAGATGGCGTGATCGATACGAAGTTTCTACAGCGCGTTAGATTAAATCGGTTATAAGCACGGAGAAATACAGGCGAACGTTATCATGTGATTCAAAAAGGAATAATGTGTGGCATAATCTGTAAACAAATTGTGCAGTTACGACACAAACCAGTTGTCAATGGACTGATATTATTACATAGGGTTATGTTGTGTCCTATTTAAACACAGAACTAAAGAAACCATGCATCGGTGATGTATACAAGTATTGTGGACGCCAATATTGATAATCTGATAATCTGATACAGGTTTGGAAAGAAATTACGAATTTAAAGATACGTTCTGACCAGTCATTTCGAAAACACATCGCGTTTCTGGTTAGCACGGTTCACATGAAATTATGAAATAAAAACTGTTATTCAAAGCTTTGTAGATACAAAAAGGAATTACAAATGTTTGTAGCTAGATATTAATTGTAAAACGCCGTGGATCGACGTCAGCACTGTGTAGGCAAAAGTTGCATAGTCGTTTTTTTTTTAAATCACTGTTCTATTTTTAGCTCCGCGCGAGGTGTGTTATGACAAAATATTACCCTGGAATTTGTGTATATGGACACAATACACAGAGTGGTCACGTGAGGTGTAATAAAATAAATGATAAACAAGGTTACGTTTGACACAAGTAAGAAATCGGCTCTGTTTCAGTACATAATGAAAATTCAAACACATTCATTTAGACGGTTAAAAACCAGAAGGTGCTACTTGCATTTGAAATCAATAGCAGTTAGTACCTTCTGGTTTTCAGCCCTTGATTTCTACAGTTATTTACTTACAACTTTTCGACTGTTGTGTTCATATGCTCTTCAATCTGTAATTTCTGTTTTGCCAATGATTCCCGGACATTTTTTACAACGTTTTCGAACTCAAAGGCACTCTTTTCGATCTCGTCTGTGGCGTTGATTCTATGAACAAACATACAATTATGTATCTATAATTAAACATTACACTGCGTTTCAAAATAACATTTCATATTCATACATTTCAGTGCATTATGTGACGTTTCATATTTGCTACGCGCAGTATATGGAGAAACATAATTGTAAAATACATTAAGTTTAATTAAACTACATTGCTTCTGTAATCTTCCGTTTGGTGTGTTCCCACTGTTTCTGATTATTCGTAGTTTCTTCGTAGAGAGTTTTAATGTTGTTTTCAAGTTTTTTCGCTTCTAGGGCCTGCATGTGCTGTAATGACGATCTGCCACATACAAAAATAATGTCTTTCTTAGTTACATTATTCTGGTGTTACTGTGAATTAAAGTGAAGGTGGTTATATTGGAGTAGTACTATTAAGTCACAATAAGGTATTGAAATCGTTGGTATTGTAACGATTAAAAATCAGTATTCTTATAATTTTACTTGTGATATAAAGCTATCGGAAACGACATTGATGCGAATAACACCGACAAATATACACAAACGGAAACCAGCTGCCATGAATAACATACAGGTTGTCGTCAACGTCACCCAGCTTCTTCTGTAACTCTTGTTGGATCTGCTGCATGTCGTTCCTGAGTGTACTGATCTCGTTGCCATAAAAACCGCTATCTTTTGGTGTCTGGCTTTCAGAATCCATTCTAAAACTAAAACAAATTACTGTGAAACCCACCTTTAGTTCATATTAAAGGTTTAAGACGAGTATTTTTATTCGTAAAGTTGTTTGTGCTAATTATCTAAAGTGTAAGAATATTTGATAACTATATGTACGTAATCGATGCGCAACTTTAATTCCGGCCTAACTATGTGTATAGAATATGGGGACAACAAAGAAATATATAAACATCTCTCAAATATAAGCGCTGCTAAAAATTACAAAAGAATTAAATGGTTAAATGTATAGCTTATGTTCTTCGTGTGTAGTCCACATATTGGATAATGCTTTCAATATGCTTACGGGTGTCATCCAGGTTTCAAGCTAAATTCTCCTCTAGTAATAAACAAAAAACTTATAGTTTTCCCAAAGTGGCATCGTTTGTATGCAAACAGCTTAATCTCATCCAGTAATAAAAAATGATTCATATAGCTTTCCCAAAGTGACATCGTTTATAATACAATTTGAGTTCTTATTACAATCTTTTTTGTAACGTTTAATACTAGCTGTTCAAATACAAACTCTGAAGCCAAACGTGTCATCTTCGTTAAAAGAACACATACATTCACACCCAATTACTACTTACATAGACATAACTGATGTCACAGCGTTAAATTGTCTAGTTTTTTTTTAAATTGCCAAGAACATAACAGTTGCAAGCCAATGATTTTGTAATATAAGAATGCCTAATATTAAGCTAGTCCAAATCGAAACCGAAACTTCTATCACTTTGTAGACTAACTTTATTAGCGATATACAGCAACATGCATTCCTAACTGAAGTTTACCTCCGCAATATTTTGACTACAATAAAAATTAACGGTTATCTCACTATACATTTCCTGGCAACCACAATACTGATACTGCAGACGACTTAACTAAAAATAGTATTTTAAACCTCGAACTGCCGACATTTAATAAACATATAAAATGTAATCTTTATGACGACCTTTTCGTAGAAACTGTTGTTTTATCACAAACGACTCGATCATCGAAACAAATGCATTTAAATACTCGACAATGATATTTAAACAAATACTTACATTTAATTTAAACTCGCCCCAATATATTACGAATGTTCTTTGTTCGCCCAACGAACAGATAAGATCACTTGTATTTGAATAAACTGGCTTCTCAGATTACACGTCTAATATTTTAGCAACGAGGCTCAACCGATTTACATTTAGCTCGCCGCTTTAGGATTGAAACTTTGTGAAAACACCGACGTCAACAGAAAAGTCGACAGCTCTTGAATTGTTAGCCAGAAGAACAATCGATAAACGGAATTATTATTCAGAAAGGTTTGTGCATTAGTATGTTTAAACTTCATAAACCTCATGACCCATGCCAACTTTTCATTTCCCATATCTGTGTATGCACTTGTGTTAACTATTTTGTGAATATTTTTTGCTTCCTTTCAACTTCATATAATAAACCATACGTTGCAGTTTATCGTTTCTTTTCAAGATATAGATATGCAGCAGCAGTACTTGTGTGAACTTCTTCTCTGTAACTATTTGATAGAACGCAAGTTCTTAACCAGGTAAACAAGATAAAATACATAAAAACAGTTAAAAGCAAACGTTGGTGATGGTAATTATAATATAATTATGTTCGTGTTCAAAAGTAGTCGATAAAAAGAAGACATAGTTATACGTAAAGGTACACAGAATAACAAAAAGAAGACACGGGGCTGTAAACCATCAGAGTACAGCGGTGCTATCAATTGACATTTAAACGTGTAATAAGGTTGGCATTTTAAAGATAACTAATAATAAAAAACAATCCTGTATTGTTCGAGTCAATATTAACAAGCAGATACGAGTACGAAGTATTGTGCGATTTTATTGACATGGCACTCATGGATTTTTCGTTTATTTTCGTAAATCTATTTAAAGCTACTAACTCTCATAAAGACTTAGTTGCGAACATGACTGTATTGATTAAATTCTTGCTCCGTTACAGTTTGATACTGTAGTGCAGTGGTAAGCACATAAAGTTTGTTAGCGTGGTGTTTTGGGTTCGACTCCCTAAACAGGCTCTTTTATTTTATTTAATATAATTTAATTTATTTATTTGATTATTGCTGATGTAATGACTCGGAATCTCATCATCAACCTCGATTCTGACACAGAAGAGATCTGCACTCTGATACTGTGAGCGAAACAGAGTTTTTGTGAAAGCATTTTATGTAGATAAAATGAAATGAAAAAAGGGAAAACAAGACAAAATAAATAAATCTCATGAGAATACGTGATGTACAACTAAACGAAAGAGATATAAACAGGAATATGTTGGCATGACTCGAACCACAGTCATTGTATTTCAAGGTCTAAACCACTATCCAACGCCCTATATTTCCCGACGTTTGTTGATGGGTGTTTTTTTTTATTATATGATTATGAAATCCGTTCTTTTGACGCTAGATACATGTTAAACCGATATAAACAGAACAGTCGAGCGCTACCGGAGCTTAATGGGACTATGTTAACGAACAATTGGTGTCCTTTTGCACTATAAATGATAGTAGATTATAGAAATGCGCTATACAAAGACGTTTCATTAAAATAAAATAAAAAAACAGCAAAATGTTTGAAAAAATTAAAACCCCAAGCTATCGCTTTACAAAAGTGTGTTCCTACACCATACTGAGATCGTTTTAATTGTTAATCTTATACAGATTCGCCCTTAGTTATGACTATTTTCACTTTCATTTAAAAGGATGGTATTGTGCGATTTTATTGACCCGAGACTTATTGAAGGGACTATGTCATCTAAAAGGGCCTCAAGGGTGAAATTTCTTTGAAAGAAAATGAAAATAAGATGTTAATACTGGCATATAATAACGGTTAAAACAGGGTATATATACTGGGGAAAAGGGGTGCGCATTCTGAAATAAAATCAATTTATAATATGGGTCGTGTTTGTTAGGCTCTTTTAAATGACCGATATACGTAATAGCAACGCACTAGATACATGTATTTTTTTCAGCGCATGAACTATCTCCAGCCACTCTCCCAATTGTTTGGCAAATTCAACGAACGACTCTGATTGGAGCATTTGCGAAAATGTGTCACTTACAAAGAAGTACCTTTATTTTACGCAGTTTCTACAAACTAATACCGTCATGTTTTTTGGCTGTCGTATATATCTAGTACTAGTATGCTATGGCAATCATTTCAATGTTTGGTGTGTTTTCGTTCATATTCGCGTAGGGACTAAGGATTTCGCGTACAGAATATATGAATGTAAAATATCACGTTAAACCTCTCCAAATTTTAATTTTGGTCGATAATCGTCGTCCAATATTTAAATTATGTTACACTGAGAACAATGGGATGTCGTCACAGCAATGATTTAGCTACTTTTAAATCGATTTTACATTGCGAGTTATTAGCAGGTAAATTTTGAACCAACGGTTTTTTATTACAGGAATTATTAATGTTGACCTTTTACAAAATCACGTTACTGATCGATTCCGATTTAGGTAAAGTTACGACAGATCTGAACGATTACATGCTGAAAGGTTTTGTAGATTGGATTTTGGGCTCCTTCATAAAGTACTATTTTGTGTATGTTTAGCTTTACTCACACACGTGCCACATTAATTTCAATAAATTGTTGTGCGCAACGAAGTTTGTGTACTTATTCTATTAGTACAGGTGGTCATTTTTCCAGTGTGACTCACGTTCTTGATGCTTAATAGAAGAGACAACATTTTTCATATATAAGAATAGTTTTCTAATAATTATTGGTCGCTTTGTATTTCGAGGGTTAAAACCCAGCAGGTACTAACTGCCATTGAAATCAACAGCAGCAAGTACATTCTGGTTTGCAACCCTCGATTTGTTTCAGATAACAATAACACACCATAGAGCATACATTATGAAATCAAAACATATTTTATCTTTGCTTTAACGTTTTTTACGCAACCCTCTTGTCAATGAATATTATTATATCACCACATTTTATTTAAAGTGGGGGCTTTATAGGAATCGCGCGTGCTGGTCCGTACGTCCCTACGTCGATACGTCCGTCCAATATCTCGTTTCCGCTCCATAGCTTCGTAATGCCTGGAAGGATTTTATATAACTTCAGATTATTATTCTCCATGACCAGATGATGTTTCGCGTGTATGACCCAAGCTAGTCCGTTAGAGGTAGATGTCACAAGTCAAGGTCAAAAGTCAAATACTTTTATTTCGTTTCCGCTCCATAATTTTATAATGCATAAACAAATATTAATACAGATTATTATTTCCCATGACGAGACGATGTGTCGTGTACATGACCAACGCTTGTCCATCAAAGGTCAAGGTCACAATTCACGGTCAAAGGTCAAATACATGTATTCTTCTGTACGTCAGAAAGTCGGTCCAATATTTCGTTTCTGCTCCATAACTTCGTAATGCCTGACAGGATTTTAATATAACTTCAGATTAGTATTTTCCATGATCGGAAGATGTGTCACGTACATGACCCATGTGTGTCCGTCAAAGGTCAACGTCACAATTCAAGATAATGGTACAATACTTGTATTTCGTTTCCGCTCCATAACTTCGTAATGCATAGAAGGATTTTAATATAACTTCAGATCACTATTCCCCACGACCAGGTCGTGTGTCGCGTACATGACCTATACCTATCTGTAAAAGGTCAATGTCACAATTGAAGGTCAAATATTTGTTATTTAGTTTCTGCTCCATAACTTCTAAACGTCTTGAAGGTTTTTTATATTACTTGACATTATTATTCCTTACGACCACATAAAGTGTGACATGCTTGTCTGTCAAATGTCAAGGTTAAAATTCAAGGTAAAAGTTCAACTATTTTTATTTTGTTTCCACATTACACAATGTGACAGGTTAAAATAGTTGTCCCTGGCATATAACGTAATCTCCTTTTTTAGGTTAAGCCCATTTTTCACCACAACTACATACCTTTTCATCTGTGTCAAAGCGGTATTTAGGGGTATTAATCAACATACGTGATAGTTCTAGTTATTATTATTATCATTTTTATCGTTTTTTCTTTATATAGGACAGTTTTGCATCGCATTAATTGTACACTGTAGCAACAATCACGAAACAAGAGGCACACAAGTGCTTGTAACGCTTTACTGGCTTATTAATTGAAAAGTGTCATAAGCGAAAGAACCCAGATATGATATATAAGGAGAAAAGGCCCGGCTCTCTGGCGGGCATGATTTTTTAACAAATCAAAATAATTCAAAGTATTTTGGCAGAGAAACGCCGAAGGAATAATTTTTTCTCAGAAATTATTTCAAAATCCAAGCAGTGGTTTCTTAAAAGAAGATTCTCAATTTTTTAAATAAATGTATACCCATTGTAAAAAATAGCCCCGCCCCCTAATGACCATGTTTTAACAGTATGGAACCATTACGTAGCAACTTTGGCAGAGAACCATCCATGAAACATATCTGTGAAATTACTTCGGAATTCAAACAGTGGTGTCAGACAAGATTTTCGAAGTTTTCAATATAAGATAAGATAAGATAGCCATATAAGATAAAATGGCAACGCTCGTCCGTAGTTTTGTTACATAGTGTACAAATATAAAGGCTGTAGGATTTTTATCAGCTGAAGTCATTGCAGGGATATGTCTATAATACTCCATGTACTGATATGTTTAGTTCTTACTTATGCACATTATGAAGTGTATGACGGATGACGATGATCACAAACATAAATGTCTGCACATATCATTACATGTTTTGCAATAATTTGTAATTTTGGTTAGTTTTCTTGGAATTTCTTAAAATGAGGTGGTCCCGTTTGCTGAGTTCGCTGATGTTAAAACTGAAAGTAGAATTGGTAGACACAACTAAAGCTTGTCAAGATTCATAGCTAACCGTGCATTGGTTTTTACCTGAATGAACATTTAGCAGTTTGCAAAGGCTGAGTAGAAATTTGTGCACCAAAAGCACGTGGTTTGTGTGTACTGGTTTAATAAATATGTACTTTTAATCCCAGTTTACGCGACTTACTTAAGCAGATATGAAAATGCAGATCTGCTTTAATCAAAACATTTTTTATGGCTCATGTTCCTAGAGGCGTAATCCAGTAAATAGCCATGTGTTTGTGGCATGCAATATATTCAAATATTTTGACATTTTATAAAATATTGAGATGACTGCTACATATTACATAGAATAAGCTGCAAAACAGAACATAACATCAATGAATAAAACAACATTAAAATCAACAACAACAAATAATGATAATAATAATTATTATTATTATTAATATTATTATTATTATTATTATATTGTTTTTTTTATTATTTATTTTTTTTATATGCATCGTTGTTACATTTATTTGTAATATTGGCCACAGTTACATAACATGATAACATGGTTCTAAAGTTAATTTGAACTTTTTAAATTCATGGCATATTACTATATTATTTATGTAATGTTCTAAATTTATCCACATGACTAATTATATCTTCCAACTTCAATGTTTGGTTTCTGATTACATTTGGATGAATTCTGATTGGTCATTTTCATCTGCTAAGCAGACGAAATAGAGCATGTTCCAAATTGTCTGTTGTTATGTTTTAAGAAGTACATGTTGCTTTGTTGTAAAATTCTGTTAATGCAGCAGAAACAAAAGTTAACATTTATTGCTAATATGGTTTACATATAAGTGCTATAGCAAAAGCATATATTCATTCGATATAGGTCAAGTAAATATTAATGTTTATTACTTTTTTGTATTGTAACACATCTTCATTACGATAGCTTTCATATCCGTACCTTACATTTATACATGTACCTTGCTCGAGATTGCATCACGGGTTGGTGGGGTCAAGGTTAAGGTCACCATTACTAAAACAGAACAACCAATGCAGCTATATAATTCGAGAACAAATTGAGGTTTAGTTATGAAACTTAATTTATAAATACGTATAGTTGGATTGCAGATGAGGAGTGTAAAGTCAAGGTCAACGTCACTGTTTCGAAAATAGAAAAAGCGATTTTCAGTCAATAACTTGAGAACAAATTGAGCTATAGTAATGGAACTTTGCATATTGGATGGGTGAGGTTAAGGTAAAGGTCACCGGTACTAGACAACGCAAGAAGGAAATGTCGCTATTGAAATGAAACTTGATGTGTAAATATCTTTGTAAAAACAGAGGTGGGTGTCAAATGATGGCCCCTATACACTTTTTTAGAACAAATGCCAACAACTGTGACAGGTACAAGAAATGTCCACAAAGATCTAAATATAGCGTTTGTGTAAGCAGCGCACTCTTAGCTATTAGTAGATATCAGTGTAAAGGACACTTGCGTTAACAAATGTGGTTAATTTTAGAAGTTAAAAAGACGCATATATTTTTACTAATTTCATAGTTGTTACAGAAAGAACAAATGATAGTTGTGTGTCAACACTTTAAGAACGCAACATGTAAATAAAGCAAATAAACTGCAATACATCCCTGTGAAGTAAAAGTATATCAATAATATACATATTTTTTTTATCGTATTACCTGTTTATTGTTAGAGGATCAAACATGATTATATTTTTAAGTGTTTTGGCGTTTTTATATTAACAACTATCTGTTATATGTTATTATAAACCCTTGAAGCAACTCATTACATATATGCGTATGTCAGATAAATCATTGATTGAATTATTGTGACGATTTGTTTTCGTAGAACGTACACATTCAAATCTGAAGATGGACGATCCCAGCACTACGGAAAATCAAGACGCTGGTAAACTGACAGAAATCGTGACTCTGATGTAAGTTTGGAAAACAAATAGGTGAAAATACATGTATACATTCTTATTTTAAGACGAATGAAAACCAGTATTTTGTGCACATGTGCTTTATTCACATGCATTACTCTTATTATGGTAAGAACCTTTTGTATAACAACTTAAAATTGATGTTTAATACATACTTGATTTCATTACGTTTCATTGTCTTTATGTAATTGAATAACCATTTTAATTTCATAACTACTACGTATTAATAATAATTGCAAATATATTCTATAGACAAAAACTCAATGAAAGAGTTACCTGTTACAAACACGAGGAAGAAACGCGTGTAGCTGAGAATCAAGAGGTGCAACAAAATGCAGAAAAACAATTGCAACTTATTCAGAACAATATGTAAGTTTCTCTTACGACCCTCGATTGTAATATAGTAATTAAAGATCAAAATAAGTATTACGCCTAACTATTTGTAACTGTGATTCAGGAAGGATTTAGAAGAGCAAACTACAAAAGAAAGGTATTTAAGACAAATGGACTTTGATAACAAATTGGCAGCAATCCAAAACACCCAACATGAATTAGAGAGAAACAAACATCGATTCGACAAAAATGTTTAGTACATTAATATTGTATTTTGCGTAACTAAATATCTATTTCAAATTGTATACATTTGTTGTTTTTACTGTTTCATGATTTTTTAATATTGATGACTAGCCTGTCTTATATTGCTATTGTTCTGTTCTTGTTAGTAATAAATGTCATATCTTTACTATACATCAATGGAGGGAAACCGTAAAGCTCCAGTTAGAAGTTGAAACAAAAAAGCAGGAGGACAGTAGCGCAGCTCTACAGAACCAAACAGGAATCATGATCAGTGCATTAGACGAGCGCATTAAAGTAGAATGCAAACTTCTACAAGACGAATGGTACATATCATCTTCTAATTAAACAATAGTAAATGTAAATGATACGTTTCTTCATTAATTAGTATGCATTCATGTCGGCATAAACAAAGTATTTTTCTTTAATGACATATCATGTTTTGCTTGTATTTACAATTATTTTCATATTTGATTAACAGGAGTCAGATGAACCGGGATGGGCTGACTAGACTTCGTGAACAACAAGACATGCTTGAGGACATTGCAAATGAATATCAGTATAAAAAAGATAGTTTGAAAACATTTCTGTGAGTACAACGCTCATAGTTTTTAAAACATGTATGTGAATAAACCACTGACAATAATGTAAACGTATTGATGGACTTATAAAAACAAGAACATATAATATTGTATGGATGTATTCTTTCATAATAAGTCAGTGATTTTGCAAGAATGGTAAAAATAAAGTTAACATACATGTAAGATGCAATTCGATCAGGAAGTTGTAGAAACCTCGACGACAATCAGAATTAACGTTAACAGCCTGCCCCATGCGTGCATGGACAAGTAAAGTACGGAAATCAAAACACCCACACTTTGTACAGTAAAGCTTGTATGACAGTAACATGTGACATTGCTTACATGAAGTATCGTCGTAACTCATACACAGTTCTAAAAATTAAACGTTGACATTGACTCGGCATTGAATGCCATTTAATGCCTTCACGAAACTCGTCTCTATGACAGAGGTAGTACACTAACAAAACCTTCCCGCATGGTCTCCAGATGCGCGGTGGTGTCGGGAACACGCTCGGCTAGTGCATCCATATGCACCAAAAGGTTACATTACCATCAATTACCGACAGCATCAAAACCAGCAAACAACACCAGTACATACGTCTGGTACAACGTCTGCATATGGATAATTAATGTAAAGGTTTCCCGAGTTATTAGCAAAGTTAATAAGAAACTAATTAAGTTATTCATTTATTATCAATTAATTAAAACGAAAACAGCATTAAGTAAGCTTTGTGGTGTTCTTGTTCTGCTTTAGCACTTGAAAGACCACAACATGCAATGAAACAAGTCAGATGACATCATCCAATAGCAACATGCATACAGTCACTAAAAGTAGGACTTTGTCGTTGCGCTCCCTCTCTTTGCATGAAGGCCTCTGTTACGATACTCAAACTTATATACTCGCGTAGTGCAATGCAAAAACGAGCATTGGCCAATATGATTTTTATAAACAAGAATCTTAATAATGACGTAACTTATTAAATACCATTTTAAACTTGATGAATTATGATGACTTATACAGATAATAACACACAAATGTTTGATCCACAGGTGAAGGGTTTGCCGTATCAAATTAAACATAACATTTATCCACTCGACTTTAAAACAAAATACTTTTACAGATATCACGTAAACAACAATAAATCTGTAATGTAAATGTCGTTTTCCTTTATGGGTAAACACTATTTTTACAAACGATAATTAGGTAATAAATGTGTATTTTGATTGAAGTACTGGCGTTGCAAATGAAGTCCGAGAAACGCTCGATTCTGTCAAGACTTCAAGCATGCGGCTGCAGAGTTGTTTGGAACAACAAATTGAAGAAATCAGTATGAAGATGTAAGCATCTTGTTCTTGCATTTCCACTGAACATTGCCTTTTAAAATATTTAATATTATATCAATTTATTTAAATATATATATTTTCTAGGAACCGCTTAGAGACTCAACTTGAAAACGAAACACTTCGTATTGAAGAGGTCAATGAACGAAACGAGGAACTCAAACACAGCATCGAGGAGCTCGAACAAACACAACTAAAATCTTTGTAAGAATATTGATTATAATGTTCCAACCACACAACGTTTATTCGATCTGTAAATTTAACGTTTTTACATTAACATTATCACTGGCGTACATGAGTTAGGTACTTTTAAATAATGCAATTTAAGGGAAGACAGTGTAGCACGGTTTGCAAGGCAAACAAAACAACAGGGTG
Source organism: Congeria kusceri (assembly GCA_027627225.1). Lineage (NCBI taxonomy): Eukaryota > Metazoa > Mollusca > Bivalvia > Myida > Dreissenidae > Congeria > Congeria kusceri. The sequence goes on from CM051024.1 coordinate 83,071,893, forward strand.
TTGAGATGAGTGAGTTAAAAGTCGGAACTGAACGACGATTGCATGATCTGGAATTTCATCTAAACCGCATTGCAAACACCCTGCAAGGAAACTGGTAAGTACGCGCTACAATGAACTATGTCTTGATAGAATATAACTTACAGAAACGAACAAAATATTACAGGGTTTAATTTGCGATTACAAAACAATAATACATAATGTCAAAAGTCAAACAATTCTTCGCATAGTACAACCATGTGAGTTCCTTATTAGGTAACTCTCTAAATTAATAGCACTAAATCGCACTAAATGTACTTTGTCGAAGGTGCTTGACAGGTAAATTGCTACAAACAAACAAACCTAATGCAACACAAACTACCTCAAACTCAAACTCAGCTCAATGTTTGGTATTCTGCTGTTAAAGAAATACATGACTGGTGTAACAGAATAAAGTATTCGTTCAATGTAGTTGTGTGATTGTTTTTCTAACTTTCAAAGATGCAATTTAGTCTTATAAATATGTTTCATTATTTTAACAACGAATTAATCAGCGGCAGTTATTCGTACTACGTGACCGTCCAATATTTCCCCATATTGGACGGTTCAATTCTTTCCGCATTGGACGGTGCGAGGATAAACATGCGATAATTTCCGAGTAATCCGAACGCATATGCAAGTTTTAGTTTTACCTCACTGTTGATCCACTGCTTAAAAAGGTCTTTTAAAATCCAACAATCAATCATTTTATTTTCTGTTCATATATCCACGAGGCTTTTTTCTTGTAAACCGTGTTGACCAGAAAATATTTTTTTTTCGAAATCGCCATGTCTAGTCCGAACGTATGCTTTGTGTAAACATGAATTTGTCGTCGCAGCTATATCTGATTATTAATATCACCTTCCAAAATAATTATATAATTTAACGAGACATGGTTTATTTAATTTAATTTATTTGTAATGTTACCCGTACAAAAAATAGAAATACAACCTGCAAGTTGCAACATTACACAACAGTCCTGGAGTCCAGTCGAAACAGGTTTTTGCCGTTACTATCCATTTTGTTCACAGATTATATCATTTAGGGATTCGTCATTCCAATTCTGAATATCGATGAAACACGTTCAGTCAACTGTATAATATTCCATTCGACAAATTGCGTTATAGTGAATTTAACACGCTACAGAAACTTCCTATTGATCAAGGATTGGTCGAGTACTGGATATCAGTACTTAAGTAAGTACTGAGTACTGGATAAATCCAAAGTACTCGAGTAAGTACTGAGTACTCAATTTAGTGCCTGCACTGAGTACTATTTAAAGTATTGATGAGTCCTAGTAACTACGTTTGAATACAGCATTTTTATAGAATAAATAGAAGCTATAAATGTTGGTCACATTTAAAATATGCTACGTGATTTGTATGTTATTCAAAGATTATGTAGACTATATTAAACACAATTGGACATGTGAGCACTAGGTCTGCAGTCAGCCCTCAAAGAGTATATTGTTACCCTAGTCTTGCATGTACAATGGCTAATTTAATAGTCACAGTTTGACAACTACAGTTAGTAACTAGTTTATAAACGAATCCAGAAATCTTGAGCAGGTTACTATATTCAGGCCTAAGTGTGAAAATTAGTGACTTCTGTAAAGGTGTTAACACTATAATTGGTTACTATTGTATATTACATGTAGCTATCCAGCGCATGTCCTTAGGTTAATTTTATTTATCCTTTAAGTGTCACAATTTTGTGTACACTACCAATACTGTATAAAGATAACTTGGTTGAAGGTAATACTATTTTAATTTATTTTACATTAAACTTTGATTAAAGTGTGAAAGTACTCATAAAGTACTCATAAAGTACTCATAATTACTGAATATTTTGCTGCAGTACTTGAGTAACAAGTACGAGTACTTGTTGTCTACTCCTGATGTAAGATTAGTACTGAGTACTGATTAGTACTGGAAAATCGGTACCCGAGTAAATACGAGTACAAGTACGAGTACGAGTAGCACATGCCTGCTATTGATCACACCACCATTTAAACATGACAAGTCTATATATGGTATATATATACACACACCTCATGTTTACAATTTGTGCAAGATCAAGAACAATGTCGCTTTCTGCGAAATATTCTAAAGAACAAAGGGCTGTTTTAGCAGTTAAATTGAAAAAGTAAGTTATATGTTAGTGACAAACTTGTATGTTTTCAAGTTATTTAGTACGTCGAGCGACGTCATTAACACTGTGAACGAGCGCACTTTTCCGCGGACCGTGTGGGTTAATGTAAATACTATGACAATCATGAAAATAAAACAAAGATTGTATATATATAAATTATTAAGAGATTATAACACCGTTCTGTACAATTCCCTGATCTATTTGACTGGTACACATTTGACATAATCAAATTGGACCTCCTATTGGCACGTCCAACATCATTTCAGTTATCTACTCATCCAAATATTTAACATATTATTGTACAAAACGAAACGCTGTTAAATAAGAAAATATTGTATTTATCATTATGTATATTTACCTTATATAATTGCTTATCAGCCGGATTTGTTTCAACGAAAATGATCGGCTTGTAGAATGTCGAAATCCGGGCTAGCTGGCGGGCATGCGCAAGGGCGGTCTCGTTGCGTATTTCTGTAATATTTTCACCAACTCTTGGCCAATCTTGATGAATCTTTATACATATGGTTCCGATTCACTGCACAAGATGGCCAACACAGCTGAAATAGAACACTGTCTAAACCACCATTGTCTTCTCAACTTGTCAAATTTTTCAAATACTTCACATAAATGTTTGCCTGATGGTCCAGTAATATACTTACTCAAATGGTTCCAGTTCACTGAACAAACTAGACGCAAGAACAAAAAATATAATGTTGCGGTAGACATTCGTAATCATGTCATATTTTCAAAAGTTCTTTAACAGTCTTGACAAATCTCTGCATAAATGTTTCTTGGATGTTCCTCTACTAAACATGCGCAGATGGTTCCGCTTCAATGCACAAAATGGCCGCAACAGCTTAAACTATAACATGTAAAAACATCATTTTCGTCTAAATCTGTTGCTAAATTTATTTAAGCACAAATATTCATTTAGTTATCCTCTACCAGAAATACATGTATTAAAATTGTGACAGTCCAACACACAAAATGACCACTTCAGCTGAAAAAATTAATTTTGCATAACAGTTTTGAAGTTCTATTTTGGTTCAATATTCTATTCTATATTGGTTAAATATTAGATAAATGTTCCCTTGATGGTCCACTACCAAACCGGCACACAGGGTTGCACGTCACTATACAAGATGGCCGCCATATCTAAAAATAGAACAATATCTACAAAATACATTATCTTGTAAACATGTAGCTAGAATTTGTATTCACATGAAAATTCTATCTTTCTTCCTTATGATCGGCTTATACATTTACCTTCAGCGAAATAAAATCATCCGGCTTTAATGCGGTTTCCGCAAACGTTTTCTTGTAGTACAATTTATTATAATAAGTCGAAATAATGTTCACCATATAGAATATTTTAGTCGAATAGAAAATTCACAATGACAACGACACTTGTTTGTTTTATATAATCATCATATTACATAAATGCATGAAGCTTAAAATGAATAAATCTTTCGCCTTCCTTGAAAAAAAGTCATATATATACGTATAACATAATTTTCTGGGATAATAACATATGCAATGTCGTGTGTGTAACAGGAATACAACTAACGAAGACATACACATGAAAATGGATCAACAAAGGGACTTGGTTAATGACATGAAATCTAATTATACATATCTAAATTATCGCTGGAAAACATTACTGTAAGTTGCCGTATATATTTTATATTTAGACAATACAAATGGAATAACTAAAACTATTCGATTTTCAAAACAATGTGTTCTATTAAATGTTCTGTATGTGTATGTGTGAATATATTTAAGAACATACTTTTGTTAAACAATAAGACATATGAGCAAAATACATATATGGCAAATATTTTATAGGACGAAAAGACAGAAACATTAATATATGTCCAATTTCTTTATTTTGCTTGAAACCGTTGTTCTTGTTTTTTTCAGGAAGGATGTTCAAAAGGAACGAGATAAAGCCATGCAAATTTTATCACGGGAGGCCGACGAACGTGTAAAACAGTAAGTGTAATAATTCTTACCTTACACGCAAATAAGAATATTTTCAAAATGTAAAAGTCAATGTTGCTTGGATTACACATGATTGAAACCCAATAGCAGTATGCGTTTTTTTAGTTGTATACTCTTTATGTAATGATTTGAAAATATCTATTGTAGAGAACGACTTAAGGCAGAACTTGAGATCTATCGGCAAAGATGCTACGAGAAAGAAAGAAATCTGATAAAAGAAATAAAAACTATACAGGAGGAAAAACGTAAATTGAAGGAGAAAATCGAAAAACTCGAGAAGAACTTGTAAGCTCATTTGTTGATTTAACTTCTTAGCTACCGAAATATGATGGGAAAATAATTTCGAAGGAGTATACAGTAAACGTGTTACCAAGCCCCATCAAAATAGTACGATAAACAATATTTTACATAAATTGTGTGTTTTCATCACTGATCGTTTTTTATATATATATAAACACCGTAACAAACCCAGTCTAGTACGTATACGTACTATGACACATACATAATATGGAGATCTTTTGAAATAATTTCTTATAGTTTCTATTTCTATGGTACTATCTTCAGAATCAAGTTGGCGTATATTGATTGTTAAAAATGTTAACGGTTGATAGGATCGTCTGTTGTTGTTTTTTAATCGATATAGTGCTGTCAATGATTTTGGTTTGGTTTCAAAGGCCCATATGATATTGGAAATTTATAAAATTTATAAATAATAAATCGTTTCAAACATTACGGCGTTTTTAACAAACATAAAATAACTTCATCATTGTTTATGTGTGATTGGTATTCTCTAAGAAGCTAATCAGAAAACAGTATACGTCGAATATCCAGCACATACCAAGGTTTTATATGTTGACAAATGGAAAATAAAACGGCCAACACATTAAACTATTGCTCCCATAAACCGAAATAATACTTATTTTATTCATTGCAAATTACCCATGATGCATTTTAGGCTATTCATAAACTTGTTCATGTTAAAACTTGCATTATATTACTGTTTGATATGTTTTTAATAGATCGGGTTCAATGGATTGGGTAAGCGAATTGCGAAACGAGTAAGTATTCAAATCAAACAGTCCAATGTTACTCCATAACAACATGTTTGTACATTAACCTTCAAAACAATACAATTTTTTGCGACACAGAGGAACATATAATTAGAAAATATAGTTGAATGTATAATTATTGTGTATATAGAGTCGAAATAATACTTAAATGTATTTTTTATATAGCAATTGTTTTTCGAAGTAAATGAATATAAATACGCATTAACAAACGACTGTACTTTTTTAAACTTTGTATTCAATTCTGTATATGATTCTTACAGATAATTTTTCACGATCACTAAGTTGCATGCGTATCTATAGTAGTCACCAAACGTAGCTCTGTGCTCTTTTGCAGTTCAGTTCTTTCGTATATTCGTATATTTATCACAATGTATTTTTTGACGTTATATGCTCGTTTATAACAGTTTTAACGATATTTAAAGATGTGTATTGAGCCGATTGTATAAAGGGAAATGTACCTTTGAGCTCTATAAAAAAAAAAAAAAACGCTGAAAGTAGTTATTTACGTAGTTTTTGCACATGTTATTGTGGATATTACTAAACTGATTATAACATTTGTTTTCTGAAGAGACAAAATGTATTAATATGTGTTTTTTTTATCAAGTATTATATTGTAATGACATACAGGTATACTAAATGCCAGTGCTATGTTATTTATCTGTTTTTAAAACTGAGCTTTTTTGAAAGAAGTATTTGAAAGAATTGTGGAAGATATCTCACATGCACTATTTAAAAGACAGCGGATGTATTTTTCAGACTGGTCAGATTAAACACGGAAACAGCAAAGAGAGATGCCTACGAAAAACTTTTGGAACAACGACTTGAGTATGGAACATTAAATGATAGCACAACAATGCGAAACTTGTTAACGATGTATTTTTGTGAATTGCAATCAAAATACTAATACTAATATGTTCCATAGGTGGTTGCATTGTTTATCGGAAGAAAACGCGGCACAATAGAACATGAGTCATATAATTAATAATAAATTCTGATGTTATTCGCGAAACTCACACTTACAAATCAGCATTCAATAGCATTTTACATTCAGTAAATAAAAGCATTTGATTCCATTTCATATTATATTTATTGTGCGCGTACATAAAAGACCTACCGCACCGATTGTAATGTTACATTTTTCAAGTCTTAATATGATACATGTCAATCCAAACGTTGTTAACAGTGTTATTCAACTTTCAGCAAAATACGTTATGTAGTTCAGACAATCGACGAATATCATGACGATAGATATGACGAATACAGGTAAGCAATTTACTTCGACCCTTTATAAAATATAATTTAAGAGTTTAATTAGTTTAATTCATTCAAATTGTTTTTAAGGGTTGTTTTTGCAATTTGTACATAATGCATTTGAAATCATACAAGTGATGTAATAATGTGATAATTCATGTAATGAAACACAATTTTCTTAAAAATAAATATCCTATGTTGAATATTGCAAATTCCTAACATTAGACTGCATTCTGTAGCGATATATGGATACTTCGTGCCTTCACCTACATGTTCGTTTACATAAGCGTAGCATGTGTAATGTTTCATATTTAATGATTTTACTGCTTGAATCACTGTTTAATATTCGACGTTAAATGTTTGCTGTTAACATCAGTTATATACGTAAGTACATCTGTTCCTTAAGTTTCGTTAATGCAGATTATCTATTTTGATAATACTGTATACTATGAATGCATTAATCTTCTTTTTTCTCAAAATAGCTGTGCCCAATTTGTCGGTAAATACACTTTTCTTTGAAAATACAGGACACGTATTCGTTATTGGAAAATCGAGGACAACCGTTTGCAGGAAGAAAGTGAAAGGCTCAAACAAGGCTTTCTTCAGCTGACGACATGTTTACTCCTACAGTCATTACGTTGGGTCGAATGCAGTCTCAATAAAACTCCACCAAACTGCAACTATGCTGATGACATCCAGCGCATGTGTGGAATCATTAACCAAGCTTGTCAGGTACATATTAGAGTTACTGTTATATTTCCTGAAGTCAATACAATTTACATTGAATAGAAATACAATAGCACAATTTACGACAGGATCTAAATTAAAACTAGATGCATATATCAGGCCTAAATTAAAAAATCTTTTGTTTGCCCTTTACCGACCCTAAATTTTAGAGGTGGGGCGGTAGGTAGGACAAATATTATATTTTATTCCGATAATTTAATCTTTGTCATTTATGAATGTCGTCATTTAAATAGCAATATATTATCTTTGTATTGAAAATCACAATTACTTTCTTCATCTTGATTGATGCAACCAAGATTATACTTGGTAAAACTGGCTTTAATAAGGGACATAACATAAAATAGAATACGCAATGCTTTAAAAACAAATTTTTAAGTACTTGTATTTTATTTGATACCAATGTCAAAACTAACTAGACACACATATTAATTTATACAGCATAGATACATACTGTCTGGCAAAAAATATGTGTATTATTATCAATGGCTGAACTGGCTAGACAGTTCCAATCATATTAATACAGTACAGATACATCACATCTTCACGCTGAATAGCATCGTCATGAACAACAGCCAGGTATTCACTGCATACATCGATCTCAAACGTTGCTTCGATTATATAAACAGGGACATGCTACTATACAAACTGTTGGTTAATGGTATAGATGGTAAACTGTACAACTCAATAAAGAACATATATACAAGTACTTTTTCAGCTGTCCGTTTAAATAACAAATTAAGTGAATGGTTTAGCGGTTTTACTGGTGTGAAACAGGGCTGCAATTTATCGCCGACACTGTTTGCCGTCTTCGCTAATGACCTCGTCCAGGAGGTCAATGACCTTGACCTTGGATTCCAGATAGGCGACCGGAAGCTCTCCATGCTCTTATATGCCGACGATATTGTACTAATGGCCAAGTCTGAAGCTGATCTACAAACAATGCTAAACCAAGTGAACGACTGGTGTAAACGGTGGCGAGTACTTATTAACGCCAATAAATCGAAATGCATGCATTTCCGGAAGGGTCGCGCGCAGCGTAGCAATTTTGAATTCAGAATTGGAAACGACGTCCTAGAAACTGTAGACCAGTATCGATACCTGGGCGTGTTACTCCACGAAAAAAGTGACTTTAGTTACAATAGTGACTCCCTAGGGAAAGCAGCTGGTCGTGCCCTGGGTTCAGTTATCAGCAAAATACACAACATGAAAGACTTCGGGTTCAAATCCTTCGAAAAATTGTTCATCTCTTGCGTAACGCCAGTCATGGACTATTGCTCTGCCGTGTGGGGTTTCAAGAAGTACCAGAGTATCGATAATGTTCAACATAGAGCGATGCGCTACTTCCTGGGTGTCCACAGATTTACACCCATCCTGGCAATGACTGGAGACACCGGTTGGCTACCTAGCACATATCGACATTGGCACTCAATGATACGCTTGTGGAACCGGCTCATCCGCATGGACGATCACAGGATTACGAAGCAAGTGTTTAATATTGACTTCATCAACCACAACAACGTGAATAACTGGTCAAGTGAACTCAAACAAGTAATGAACACGTTAAATATAAATGGTTACTTTGAAAACAAATCTATTGTGGCTGCGTCAATGGTCCAACAACACCTCCATGCATTCTATGAAAACAAATGGAAAACGGATGTGCAAAATGTTCCGAAACTGCGGACATATATACTATTCAAGGAAAATTTCTGTTGTGAATCATACGTCAACATGAATTTGTGTAAAAGTGAACGATCTGCGATATGCCAATTCAGAAGCGGAATCCTGCCCCTAAGAATAGAAACAGGTCGATATGTCGGTGAACCAGTGGAGCAACGACTGTGCAAGTTCTGTGAGAACGCGCACGTTGAGGACGAACTACATTTTGTATTTGACTGTCATCTGTACAATGATATAAGGACTACTCTTTACCACCATATGTTTTTCATAGAGGGAGATTTCAACAGTGCTGATAAACTTAAATATATAATGTCGAACTTTCCACGCAAATTTGCTAAATTTCTTGTTCAAGCTCTTTTGTTAAGAAAACAGAAGATGTACCAGACATAGAGGGACTATCTATCAGTAATGTTTAAGAAAGAAAAGTAAATACACTTGATAACAATGGATATAACTTATTTTTATTCTATCGCATTAAACACATTTACTCAAACATATATACGACTTCCGTTTGCTTAACTAATAACTTGCACTGAACTGTCTGAACGTTCCCAAGATGTATATATCAGTATCCGTTTACTATACAGATAATTATATTATATTATGTCATTTCAATAGATGTCTTTCTTTGGTGACATATAGGCCCATTGGGCCGGGTGTTATTTGTTTTGTTTACGAAATACCATGTACTCTTGTATTGTTAAAACACATGTCACAATAATAAACAATTACTTACTTACTTACTTACTTACTGTTTGACTATAAAAATGTCGAATCAATGATTTGAAATTTAAAAATAATTTGATGAAAATGTCACAAATAAGAACATCAGAAATATTGCTAATTCGGATGTCTCTGTCCTCTCAAATATAAGCTGTGTTTTTGTAAATCAGAGTTCAACAAAGAACAGTTTAATACTAATATCATATGTAAAATGTTGGCTGCTGATAGAAGAATTATTCCTTCACAAAGCCAATATTGACATACACTATTTTGTTAATATCAGGGTGAAACTTTTCTGCACAGCCACTTGTTGATTTGCTAACTGAAATCGAAACTTTGTCGGTAATTTTCGTTTTCTCGTCTACCACACACAATCGATCATACAATACATCATCGCAAGTTTTACTTGTTTCAAATTTTTGAATTTGTTTTTATTTATTAATTTCAACAAACACTCTGAATGTTAGAATAAGTAAATCAAATCTCCATTTGGTCCCATTGTAACAGCAAAAACTCCTTGCATCGTTCGCCACTTTTCTTTGATTCAGATATTGCGAGTCTCTCTTTGGAAAGATGGTTCTCACTGTTTTCAAAATTTAAAATGAAAACAAAAAGTTATGCTACTTCTAAGAAAATTCATCTCACTTGATTGTAGTCACCTGTAAGAAACACTCTCAATTTCGACAAAAGCACATGCTGCCCATAAATAAATTGCTGAATATTCGAATTTCAAGTAATTCGGTGTCATGATACATCAAAATGCACACAAGACGTGTCCGTTATGCGAAATATCTCTTTCTTTTGACAGAAGAAAAAGCGAAATATTTAATATACGGACAACTTTGAAGGGACCACCCCACTATTTACTGTTATCTAACCTTGAAATAACATGTATTTCTATACATAGATGATGACGTCATGCGTCTACTGGTGTGTATACGACAAAACGTGAAACACACCATGTTTAGTAGTATCCGGTCACTAGGCGCTTGTTTTCCCACTCAAACGCATTATACTCTTTTGTTCTAGCGTTTTTATGATCAAAATTGCCTATAAAAGTTGTGAGCGAAAACAAAGAAATTTAAAGCAAGAAAAAAGAACTAAATACAAAAATAATTACCGCAGATTTTGCAATAATTTTTTTTGAGTCGGCGGTTTTTTGTGGGTCGGTCAGTAAAGGGCTAACAAACCTAATTTTAATTTAGCCTAACCTTGAAACAAAACGTAATTCTATGCACAGATGATGACGTCATACGTCGACCGGGTGTGTACACGACAAAACGTGAAACACACCATGTTTACTAGTATCCGGTCACTAGGCGCTTGCTTTCACACTAAAATGCATTATACTCTTTTGTTCAAGCGCCTTAATGATCAAAATTGCCTATGAAAGTTGTCAGCGACAAAAAAAAAAGAAATTTAAAGCAAGAAAAAATAACTAAAAAAAATATTAATAATTACCGCAGACTTTGCAATAAAATATTTTGAGTCTGCGGCTTTTTTGTGGGTCGGTAGGTAAAGGGCAAACAAACTTAATTTTAATTTAGGCCTCATAATATGGTGTGACCGCACGTGTTTTGACCTCATTATTGCAAACACGTTTTTGGTACTTAATTTACTCGTATTTCTGAAGTACATGTCATAATCAAAGATCATGATCATACTGTGATTAATATTAACTTATTTTCTTAAGGAATGATTCTCAACAGGTATAATATAATGTGTTATATTTCCGTCGTTTTAAGAAATATAAAGTATGTTTAGAGTATATTAGTATGTTTACAGTTGTTAACATTAAATGAGTACATTATGGTTTATTGTGGCAGTTGATGGAGGTAAGTTATTCATCTTACATCTTAGAATTATATTAAAGAATACAACTTTTATGTTACTCAGTTTAAAAGAATATGTTGTGACTGTAACTAATGAATGATTTAAGTCTCCAGTTAAAATGTATTGTACTAAAGAATTTGTTAAATACACATACCTTATTGCACACAAGACAAACATTTAATATTTCTATTTGTTTTTTATTTTAGGGTGATTTCAATGGAATACTTTTGGAATTTGTATTTCACACGGTAAGAAAGATAGAAAGAAACAATAGTGGCATTGAAAGTCTTCGATATGCATGCATATATAAACGTGATAATTATATTATATATCAGTTGTAAATCACATGAACAGAAGCGGATTTTAACAGTTATTATAGCACATGTAGTGTATGGCTTGTGTTCGTATGTAATAATCGCAGTGCAAATGAAAACTGGTAAACTATAACCATATACATATAAATACTCTTCTTCGCGGTAATAGAGTATATGAATTTGTCTTAAAGAAATAAACGAACTATATTAACATGAAGGTTTCTTTAAAATACGTTTCGGTTTATAATAAGATAATCACACTTGTAAACAGATGCTATATATAAAACCTGCGTTACGGGTCCAGCGTAGTGAAGCATAAATGATTATGTTTACTTTACATCCAAGTTGAACACTAATTTCTGCTCATATCCGAATCTGATATGTTCGGTTTACACCCACATCTAAAAATACATTTATGTTTCACATACAAATAGTTTTGATTTAGGTCGAAATTGTTGAAAGGACTTGTCACTACCAGTCTTCTGATATAAATATGAAAAATATAGTATCTCTTTTGCTATTCTGCAATTCTTATTTGCCGATATATTTTTTATATAAACAATAGACCACTACATATCAATTACATTAATAATATGATTAATCATGTAGGTGGCTGGGGCATGCGGCGCAAGAAGAGGTGAAGAAGAACCTGGGTAAACCGTCATGTTTTCTCAAGTGTCTCTTAATATATCAGTATTAGAAGAAAATATTTTTTATATGAAGACATCATGTATTAACCTAGCGCTAAAGGTGTTATATAATAATAAATAATTTACACATTGCAGATTTCATAACTTCCAAAGCATGTAATTTATATTTGACTTAAAATGATGTTAATAATACAATACTTTTAAAATCATGGAATCGAAGTAACGGTTGTCTTACGTACAGTTTTATAAATGCTAGTGTCGTTTTGTTAGTAAATTGCATTCTAACTTAATTTAGTTATTAAACATTTCTTAGGATTATCAGAAACCGATCAGCACGGCCTTGATTGATATTTACTAATATGAAACGGATATATTGTACATCTTATTTTGTAGTTTTCTTTCAGTAATAAATTCGAGTATCATTTTTCCAAATAATTGCTCAAGAACACTATATTTGTGTATATATTATATTCTGATTTAACAGACTAAAAGAGATAGAAAAAGCTATCGACAATTGGATAACAAAGATGTCACATTTTTCATTTTGGTGTAAAAATGGTGAAAGGTAAAATATCCTTATTTATTTGACTAATTTAATATTTCAAAACACTATGGTATGTGTTATGCTAGGACGATGCTAGCTGATTAGAAAACCAATATTATATAATTCGCTACAATGAAAGTCCCTTTTAGCTATTTTGTCAAACAGTTCTTTTTAATATCGCCACCTACTGAGTAGCCCATTGAATAATCTCATAGTAAAGCAGAATAAAATAATTTAATGTTAAATGGTTTGCATCAGTTTTAAATAAAATATGTTTCTTGGTTTACATTGTAAACCGCCTCGGTTTCCATGTGTGTGCTAAAATGTGGTTTATATCAGTTGAAATGCTAAATCAACACGTACAATTTAATATTGAATTTTCCATTATTATTTATCTCCCTTGTTTGGGCTGCGTGCTTCAGGCAACAACTGTTGGCGACAAGCTATATCTACGTTTATTTTTAACTAGTAAAAACGTGCACAATGAAACATACAATGCGATTTCGAACAACATATACACCACAATGTACACATAAACTGTTTTTATTTGATTGTTCGGTCATTCTTAAAACGTTCACTCGCGTGACCGATGAAAACAAAATGCCTAAAATAACTTTATATTAGATACATAATTTTGCAGTATATTGTTATTCTCCGCATGATATCTTAACCCTGGACTTGGATTCCTGTATTTTTTAAAGACTGTTCACGTTTGTATATAACTTTTCTTTTTATTCAATGGGTGGTAGGGTTTGAAATTTGAAGCCGTTTCATCTTTTTTCCATGCGCCATCAAACCTTGATTTATTTTACATTGGTTTTATATCGATTCGCGTTGCATTTGTTTTGTTTGTAACATATTGTGTGTTTTTTTATATATATATTATATTGGTGTTATTTGGCTTTTTACTTTGCATCTGGTTTGTCAACTTTTCTTCCCATGGCGTAATTGTATCTGTATGTGTATATTAATAGTTTCAGAGATGTGGATGAACAACGTTTAAAGGAATACAACGAGGCCGCGGATGACGTTATACTGTATGTTCACAATACAATTTTGAATAACATAATAATTTAACAAGTAAAAACAATACTGCCAAACAGCATAGTGCGCCGTTAAAAGCGATTATAGGTGGAGAAAACAAAAATGCATATAATAAATAAAAAGTAATATATGCATGATGGAGTAAATCAAATAATGAACTCATATTATCTTAGTGCTGTATTTTTTATTTATCTCCTTAAAAAACACAAAACTACGAATAGTCCCAATCTTTTTTCGCCACAGTCTTTTAATATAAATTAAAAAGATATTAATGTAATAAAAAGATGTAACATCTGTGTATATATTGAATTGCCCACAGGAAAAGTTGATAGAACTGAGTAATTCAAAATAATTCTTTATAAAACGCGTATGTAATTCAAATTAACATCAACAATAAGTTTATAAATAGAAGTTCCCCATTATTATATTCTGGTCTGATTCACTGGACGCTTGTTGCAAGTATATTACCGTTGCTGACATTGGCTGCTCCAACTCGCGAATTTAGAACGATTCTCGACATATTTATGGCACTTGGCGCATGTCTTTTAATCTGATTCACATTTGAACAGCACTTAATTGCATGATTTTTTGTTTTTAAACATTGGCGAAAATAGTTGAATTGTAAATTTTAATATTTTAATGCAAATGAGGCAAATAATGCAAGTACCTTGCAATTAAATAAAATGCAATTGTTCTACCATAAACTATTGTATATAGTAACTTTTGAAGAGATTTCAGGCCGTCTGTAAAAAAGGTATCAATCCGTGACATTTTGCAGAATGCTTAGTGCCAACTTCAAATCTTTCTTACGGCAACCGAGTGACGAAATGAAGATGGGGCTTTATTTCAAATCTGCGCACATGTAAGTCGTATGCGAATATCATAAAAACGGCATTCACATTATAAATAATCTTATAGCTTAGTACGACAAATTATGCAACCAATACATGGCCGGTCATTATTTGCAGTAGGAGTCAGCTTCATTTCTAAAAATAAACCTGTTCTTAATTCATTCAGTCAATAACATCGAACGATTAAGGTATTCAAACACTAGATATATTATTATTATATAACTGTCTGTCTTATTATTCCAGATGGCACATATTTGCTGATAAATTCCAGCATTGTTCTACTAAGTATGCTAATTTATTATACATGCGTGATTATTGTATGCTTACACCGATGTAACAGGAATAAAAATGTAGAAACTATCAGACAGAAAATGATAGGGTTATAATGATAACCTGCTTTTCCGGAGTAGACCGTTTTGTTAAGGTTTCAAACAACTTGTAGAGGTTTAAATTGCAATTGTATCAACGTGTAAATGACTTACGTTTATGTTACTTTACCATACAGTTGAACTCATTTTGCATTACAAAGATCATTCCCCATATGACAATTCTTTTTTTCAGATGCCCGCGATCCAGGTAATTTATAATTATGTATATTATGCATCAGTTGTCATTGAATATCTGGTTGCCTCGTATTACACCAAGCATTCTTTTTTGTTAGACTATAAATATATATAAAAGATAAAATAGCATTGTCGTAATATGTAGATCTGCAAAACTTAATTCAAATAATTTATTTAGTGTAATAGACAAAGTTAAGCAGTGTATCAACTACATAATGATTTAGCTAACTCTGAAATTAAGCAGTTCTTCGCCAACAAAAAAAAGCACAATTGTCCTCTGTTTTACTTTTTCCGTTAAACCAGGGAAAAGTCATTTGTTTGAGCAAGACAATATCTATTGTGCAGAGATGTACAAGGATATCAGTGTACATAAATCAAATTAATCCATGCATTATTTTCAGAATCCGGTTATTTTTTCCCGAGCTTTAAAATTTATCGGATACCTTATTATTAAATGTTCTTGATTTTATTTTTCAGCTGTGAAAAATACAAGTAAGTTTCTTTCAAATCGTTTTGGCTCCAGTTACCTCAGGAAGTATTATACAAGTGTATATGCCTTTCAGTAGAAAGAAACGTTTAGGTTCTTTCTATACAAAATGTATGTTAATAATTTTACATGAATTTGTTCCATTTAACATATGTTGCTTTTGCTTTGTTTTTTTTTGTAGAAACTGTACGTACTGGTAAGTTGGTACAAAGCCTTTATATGAACGGTAAGAAACATAATGATAAAGAAGTAATGACCAGATAACACTGGCTTGTTTAAGGCGTAATATTGCACAAAAATGTATCGTGGTGATTAATATCACAATATCAAGGATACTGTTTAGTTTACAGAAACTATAACTCATTCATGGGCATTTTGGTAGCAGTTAAAATTGTTGTCCAGAGATGTCAGGGATCGCAAGTCAAGTTAAATTTATTTGGAATATACGAATGTACACAAACAAAATAAAAAAATATTATGCCAGAGTTAATACATTTGATGATAACAATGCAACAAAGTTGTAATGATATAAAGTAACTGTTATACTATTCACAGTACATAAATATAACATCAAATCATTGTACATAAAGTTAGTAATTCTTAAAGACATTTGGTGGCCTAGTTTCCCGTAAAAGAAATGTAGTTCCCAATGCATGATGTTTGTATTGACAAATCCTGTCATTGTGGTCAGTGAAGTATTTCAATAGACCAATATATACTTGTCAATCAAGGAGTGAGTTGACCAATTATGGGTTTATATTTCAGTGCATAATCCAATCAATTTACTTCAAATCGTTGGCCAAACAAACTTAGACAAACAGATAGGCGGAGCAATCTCTGATTTTGCTACTGGCAAAGTTCGAAGGTCGTCTAATTATTACCCTATATAGTGTGATATCAAGATTAAATAAAGATATTAATTAATTTGGTTCAACGAATTGAACAAAACAACAACAACATTATTATTACAAACAAAACAAGTTGGTTTTACTGTACAACTTTTCATATTAGTGTTCAGAACCTGACCAAGTTCATAAATTATTGAATGTGTTATATATTTCAAACTTAAAATACTGTACAACATTTTTGATTGGCGGCCCTCATTTGTCCACTTTATAACAATTGATATTTCTATAAGAAGTACAATTATTCATGAAAAGCATAGAATGTTTGTAAATTACCTTTGTGTTTCATGAACAGACTGACATTCATCTTTAACATATCACAATCATCTGTACAGCATTTGCACGTGTTTATCAGTTAATATAAGAATGATCTGTTTATGTGCATAGCATGTGATTGTGGTGACCAAATACAGAAAACGAAAATATAGATAATCTAGATGGAGTTATTAAATCAGTAAATCATATATAACTCGAACTTTAACAAAATCAATATTACATTCAATTGTAATAAACTATTAGTTAATTAAACATGTATTTTACATTACATTTAAAAGTGCTAAGACAAACAGTAAATTACAAAGTTATGACATACCACAGCTTTAATGCCGGTAATAAAACCCTTCTTTGACAACGACCTTAATATTAGTAATAAAAGGTTATGAAAGTAAGTTGTGTTCTTAGTATAATTTTTAACAGAGAAACTCAATGAAGAATGTATTTAGTCAATACTTTATTCCTTATATCTCCATAAAATAGACTGACTAACAGAAACGGTATTCAATTTCAATGAAATATTCACACGCTGTAAATAAACAGCCAAATTTAAACATATACGATAAATAATTGCCGAACAAAACAAATAGACTGCGTATAAATACAAAAGCTTGTGCAGGCTCCGCCTTACAGGAAATAACAACTAGTCACATAAAAATACAATATTTTTATATCACATAAATTACTTAGCTGTATATCGGCGAAGTATCTAAAAACATTTATAGGTTAAATCCTAAATCAAGAAAACAACGTTAATATTCATTAAGAGCCGAGATATAGTTTACACACAAACATATATGTTTGCTTAAACTTGTACATGGCGGTTATTTTCAAAGATCCTTAAACAAAATATTTTCAAGTACTTAATTTTCAAAGTAACGATACAAAGTCTGAACAAATATAATTATATAAATAGTTTCGTTCCCATAAATATCTTGCGGTTAAGAATAGTGTGCTAACCTGTGAGACCAAAACATTATAATCAAACTGACCGCATTCATAATTTGACAAAAGCAGTTCAAACACAGTTACAACATTAAAAATATACGACAATCGCTAAACAAAGCAGCTACTGTGGAAATTTCTAGTGGATTAAACATACTTCAGTTGTATGCTACACAGGTATTTGATGCCCATGTAATCAGAATGTATATTTTGTTTATTTATTAACAATAACAATTAGGTAACATCCCTCCACAATTGCTAAGATTGTCAATGAGTACGGGTCCGGGTTAATTCATTTCAATCTAGCATAGGTTCATTAAGGTGGACACATTAAATGGGACCAAGCGTCGTGGCTTTTTTTTCTATACGTGCAGTGTGTACGAACGTATAAATGAAAATACATGCCGATTGTATTTGATTAATTTTGTTAAAGATAGTGTTCAGAGACTAATCATTATTTAACCCATAATAGCCTTATAATAACAAAAACAATTATAACGTTATAAATGATGATAATAATAAAAAAATTAAAAAATTAAAATGAATAAAAAAATTATAATAATAATAATAATAGTAATAATAATAATACAAATAAAACTAAAACTGATTCTACTAATAATAAAAATATATTATTTGAAGTTAAATTTTTTTGAAAATATTATTATGTGCACCGTGTGCTAACATTTTCAGTAACCCTTTGTGAATGTTATAAAAATAATTAAATTTTATTAAAACAGTAACTTTCGAAATAGTGGTGCTCTGCATGTTTTTATATTTGTGTTCCTTTAATATATAATCAAACTATTCCTAATGTTAAGGCAGCAAAGTCACACTTGTCTTTACATTATACTGTTCAGGGTTTCCCGCAGGCCTGTATCGCTTGTCATGCCTGACATGCTTTCAAAGCAGTTAATCATTTGCCGACATGCTCAAATAACGCCGACATGCTTTCATTTTCAAACGACAACCATTAATCCCCCTTTATCTAATTACACAGATATTTAATCGATGGGCCATAAACGCACGCCGTATTGACCGATTGACCAGGTACTGAACAATGTAGTCCCACCAACAACGATCTCATTAGCCAATCAAATACGGCGATTTTAAGGGCGGAGTTTATACATTACTATCAACTAAAAATGTTTCTCAACTAATAGTGGCGCTTGCCAGGAAAAGCGAACAGGCATTTCAATACATTTCATTTCATTATAATAACATTTTCCTTTTAATTTTATCCCTGTATTTTCCTAATCTGTTTCACAAATGGAAAAGTCAAAAATATTAAAACGAATAATGTAATATTGAACTTCATTTTAAAACACAAATAGCCGCTGTCAAACATCATTTTGTACGCATAACTACTCCGTTAAGCACGTGACTAGCCCGTTGACGTTTATCTTGTGCATACATGTATTTTTCACGCGCTTTTGTAGAAAAACACGCTTTTTATATCGATATACATGACCGTATTTTATATTTATTAAGAACCGATAATCATGGTGACCTTTTCGGCTTTTTATGTCCGCATGTAGTATAACTAGTAACGATTAATATTTTCTTTTGAATCCAAAAACAACTTATAAAATAAAAAAGTTTTTGAAACAACGGGGAAGTGCGGCCGATTATGACGTCGCCGGGATTTAGAGCATTGCGGCCGATTTCTTGGGGTCAAGAATCGCAGTCGATTTGGGGCACATGGGTTCTAGCATTGCGGCCTGTTTCGGGCAGGTGGGATCTGACGATGCGGCTGATTTTGAGGAGGTTGGGTGGGGGGCAAACGGACCGGCCGATTTCAGTGACGGTTTTGGCTAAGGGGGCTGGAGCGATCTCCGATTTTGGGAGGGGGTGTTCGAGCAGATCTTTTTCGCGGGGGTGTCGGGGATGCCGACATGTCTTCAAAATATCCTGCGGGAAACCCTGATTATACTGTTCTGAATGGAATTAATGTGTTTAACGATCCACAGAATGTAACAATGGGATTTTTTGTTACCTCTGTACCTGTAAACTTCGTGACATGTGACTTCAACACAGTATATTAATGCAATTTCTTAATACATATTTTGCTAAATTGTGCAAGCACTTATTTTAAAATGTTTCAGATGTATTATACTAAACATGCGTTATATTATACAAAACACTTTGTACGGTGTGGAGGGGGATGCCCTCGATCCCCACACACCTATTGACGAGGACAACAACAAACCAGTATATTCAACGGGGAAAAAACATTTGAAAAAGACGGAGCCAAGTGTTACGCAAAAGCGAACAACTTCGCTGCGCGCAACGCCTTAATTTACTTTTGTGTCCATATCTTACTGCTCCAAATGCTCATAATCATCATCATAAGCATCATCATCATCATCTTCTTCTTCTTCTTCTTTTTCTTCCTTTTTTCATCTCCTTCTTCGTCATAATAATCATAATAGTCATAATCATTATAACAATAACATAATAATAATAATAATAATGATAATAATAATAGTAATAATAATAATAATAATAATTATGATGATAATGATTATTTCTGTCGTTATTGTTATTTATACAGCATTTTTATTAATATTATGTTCATGTTGTTGCTGTTGTTGTTGGTGACCTTTATAATAATGTCCTTTGCAGGAATCTTGGTGTTTTCATGGCGGACAACTTAAGGTATCTTTGTCTCGCTCTTTGATGGTTCCACGTTTTAACTTAACAGTAAACATCATAAACGAATGTTAACATTGTAATGTTCTGTATGTTTCTTCAAGACATATATTCCTAGATAAATGTTTTTAGGGCCTGAACATTTACACATACTTTGTTGTGCCTTGCCTGTCGAAACGACACCTTTTAACAATGTTACGGCGGTTGCTTTCGTGTTCACGATAAAAAAACAAACACCACAATAACAAAAAAATCATATTCATATTATTGAAATATTGGTTCTATACTATACTAAAAGAGCTAATTTTAATAATACAACCTGTCGATTGACAAACTATTTTACCAGATAACTAATGCCATTTTTTATGTCTACTGATACATATTTATCTCATTATCCATTTGCAAGCTAGTCATACATTTTACAGTTGAGTATTTGCATGAAAATGCTTGTTTGTCCTTCAAAATAACACTGCTGAGTCCGAAGCGAAAACCATCTATTTATAGATTATTAGCTATACAAACATTGTTCTAAACTGATTTCTATGTATGACTAAGAACATATTTATCATTTGAATAGCTTTTGAATTTATATTTAATAAACTTGTTTTATATTCAATATGTTTTGTGATATTCAACGTATAGGAAAAATATATGACATTTTTTAAATAAAATTCGACCATAATATTTTATTAAGGATCAACGAATTTACAAACAAAACCATTTGAAAGTGTTCCCCCACATAGTAACGTTGTTATGTTTTATGCATTTCACATTCAAGTTGCTTATGTCATCAAAAGCCACTGAATCCACTTAATTGTATTAATCCAAAATATTTTCCATACTAACGTTATTCATAGATGGATTATATTTACAAAAGCACAGTTTTTGAAAATTTGTCTTTTTTTAACATACTTTGGAAAAGCACTTTAAGGTTCCAGATATGTACATATAAGTAAATATCTTTAAATATTTCCTGATGACATTTCAATCTTACACGATGTATTTCACGAAAACAACAAGCAAATGTGTATGACATACGTTTTGTTGTATGTTGTTTTCGTTTATGTTGTTATACAAACATCAGTAAAATGCCGTTTTAATTATGTTTAGTGCCAAAACGGGTCGTATAACAGAGACAAGTTCAGCGTATCTGAGAAATATCGACAGCGAAATACAAGAGATAGGCGATCGGTTGAGAAAATGTAATGAACAATTTGGTATTAGGTATGTATATACACGTATGTTGATGGACAATGGTTTATTCTATTTAGTTTTATTTAAAACGAAACAGATACATGTCACACGTTTTGGCTTGCGGTTTTAATTTGTATGCTATAGCTTTATGCTATTATCATGGTTAACAAAACCTAAAAGATATTGTATATTGATCGTTTCCAAATGTAATATCCATAACTATTACCTATAACATGATTTGCATTCATTACAATCAACATACTAGTAGTATTTGTATGTCAATCAATGGTTACACTTAAAACTTATTACAACTTCAAAATATGAGTATATCTTTATTCCAAGACAACTTGCACACATAATTCTGTTCACATCACTAGTGATGTTTTAGAAACCATTATTTGTAGCAAGTGTATAATGGCTGGGTATGTACGACGTTATAAGTGTTATGTTTTTAGTAATTTACATAAAGTAACTGTATGTTTTCGACTTCATTCTTCATAATATAAAATACAATAATATCAAGATGTGCTTATATTGTTCACATGGTTGAGTAGCGTGATGTGTTTAACCATGATTCAAGAAAGTCGGTCAACGGGCATTTAGGTTAATTGACCCAGCTCTTGAGTTTTACCATACCACGGCGGACTACAATCTGGCCGAGTTTTTATCTGATCATCTATTGGAAAAACACTATGTAAAGAATCTTATATACATTATATATATATATATTTGCCACAGAAAACTTAAGTTGGTGAACGGGGATTATGTCATTTAACCTAGCTTTTGACCACAGAGGACCAAACCTTTATTATCAGAACATAAATGTTATGTAGGACAATAACTTATTTTTACCTAGTCTGATTTAATATATGGTTCCTAGAGTTAAGACAATTTGACATAGTGACCTAGCTTTTGACCTCAGATGGCACATATTATAGCAGAACAAATATATTATTAAACACAACAATCTCACCAAGTTTCAACCTACTGTGCTGATCAGATGAGAGAACTATGGTTTTTACTTTAATTTGGCCTAATGACCTAGTTTTTTGACCCACATGAACTATGTTCATATTATATCCATATTTTATTGTGATTGAAAATCTGACTGGTTAAACCTGATCAAAGACACAACAAAGTCCATAGAGTGTAAACGCAATTTTAGAAGTCGAATGGACATGTTATTATGTAAATTTACCTAGAGATCAAGCGTTTGAAAGCACATAATCTATACGTTACTAGAAACTAGATTTTATGGAGCACAAACATCTAATCAAGTATAACACGATCTGCTGAAGCATGTGGTCCCTATTATGCTACCTAGTTTTATATGCAATTTGATAGATTATTTTACCTGAACCTAGATTTCATAGATGGCATCATTATGGGCAGATCTGAAATCCTAGTAGGAAACGTTTATAAATTAGTTTTCTTATTCACCTAGTTTTGACCCAACACGATTCATTTTTTATGATTTACCGTACATTTACTGAGGGCTTTACTTTGATAAGGGTTTTAGTGATCTGATGCACACTTGTGTCCAGTGTAGATAGACTACAGGCGACGTACACCGGGAAGCCGTCAGAGATCATAATAATTAACATGTCATTAACGTGTTTGGTGATTGAACTTAACAATAGCATACTTTATTTCGATTGTTATTTATCGATAGTGTGTGTATTCAACGGAAATTACCATTTATGTATAAATGTCTGAATTGATATCAGTTATATATTTATATTGTATTGTAATTTTATGTTATACAGCATGTGGCATTGTTTATCCTATAAAATGCAATAATTCAATGTCTTTGTTAAATTGTGTAGCTTTACCACGTAGTCACCGTCTTAAAGCTTGTAGTAGGTAATTGATATATGTTACTTGCATGTATCGTATCGTCACAGGCATATTGAAAAGCAAAGCCATATTTTTTACATCAGTGCTATGGTTCTCCATATTTTATCTTTTGCATGTAAATACAATGTTTGTAGCAAAGTGACTAACCTACCAACTGACTTGATTATTATCAACATACAAAAGCAATATACGTACATATTTTAATTCAACGTGTTTTTCGTAATTATTTTCTATTATATGTACTTATGAACATGTACTTATTCATCTTCAATTTATTTTTGTATAGAGGAAAATATCAGTGTATCAATGCTTGTAGCAAGTCGCATAAACCTTCAAACTGATTTGAAAGTATCAGATACAAGAACATTTATATGAAAAAATAAATATTCAAATAAAAAAAAAAGGCTGAGACCTGTATAAATGCAAGAGAGACGACAAAATCAAACGTTATTTTATGCATTTAATTTAGAACTACCCATTATCAGAAAGGACTGAGTGTTCAATAATATATGTTTTCCGTTTGTATTTTTTATAAGTTAAAACTTGTCGAACTTTATGTCGATATACCTACAATTAACTTTGCTTATACATATTTTATTATTTCCTTATCAAACATACTAATAATTTATGTAAAATATTCCAGCTCAGATTACCAAAACTATGTTGTTCAGAGAGCTAGAAACAACGAAACATATTTGAAAAAAGTAAAGGAGTAAGTATTGAAAAGACACTGTATGTCACCAGCTTTGTAACAAGTACACACATGTAATTGTTCATAATGATTGCTCGATACTGAATAAATATGTGTTAAACCGGTTTAAATCCGTAATGCTTTTCATTGACAGTTCCAAAGCGGTGATTACAATTTTAATCATTTTTTAATGTTTTGTGTTTGTTTTGTTTTGTGCGTATGGTTCTGTGCTGCATTGGCAACAAATAAGGACAATAAGATGTGGTTAAATAGTAATCTATGGAAATACATGACTGTCTTATACCGTTCTTTTCAATTAATGCAACCGTTTGGTTGATATGCGACTTCATTCCGACAATACATGTATATAAAATGAAAAATGTTTACAATTAATCGACAATCAGTATACATTTATATTAATTCACAGTCACAATATATTGAACGGATTTGTCGATGTATGGAACCAATGTACGTGTATATAGATAAAATCTTCGTATGTGTGAATTGGGAACATCATTGAATGGAACCAGTTTTGTCATTATATGGATTCACATTTCAATATATGAAAAGAACTGCCTTTGTATAAAACCAGCTCACTTACATATGACTTCGTTTCTGAAATGTATGAATAAAACAGCAATACTATCAATCCAACTATAAATATATGGATTCATTTTATAATTATAAGAAATGAAATAACAATATATGACACTTAGCGTCCTTCTATGAAACCGAAGTAGCAATATTCAGCCATGGCTTTCCATAGCAATCCTATTCATTTATATACATATATCTTTTTTAACAATCGAAGTATGAAATATTGCGTTTTCATATTTCTTTGGAGAGACATTTCGTAAAATCGATAACTAATTTGTATTACGATTAACGAAACCTACACTATGAAGACAATTACGTGCTTTTTGCATATACATCAATATCATCAGCAAAACCTACCCATATATGGCGTAGTATTGATGTTTATACCGGGCATAATTTTTTTTTTTTATTGCAGACTTTTAGATTCGATATTGCGGAATCCGCTCCTACGGATATATGGGTAATGCAATTTTGAATTTATTAAATTGTTTAGTGTTATATATTATTGCATTATCCAATAACACTTGGTCACAATCGCGTGTTCCTTTATTAATTTTCGAAATCAGATATTGTAGCCGGATATTTCAACGACAAATATAGGCATTAACATTGGCGAAAGCCGGGCGGTAGACAGGGGAAGGAACGTGCTGGCTTTTTATGTCGTTAACAAGTTGCGTTAAAAGTTTATATTTCTCTTATTGTTTCAAATTCTTGTGGTCAATCTTGATTTAAACTTTCAACAAACTTTACTTGGAAGGTTCTCTACCATACCTGCGCAGATGGTTTCGATTCACTACACAATATGATCACCAAAACCAATCATAAGAATGTTTAAACGAAAACATGTAGACAGATTTTCAAATAATTGCACACATATCTTTATTTGGGTCTCCTCTATCAAACGCATTCAAATTGTTCCGTACTTTTACACAGAATTGCCTCTTGAGCTCAGAATAGACTTAATAGTCATAATCATTATAACAATAACATAATAATAATAATAATAATAATAATAATAATAATAATAATAATAATAATAATAAAATAATAATAATAATAATAATGATGATGATAATGATTATTTCTGTCGTTATTGTTATTTATACAGCATTTTTATTAATATTATGTTCATGTTGTTGCTGTTGTTGTTGGTGACCTTAATAATAATGTCCTTTGCAGGAATCTTGGTGTTTTCATGGCGGACAACTTAAGGTATCTTTGTCTCCCTCTTTGATGGTTCCGCGTTTTAACTTAACAGTGAACATCATAAACGAATGTTAACATTGTAATGTTTTGTATGTTTCTTCAAGACATATATTCCTAGATAAATGTTTTTAGGGCCTGAACATTTACACATACTTTTTTGTGCTTTGCCTGTCGAAACGACACCTTTTAACAAATGTTACGGCGATTGCTTTCGTGTCCCTGTTCACGATAAAAAAACAAACACCACAATAACAAAAAAATCATAATCATACTATTGAAATCTTGTTTCTATACTATACTAAAAGAGCTAATTTTAATAATACAACCTGTCGATTGACAAACTATTTTACCAGATAACTAATGCCATTTTTTATGTCTACTGATACATATTTATCTCATTATCCATTTGCAAGCTAGTCATACATTTTACAGTTGAGTATTTGCATGAAAATGCTTGTTTGTCCTTCAAAATATCTTTATTTGGGTCTCCTCTATCAAAGCATTCAAATTGTTCCGGACTTTTACACAGAATTGCCTCTTGAGCTCAAAATAGACTTGTGTGTTTCGTATTCCACTCATTTTCAAAATTTCCTAGTCAACCTCCCTGAAACTTCGGCGAGATCGGTATGAAATGGTCTATTCCAGCGTATTCAAGACACTCGAGATAAAGGGTGCATAATTCTAAAAATATTTCGTGGTAGAGCTATGCTCATATACATTCATCAATTAGCGTCCGGAGAATCATAAACCCGAGAATTTCAATAAATGGGGAATTTATATTTATAAATTTACTGTGCATGTTAATTTATATTTGAATTGCGGTTGCGTTTTATTAAGAATTATTTATAAATTACATTAACTTCTCCAGTAGATGTTATTCAATTAAAAATTTTTTTTTAACATTTTTCTATAAATAAAATGTGGCGAAAGAAGTCTCGTAATACGCCGAAATGTTACTTTTACTTCATTTGCGTAGCATTAATACAATATTTGCAAAACTTATGATACGTATAGTATATTAGTTAACATAACTAACTATGTTCACTCGTCTGGTATATAATAATGTTCATTCATTTCCGCAATTAATTTCTGACAATGCTAATTTGTTAAATTTGCCTGACAAATTCATGTAGCGATTATAGTAACGTGAATTACACGCATTTAGGTTATTCATTTATCACCGGTGAAAACATGGAAGGTATGATCGGTTTATTCACGGTAAACATCTTAATAATGTTTGATTTATCTTCAATTAATTTTGGGTCCGATAAGGTTTCTTATAGTGTCCAAAAGAAGTCTCCTTAGTGGGGACCAAACAAGCTGGGGTCCGAGAAGTCACGTAAACGATCATCTTAACCCTCTTGTATTATGTTTCGGATAAAAAAAATGACATCTCAATATTAATTTCAACGCCGATTGTCTTTTTTAAAGACATTTCTTGTTTCAAATACGTCCACTTAATTGTGATTCTGTAACAAAAATATTCAAAATGTTCCGATCCACTGAATAAGGAGGCCGATATAGAAAAAATATGCATTTCTGATTTCCTTCGATTAGCAGTTTTAAGTCAATCTTGTTTAATCTCCTCACAAATAGTCGCTGGATAATCCTCCGGTAAACATGCACATGCGGTTTCGATTCACTAAAACTGATAGCCACTAGAGCTAAATTAGAAATAGACATATCTTAAAGTAACATCTCCACCTAATGTGGCTTATCGTTATTATATTGATGTTTCTTCTCAGCACTTCGCCATATGTAACATATATCAACGAAAACATTTTGGCACACACACCAACACTACAATTATGTGGGTTAGATTAAGCAATAAGGGATTAATGGTCGGATAAATTTGACATTTAGCAAACATACGTTGCATTAAAATTAACATTATATTACATTGCAGCCTCGGTGCAATTTCATATGAGCTGGAACAACTGAAGAAACATCCAGGTAAATATATTATGATGCATATTCAGTGTCAATGTGTAACTCTGACATTACATGTTATTTCACAGTTGGCATAACATTGAATCGTTAATTTTCTTTTACACAAGTCAATTTATGGTTTGTTAGTTTCATTCATTTACTAGGATATAAAATCTACTAAAACAGTTTTGTTTACAAACATATTTTCTTTTTTTATTACAATTCGCGAACTCTCCCATTCCTAGTCCTTTAACTGTTACGTTAATGGAAAGAAATTGATCCATTCCTTCGAAGAGACTAAATAAATTAATCATCATTTAGCTGTGTAAAACAACGACATTTACTTGAACAGCACAATAGTAGCATTATATATGTGTTTTGTGTACATATGCGAGTGTATTGTTGTAACGAACATAATGAATAATACCACGTTGATATCAGTTTTATCGATATTTCATTTCAGAATAAAACAAGACCGATGTTATACCCCTGTACACAAGTCAGGACGATTAAGTTTAATGCGTATATTCTCTGAACTCATCTGAAACGTCGTGTATATGCCCATATTATTTGTTTTAATAATGAATAATACATATTTAAATCGCAAATATTAATTCAGCTGTAAAATGTGTGCTTATTTTTACGCTTGCTTAAAAGATATTATTGTAGAGGTATTAATTTTATTCAGCCAAAAGTAAGTGTGTGCGTGTTGACGTTGGTATGCATAGGTTTATACATTGTATTGTTGCGTTGTTGTATTTATTTAGTAGAAACTAATTTTTTACTAAGTTTTTTGTTAGTGATGACCGAAGATCGTAATTTCTCTCTACCATGTTTGGCTATTTTAACAAAGTTAATATGTTCACATGTTTTCAATTACAATATTTTTGTAGTAATGTTGAACTGTTGATTTGTAACATTGTGCTTAAAGTTCGATAAAATAGTCATATCAGTTCAACGCCAGTAGAAACAGAGACCATACAAAGTGCGGATTATGTTAAAACATCGGCTAGAAGACAAACATTACCTAATTATAGTAGTTTATACTATAGTTCCCAAAGCTTCAATGAGCTCGTGGTTTAGTAGATATATTTTGTGACTTCTGCATGTTCTGATAAGTCGACAAGAAACAATGTTAAATGTGGTTGAAGACGTTTCTCTCGCCATATAAGTTGTCATATAAAACATATTTCAATATCAAAATTTTAGATGATGTCGAAGGAAATAAAATACGATCTTACACAGAACTCAGCCCGTATAATCTGTATTTTTCAAAATACATGTGCACATTTCAATTTACTAATTTCACTTAAAAATCCTCAGATATCTTGAATGCCATTTATTTCAACCATTGTTTGTGAAATAAATATATTAAAAAAACAACAACATATTTTCGTAGTGCAAATGCTATGAAATGCAATAACATGTGGGCATATATATAATTTAAAAAAAAAAAAAACAGAATTAATACAAAAAATCATGTGGGAGAGTGGGTACGCTGAGACTTTTTTCTAAATGGAGAAAGTGATTAAAAGGGATTAATTAAAAGAAACAAATCATTATCAAGATACGGTATTACAATAATATTAAAGTATTGATTTTGAAATATTTATGTAAACTGCTATTTTATGTTTATAAATGTAATATAATAATTTATATTTTTATGATGTTAGTACAATAAATTATAAAGCAAAACGTTTGTTATTTTAAATGATTTATGTTGATTTTCTATCAAATTACACGATGAAACAGGAAATAGTGGCTTAATACGTTCCGCAATGGACCTCAATTCATTAGCTTCATTATTGACAACAGATGCAATTCAAAATTGATTGAGAGACAAAGTCGAAAACGCAAACATAACTACACAATATTTTAAAATCTTTTTTGAGGAATATGTATATTATCACCCCATTTTGAAGATTATAAATCACCGAGCAATGTCTCTGTTTAAGTTATATTTCTAATGTTGACACAAATGTTATATATATATAATGGGTAACGGACGTTTGCCTGATGATAGGGCGGGTAATTACACTTCCACCTCACCACGTGGTCTAATTCATGAATTTGAAATAAAATGACTGGATACAATTCTCTGACCACGCTGCACTGTATTTCAATTCCCTTACAGCAAACAATCTACACAATCAAACAACAAAACGGAAATGAAGCAACAAGAATTCAAAATATTTTTTAATTGTAAACAAAACTCATGAATTTTATGTTTTAATAAATGAAACCAAACATGCAATGGATACAATTTTACTAAATATATTGCAAATAATTATATTGATATTCGAACACATTATTTACAAGAAAACAGCGCTTATGTGTTTGGTAAATTGCTTCAAGAAACAATAAAAATAAAACACATTTTAAAATACCAGATTGGTTTGACGATAATTGCAAAACAGCAAAATACAACTTTAATAACGCAACAAAGTATTTTCAATAAAAAAAATTTGAACGAAAATAGACAGCAGTTTGTACACTGTAGAACTAAATATAATCATGTTCGCAGAAAAGCAACACATACATGTAGGTATAAACTAAATGAAAGCGCGCTGCTGTGTAATATTGCAAAAAAACAACCGAAATAATTTTTGGAAAACACAAATGCTACAAACGAAATACTATAAATACGGATTATATAGATATTTATATATGTATAATGATATAAATAATATAAATAATCCACAAACTGAGGATGATCAACTTGATTCACCTATTACTGAATCAGAAATACATCAAGCAATTTTCAAACAAAGCAATGGAAAATTGAAAATCTAGTAAGCGTGACGATATTTCAGCAGAAAGTATTAAAACAGTAAACATTACAACTAAACCGCGCCCCATAGCTATATTCAACAATATTTTTTATACGACACGATACCCTGACCGCAGAGGAAAAGGTTGTATGACATAAATATTTATAGATGGTGATCCGAGTGATGAAAACAATTGCCACGGAATAACATTGAATACTATTTTATCAAAAGATATATTTCAAGTACTGTTAAATAGATTGACCAAATGACCAGTGCGATCAAAATACAGTTATATCTGAATTTCAGTTTGGTTACCAAAAAAGAAAGAGCACAGTTGATTCTTCTGTATACTTAACAGTATTATCAATCAGGTTTTAAATTCTGGTTAAAAGCTATATTGCAATTTTATTGATTATGCTTAATGCTATGACAGCATATGTCAATCACTACTGTGGCACAATTTAATTTCAGAACAAATCAGCTCCAAAATTGTTTCCGCGCTCAAAGCCATGTATTCATCAGTTAAAGCAGCCGTCAGGTTAAATAATTAAACATTTAACATGCATCAATTTATACATGTGAGTAAAACAGGGAGACCCTTGTTCAAGCATTCTGTTCATGATGTTCGTTAATGACATCATCGAAAATATATACTCTAATATTGAGGGAATCACAACGATTGATGATATAAAATTCTTCCTATAATTATACCATGACGACCACGTCTTATTTTCAACCTCACCCATATCAGTCCAATTAATGTTCAATGACATCGAAATTGATTGTAACAGATACAAACTAAACATTAACACCTAAACAAACAAAAGTTGTTATTTTCGAAACAAGCAACCGACACACACATTTTATTTTTTATTTACACGGAGAACGGTTAGACATCATTCAAATATTTAGGTGTAACTTTTTTTTAAACGGAAATTGGAATAAAACAAAACAATCAATACTGGATCACGGTAACGAAGCACTGCATCGACTTCTCTGTAATAAACCAATATGAATTCAAACCAAAGAAAAATTAAATATTTATGATAAATTAGTAACACTGTCATTATTCCGGAGAAATTTGGGGTCATAATTCAGGGAAATAGTTAGAGATTACATGTATTCATACAAAAATTTTCAGAAAAATACTGTGTGTAAATCAATCAACAAATCTCTCAGCATTATATGGCGAATTAGGAAGATATCCCTTATCTGTTAAGAGAAAGTTACACATGTTTAGCTATTGGTTTAAAATAACCTCATAAACAGTGGTTAGTCCTATAAAAATAACATATACGAGGGTTGTCAAAAAATGTATGTGTACTGATACTTTGGTTAATTGTTATTGCATAAAAAAGATATAGAGGATATTCGTTTGTTTTCGGTGTGATAACGCGTGATATCGTCACCGGAAAGGGAGATTAATATTTTCACGAGCGCTTGCGCGAGTGAAAATAATTTTATATTGTCTCCCTTTCCGGTGACGATATCACGCGTTATCACACCGAAAACAAACACATTTTATTTTTATTTAAATGCTATTTGAATATTCTTTACGTTTGATTTTTATTTAGGGGATTTTCAACACGATATTTACAATATTACCACCGCACTATTTTCTCTATAATGCGTAGTAAACGGGATTAGGAATACACATTCCAGCGCCATCTTGGATTACGATCAAATGTGCCGTGGATTAGATCAAAGTAAGCAACTTAAATCGCAATTTTTTTTTGACTCAAGGCATTATCATGGCAGCGTGTTTACAGTACAACAGTCTACTATGCTACACAGTATATTCATAGACAACGCATACTCCGTGTTTCTAAATTGATCTAAGTTTAAGTACAATTGGATACACGTAGTCGTTGACAAATGGTAATCAAGAAGTAAACACACACTGCTGGCTTTAAATATATTTATGATAAAAGTACATATTTAAAGTGAAAGTGCGTTCAGTTCTCCGAAATTCATTTTTTTTTTAAATAGCGTATGCATAGGTGTTATTATATAAACAATAGTTAACACAGTCACAACATTCAAACGCACATGTGTTTTCGCAAGCAATTTAATCTGATAAAACTCGTAGATGCGCGTTAAAATGTAAAACAACAAAAGATGTACTGTTCGGAGTGTTCTGAAATTGAATACTTATACGTATTAAGTGTTTTCTATATTAATTATTCGGACTTAACAACACAATTGGATTAAAAGCCGGTCAAGAATTTGAAGAAAACAAGATGGCGGAGAATTGAACGCTGAACACTACTTTCAAGAACACACATTGGATACTAAAATACTTAAGAGTTGTTACTGGATATAAAAACCTAATACACACAAAACAATATAATTATGTGCTTAATGAACACAAGTTACTGCTTATGGGTACAGTGGATTCTTGTTATATTTTGGAATTGGAAATTGGGCAATACAACAATTATGCAAACAAAGGGAGACTACTGTTCATAGCAACAGTAAACAACAATGGCAAGTGTAATATGCTGGGATGAATAACGTGCAAAGGATAAAATAAATACTTTGGATGCTAAAATTAAATTTGGACCAAGATGACGAGCTCCAATGCCTTGTGAGTAAAACTTGTACCCACAAAGCATTGTCTGTTCTAGTCTCATTGGCCCAATACAACTGAGGAAAATCCAAGAGACAATAAGAGGAAAGACACTTCAATATATCAGAGAGGTATTCTTAACATTTGGTGTTATTAATCTTCACTATTTTTCTTTTTTGGTAATTATGTATGATAATTGGTGACAACACCTACAAATAAATATTGTTCAAATCAAATAAAATTTAAAAAGGGATATATCTCACTTAATTTTTTTGTATATTTCACTACTTAGCGTTAAATAAATTGATTCATTTGGGGTGGGTGGGAAGATAAAGGACTGGTTTTTCATGATTTGTCTTGAACTGCAGTGTTAATTGATTATCTACATGTTAGTTATGATTTTAATAAAAACATAGATATAAAATTACAAATTGCATAATCTTCAAGTCAGATGACTTTTCAATGTGTACATGTTTCAACAAGATACCAACATTTACCATCGTAGCGTTTAGTTTAGCTTCTATTAGCTTCTATTGCTCATGAAACATTACAATCACCGCTGATTTCATATGTCATCAGCTACATAGTTTGTCACCAACGTAACTCAGCCGCTTCTAGACCTTTTGCTTTTTTGCGTAGTAAGTAGTTTCTAAGCGTTTTGATTTACTTGTCATAAAACAATCTCTTCTGTGAATCCATTCTGCAACTGAGATAACACTAGATAGTAACAGTTTTTTATCTCCTCTATTGTCAATATCGACTCGATGCATCTCTTTACTAATGATCTTGAAAATTCTGATTTGTTTAATTGTATTTCGTCATTTCTTTGCTTTACGTCATGCAATGTATGTTGTAGCGTAAAACTAAAACATGAGGATACTACTTGAAATATAATCTTCACAGAATGCAACGTACACATAGCTGTTTACCAGAATTATCCAAGTGATGTTTGCTATTAAATTATTGTTTATAATAAATATTAAACGCAATTTATTATAAATAAACATTTAATATTTAATCATGCAACACACATAAATGAGATATAAATATATTAATTCAGGTTAAAGCACATTTTTCAGCACAAAACCTTTTAGAATTTAAGATATAGAACAATGATATAACTAACATGTATTTATAAACTAATAAATTGGTAGCTTTCGCTTTCACATATTATAATATACTACAGAAACAGCTATTTAGAAGCAAAGTAAGTGATATTATTCAAAGTGAGGTTAAGTTAAATGGGCAAAGTGAGTTTTAGTTAAATGGACAAAGTAAGGTTTAGTTAAAAAGACAAAGTGGACATAGACCCTAGGATGACCCATAAAAGCCTGAAAACTTATTTACAATGGAGTACTTTGCTATTATACTTACTTACGTTAACACAACCAAATAAAACATTAATACGACCGGAATATAGTATTCTGTATAGCATACTCTGATGCAATAACATTTTAGAAATAAATATACGAGTACATGTACATCACAGAGAGTGAAATTTAGTTATTTGTTACCAGGCTTAAAATATTATACTTTGCACATGTATCACTCAAACATCACTTTTAATTACATCACAAACCGTATTGATCAGGTAACAATATCAAACCGTATTGAAACACAGTGGAATGTGTTAATAATAATATACTAAACGTTTACATAAATCCGCCTATTTAAAAAAAAAAGTACGTCAGTATGTTCGTGTAACTTTAAAGCGCAATTTTAATACAAATAATGGCACAACAACCTACTCATATTTCACTGTGCATGAGCAGAGAAATCAATAGACTACGCGGTCGATTTTAATGGTCTTCGCCGCATTGGAGTAAAAATGCCATAGAACGCAGATGTTTACAGAAAAGCGTGTTCGTTATTTTCATAGCTAGTGCATTTGGATCCAAGTCCCATTCATCCGTACAACTGATTGTAAGGTATGTATGTCAGTCTTAAACATAGCGCGTGTTTTAAAAGCATACATTGACGCAATGTTATTTATTTTTTAAAACACATTGAAGGGTATATTCATAAATTGTGAACATGCTTGTATAATTTTTTTAAATCCAATTCATTTGTAAATCGGATATACGTTGTTTGATACACAAAGTGATTTGTGTGACAACAGTACTATTCTATTTGCTTTCGATCAAGTTTGGTTGAATTTGCTGCATTATAAAGCGATATATTGTCATATCTGTAACGGTTACTCCATCGTTAATATGAGTTCAGCATATGTTTACAATTTAGCGTTGAAGCAAACATTTAAAATCAATAATTATATATAAATTTTCTCATTATCAATAGGGTTTTCAAACGCGTTTACTATAGTTATACTTTGTTAATTATAAATTATGATTTCAAATACGTTCATTACGCGTTATAAATAATCACTTGTAATACCAACTTGTGTACCATGTCAAATAAACTATGATTACTATCAAACGTATTTGTGAAACTATCTAAGAGAGTAGTAAGACAAACAGCCGATTAATAATCTTACGCAGACGAACATATCATGACCAATAAGTAACGATATAGAAAAATGAAATTTTCTGTCCATGTACAAACACTATTTAACAAATACATAAGCTTTCATATAATATTTTGTAAACTCTTAGTAGGGCATGAAAGCCAATGAGCTTTTGGTGTACAACAATATAATCTATTGATTGAATTATTCGAATGACAGTTGCAAGTATAAATATAACGCGTGTATTGAGATACGTCTTGCATGCTTAAACTGATTATCGAACGTTAACTTTGGTTCAGGTTCACTCAGTAATCTGACTTCACCGTTTGTTTACACTAAAACAATAGGAATTCAGTACAGCGTGTAATCATGGCTCGCTAATGTGAACAAAAGGCATAATATACGTTAAAGGGACCTGTTCACAGATTGGCAAATTGACAATTTTTTTTTTTTTTCATAGATCCCAAAATAGCGAAATAACATTACTGACAAAGAAATACACTGGGCATATAGTGTCGTGTATGAAAAATCGTCGATCGAAATGTATACAACTATAAAGCGGTTTTAACGTTTTCCATCGGTATTTTGGGAAACACGTGAATCACTGACATAGCGTTAAAATTCACTACAATGATTAGCAGGCAGAATAGCGAGTAGTTGGCGATTTTTGATCCCTGCGGATGTGTTTAGAGTCCCCGGCGATGGCATTTTTGATCCCGGCGGATGTGGTTAGAGTCCCCGGCGATGGCATGTTTTGTTTGATCCCTGTGGATGTGTTTAGAGTCCCCGGCGATGGCATTTTTGATCCCTGCGGATGTGTTTAGAGTCCCCGGCGATGGCATTTATGATCCCGGCGGATGTGGTTAGAGACCCGGCGATGGCATTTTTTAATTTATTTTTTCTCTTTATACAATATTTCATGTTGGTCAGTCCAACTTGAGTTTTTGCAGTCAATACATTAAATTACATTTTTCAAACATACGAAAATCTGTTTACAAGTCCTTTAATGAAATATTACCATTCAGAAATCATAATACGATTGCGAATAATAGGTAGGTAATATATTGGGTAATAATTTGCAAGTAAACATTAAATTATGGATTATTAACAATATTGTAAATAAATGTTGAACTACATTTACTACATAAATGTAGCGTTGTATAGTTATAATAGGGTATTCACTATTAACAATATTTATATTTTAACTGACTACAAATCCAATTAGAGAGTGGGAAAGTGTCATTGTGGGCGGTGATTAATATACCTGTTTAACCAACACTCCAGGCTTGTTATAATGAGATGTTTATAATAAATAGTTGTATGAATTTTGTTATTCGAAAATCTGAGTCAAATTTCAGCTACAATGTGGTGCTGGCAAGAAAGCGCAATGGATCGCCTTGGTTCTGTATTGATAGGAAACAGCTGAATGCACGAACTACGAAAGATACGTGCAATCTTCCCAGATTTTACGATATTATAGACAGTATTTCTGGTGCCAAGTACATTCCCACACTCGACTTGAGGTCAGGTCATTGGTATGTCGAGTAAGCGGAAGAGGATAAACCCAAAACAGTCCTTAATGTAAGGAACTCGTGTTGCTGCGAATAGAGCGGAATGGATTTTGGACTTTGTTATGCCACTAGTTCCGTTCAGCAGTTTATGGAACGTTGAATGGGGACCTTCACTAAGAAACGTGTTTCATATTCCTAGACGAAATTGGCATATTCCGAAACGTCGAACAAATATGTTGAACGACTCAAATCGGTAGTTTCACGTCTTTCTGTAAATTGTTTGAAGCTTTAACGGGACTATATCAGCGTAAAATTGGCTTCCTATTGCACTATATATTATATTGTTTAATAGAAATGCGCTTTACTAAGACAGATGCATTAAATAAATGAAAGTAATATAAACTACACATTAAGATATTTGATAAAAACAAATAAGCAAAAAAGCCTGAAAAAGATTAAAACGAAGAAATGACAGTAGACAGCGCTTTAACCTACTACTCTATCATGCTTGATAAGGAGTCGTTCGTAAACTATGGTTATACACAATGCTCCAAATGCTGACGTCAAAATGGAAACAGGAAAAGGTCCAAGCAAACACAACGCATATTATAACTTGACTTTTATCTCAGAATGCGTACACTCTTTCCCCATTATATATACCCTGTTTTAACCGTTATTATATGATAGTATTAAGATCTAAATTTCAGATGTTTTGCAGAAATTGCCCCCTTGAGGCCCTTTTCGATGACATGTCCCTTTAACAATGTAAGTGTGAGCTATTTTACCCTCTGTTGTTTACTTAGGCCATATGATCAGTGTAGACGGTATCAACAGTTTACTTAGGCCATATGATCAGTGAAGACTGTATCACCGCAGACAAGATAAGTGCTGTCACAAAGTGGCATACAGACAAAAAACTAAAAGAGCTCAGGCAGTGTTTTGGCTGTGCTGGTTTCTACAGAATGTATGTATATCACTATGCTCAGATTGTTGAACCTCTCAACAACCATGGTACCGCTGGCAGAGCCAGCAATCACAAGAAGCGTTCCAAGTATGTCAGTAAATCAGCTGTCTGTCATTTATAAAATCTCGAGAAAAAGCGTTTCAGACAATCAAAGATAAACGTGCGTCATCTCCATTGTTGTCATAACCAGTCCTTTATATTTATACCAACAAAAGCCACGGTATTGGCGCTGTCTTATATAAAAACTGGATCGGATAGAACAGGTTATTGCCTATGCCAGCACTGGACTGAGGCCATCAGAGAAACAGTACCCAACCCATAACCTTGAAATGTT
Organism: Congeria kusceri; assembly: GCA_027627225.1. Taxonomy (NCBI): domain Eukaryota; kingdom Metazoa; phylum Mollusca; class Bivalvia; order Myida; family Dreissenidae; genus Congeria; species Congeria kusceri. The sequence goes on from CM051024.1 coordinate 83,110,676, forward strand.
ATCGTGGGAAATTATCGAAACGTTTCATGATTATCTTTTCGTAATGACCCGCTGACATATGTGACAACTACAGCTAATGCTGATGCTACATGGATATGGTCCAAGCCATATACTGGTATCTGAAGAAGAAATGCTACTTGCAACGTGTGTAGTTATTATTATCTGTCCTCTTTCTGCATTAAAGGTAAGATGTCAATTGTCATCTGCCAAAAGGACCGATTTGAGTAAATCTCAGGCCAAGTGTCAGTTCCTGGCAGGAGTACTTGACATATTAAGCTGTCAAAGGAAGAAAGCACTCTGTAAGAAACCATTAGAGATACAGCTACTTGTCAGATAATGGAACTCATAATTGAGAATAAAAAGATTTACCAAACCATTCTTTTAGACGGTCAAGCTATTAACAAACGTGTTGGCTTTCCAGACATACTTAGGAAATATGTTAACTTTCTTTCAAGAATATAACTGGAAAAAAAAAATTATCTATCTTATTGTTGAAGTTCATAGCACAATTAATCATGTATTTATAACATAAAAGTTGTTTTATTTTCATTGTATGTTTGTTTGTCCTCGACTCATCGTTTTATTGTAACACTGGGATTATTATATAATGCCATCGTACAACAGTTATGAACCAGTTACACATTCTGTGCAACATTGTTTACACATTACTATCCAACGTGATCCGCAGACACAACCATTGAGCATATCAATTGCCAGAGATTCCACTAGCACATGCCAGTATCTGATTGTAACGTATTTCTCCTTTGACAGTATCGAATTATAACATATTTTCGCCTTGCAAATCATTTGATAAGTCTAAGTCTATTAGGTATCGCAATAAAGCCTTTATATAATATTAGATAAAACAACATGTTTTTCTTTAGCTTGTTACATTATTCCGAAAAGGCCTGTTCTTACCTGAATTTCCCGAAAACCCACCTACATCATTGACAGTCCATCTCGTTTTATCCAAACAAGCGTACATTAATACGCTGACTAGCCCTCGCCTTGAGACCAAGGACATGCATAAACTGCTAATGAGTGGTTCCCGCACCGAAGATTCTGAAAACAATTAAACACATATATTTTTGAGTCCTGGACAACTTCAAGACAATCTTGCAAAGCTGGTTCGCACCTCGAGGCTCTGAGCATCCCTTTATCCGAAAAATCGAACACAATACACTTCCTAACCGACCCTACCTAGGTATTGCGGACTTGCAAGAGTTATTGCGACCCCGACCCGAAGTGGTGAGATTCAACATCGCCATTATTTTCTTTATCTCAGCACACATAAAAAACGAAACATCTCCTGCTCCGTAACCCTGCAGCATTTCACGACATTTGTTTTTAAATTCTGGTTACCACCTTAGGCCCTGGATATTCATATACGTGAAGCATCATTAACTATAACTCACTTCTCAACTGGCGAGACTCGCTTCGATACTCTTCTGTTTGAATGATCTGACTGAGGTCGTTCTCCCCGAAGGTGACTCACTGATTTATAACTGTTTACACACATTAAACAACTACAGCAGAGTCCTGGACAACTACATATAACTTATTTTTAAACATCTTGTCCCCATCTCGAAGTACTGGTCATACGTCGATTAAAAATACGAGATAATAAGTAACGTCTTATTCCGTGATCGCTTTGTGACTTATTTAGTTATTTTTCAGTTTGTGTTGATATTTATAAAATGATTTCTATTTTATGTTTTATTTTTATTTTTCAGTAACTTTTATTATTTGAATATATGCTTATCTGACAATAAATCTACATACCTTATAATTATACAATGTTGTTTTAACTATGTATTTATTAAAGTTCCAATTTTGACGAAATCCCTTGATAAATAATCGAGACATTGCTTAAGATTGTGCCAGATAATGTCCGTTTCAAAAAGTGGTCAAGTTATACCACAGTTCTAGTAATTAAACTGTTTCGTTTGTTAGGTCGTACAGTCCAGTCACGTTATTTTTTCGGCGCAGCTGTTTACCCCAACTTTTGACCTTTCTCAACATCCAATCAAATATTGGGAAAATTTCCCGCCAGTAGTCCCGAATGAATAAATCATAGAATTGCATCGGCTAGTTTAAAAGAAATCCCCACCACGGCCTGTACAAAAGTTCTTTACTGAGGTAACTGGAAAGAATGAGCCAATGTGGAAAAATCCATACATACCTCTTTACTTTGTTTACGTTTTTGACTAATTTCCAGTTCTGAGCTCAATACTCAGAAGTTGCATTGGCTCAATTTTCATTTTCAATTTTCATGCCAATGTAACATGACATTGGGAAAATCCCCGGTTATTATCACATATTCGATAGACAACATTCCATAGAATACACTCGCTGACTAACTTGCGCCTATTAATAGTATACACGTCAGCAACACTGATTCGTTCTAACAAGCATCCAGAGAACCATAGACAATAGGATTAATATTGAATGGAGAATTATTTATATTTATAAACTTACCATGTATGTTAATTTCAATTACGGTTGGTAGATCTATTTATTAAGAATTTTTTAGAATTGCATTTTCTCTTATCTTTTCCTGTAGAGGTTATTCAATGAATTCATATATTTTGCATCTTCCTATAAATAGACACTAGCGGAAGCTTCGGACATAAGTAATATAATTTCATTTAAATTTGGTAGTCTTACTTTACGTGCGTTTTATGAATGCATTAAAACTATAAATAGTTATACACAAAAACGCTCGAGACGTATTTTTTTTTAAAGGAATATAAATCTATATATATTTCGTTGTAATTGTAAAATGCTTAGTTTTACTTTGTATAGATAAACATACTGACGTTGAAGAGCAGATGAGTCTGACTTATTTGGGTTATTCAAGTAGAACTGATTTAAAACATGGGGCAGTTCATCAGTTTATTGCTTTGACATGAAATAATGATATTCTTTTTATTTATTCCAAATATAGAAACATTTCATACTACTTTTTAGGAACTAGTCGCATGAAAATATTAGTTCGCTATTTGTTGATGAAAATCTACTTGTTTATTTTATTTTAATAATATCGAAAAATAATAGTAAATGCGTGTAGAACAACGATCTATGAAGAAGAGAGACTGTTTGTTTATAAACCAAATCAACATATGCGTCAGTTTTAAATATTCATGTTGGATATTAAATTTACATTCTTTACACACATTTACAACATACGCCGAATATCTTTTTAAAGATATGTCTTGTTACGTATACTTTGTTATAGGTGTTATACATTTTTACATAAAAATCACGTTTTATATGTAATTATATTTATAATAGTATCTATAATTGGATCGTTTGGTTGCATTAATTGTGTTTTAATATATCTCGTTTGAAGATCATACGCATTCAAATCTGAAGATGGACGAGACCAAAACAACAGCCAATCACCATGTCGGTAAATTGACAGAAATAGAGACTCTTATGTAAGTTTGAAACACATATTGTTGAAGATAGACACGCTCATGTGTGTAAACACTTATTACATGTTTCTGAGTTTTTGTCTATTAATCTACTATATGAAATACACATCTTCTGTAATGTATCACGGTAAATGGTGAATATCTAGTTGAAAACACGACCACACTTTATATATATACCTGTAAATATAATTTTTAGACACACAATCAAAGATAAGGTTATCGTTTACAAATCGGAGACAGAAACGTGTCAAGCTGAGAAGCAGGCGATGCTAGAAAAGGCAGAAAGACAACTATAGTTAATTCAGAACAATATGTAAGTTTTTTTATACGACACTAGATTTTTCTGTTTTTAAAACCAAAATAATAAGTATTTCCATTTATATTCAATCCTGAGTCAGGAAAAACTTAGAGCTAAAAGTTGAAGAAGAAATAGCTTCAAGAAATATGGAGTTTCGTAACAGCTTAGTTGAAAACCAAACCACCAAACTAGTATTGGAGCAAACCAAGCAACTATTCGGAAAAGAACTGTAAGTAATTGAACTTATTGATAATACAGGACTTCAGATACTGTTATATTAGTCTATCGTACATTCGTTTATGCATTTTATAGTGTACCAATAATAGGTGTAATACTGAAAACTACGTGTCTTATACGTTTGTGTATAAGATAAACATACCTAAACAATTCATTAAATGCAGGGAAAATGTAAAACTTCAGTTAGAAACTGAAGCAAAACGGCAAACGGACGCACGAGAAGCTCTCAAAATCGAAACTAGACACAGGGTTAGTGCATTAGACGATCAGATTGAAAATGGCTGCAAACTTCTACACGATGAATGGTAAATATTAGTTTCTAAAAAGACAATTGTAAATGTATAAGAAACATTTCTAAATTAGGTATTTTTCTGCATAACTTTGTATTAAATGACACCCCGTGTTTGATTGCATTTATTATAATGTTGATTATTATTTTATTCTCCCAACAGGAGTCAGATGAACCGCGATGGATTGAATGCACTTCGTGAACAACAAGACATGCTTTATGACATTGCAAATGAATTTCAGTATAGTAAAGACCGTGTGAAGACATATCTGTGAGTCAATTATTGGTCATTATTAAAACATTTATGTGAGTAAACGTTTGCCAACAATATTATACAACAATTTGATTGTTATCTTTGTTATGGGTGACCTTGATTTGCAAGAGTTATAAAAGTAATATATTTGTCCGATGAAAACAGATCGCAAGTCATTAGAACTACAACGCCAACAAGAATCTCCGAAATACAGGTGAACTTACTATAAAGAAAAATGGAGAAAATGTATAACATCATCAGATGCAGTCAGTACGTTCTCAAACAACTTGTTTATCATTGAAAAGCCATAGTGTTGAGGAAAGATACCTCGTTTAGCATAACTATCTAAATAGCTGCTAAAATGCCCTGTCTTAAAAGGTTTGTAATTATTTTAATCATACAGACCTGTCTGTTCCTGAAAATCTGTCCATTGGTTCGTATAAACTCCATTTTGCATCTACTGCAATGACTCTTCCAACCTGCCGACAACTTTTTATTCTGATATTAAATTAATTATTTTATTTTTGTTAACATTCGTTTATTAACTGCCAACAGTGACGGATATCATCGGTGTATACTGTGTAAAGTGTATTGTGCCTTAGGTGTATTGTTATGTTAATTATAAAACTATAAATATAATTACAAGATTAACAACAATTATCAAGATAAGTGTTGTATATGCTTGTAGCACTAGCGCAGCGAATGAAGTTCTTGATACGCTCAAAACTGTCAAGGCTGACTACAAGCAGCTGCAGAGAAGTTTGGAGCAACACATTGGAGATATTAATATGAAAATGTAAGTATTGTGTGTTTTTTTATTTTACATGTTATTTCAAAAAGCACAAAGGAGTTTTTATTTGAAAATGTTTATTTCAATTCACATATTTGAGGAAACTTTGCGAGTATCAAGTTGAGAACGAACAGCTTCGTGTTGAAGAGGTCAGTGTACTTAACCAAGAAATCCAACACAACCTCGAGACCCTCGAACAAACAACGCTGAAAATCTTGTAAGAATATTATATTGTTTCAATCATATTATGTTTGTGCTGTGTCTTTAATTAAGACTTTGTATTAACGTAAAATAACGTTATTTTCGTAAATGAGGATTAAAGTCTTTACATTCAACATTTTAGAGAAGAGAGCGTGACAAGGTTTTCAATGCAAACATACCAACATATTGTTGAGATGAATAATTTAAAAGCTAAAACTGAACGACTGGAATTTCATCTAAACCGCACCAATAACACCCTGCAAGGAAACTGGTACGGACGTTGTTCAATATATTGTCCTTTGTACAGTATGATCGTAAAAACAAAAATGAGCCTGTAGTGATCAATTTGTAACAACATGAATAAGGCAGGATTTCCAATAAAGTCCTCAAATGTACATATGTTTTCTATTGTCCTGTAGAACAAAATGAATTATCCGATATAACTTCTTCAATACACATTGTACATGTAATACGATGAAATCAACAACATAAAATAATAACATGTTCGTACTATAACTAGAATTTATTTTGATAACTATATACTCGTTATTATATTGGCAGTCATTGTGAATGTAACAAAACATATGTTTCTGCAGTTCATAACAAATGCGTGTTAAGCAACCGTTCTAAAATATTTGGTCACATGTGTATTGTTTTCTATGGCGCTGAAAAGTAACAACGTTTGCCTTCCTATTTATAACAGGAATACAATTAACGACATCCAAGAGAAAATGGATCAACAACAGGCATTGGTTGATGACATTACAGCTAATTATAAATATTTCAATGACCGCTGGAAAACATTATTGTAAGTTGTCTTCTTTTGAAATTTGATAGTTTGCAATAAGTCATTGGAATAACATGCCAATACAGTGATTTACAAATAACTTACCAAATAAGTTGTGGAAGCGTTATTTCTACATTTTAATTATGTGTATTGTGTGTTAAAATGGTTTTCGTATGTGTCTTGTAATGAAGATCAATATTATTCCTGTATGGAAATAATATTGGAAAATATAGCTTTACATGCATATGCGTACCGATGCCATTTCTATTGTGTTTTTAATTATCTTTTTTTTCTCAGAATGACGGTTCAAACAGAACGATTTAACGCCATACATTTTATTTCACGGGAAGTTGACGAACGTCTAAAACAGTGCGTATCATTACAAACCTTACCTTGTTTGAGAATGAGAAACTATTGAATTATTATAATGTTCTAGTTTTATTGTCTACCTGTTATGAATATAAATTTTCATTGTAGCGAACGACTGAAAGCAAAACTTGAAATGTATTGCCAACACTGTTCCGAGACAGAAAATCGTCTGACAAAGGAAATACAAGACATTCAGGCGGAAAAACGTACACTGCAGGAGCACAACAAACAACTCAAAAGGAAAACGTGAGTTTATTCGTTGCTTAAAGTGCTTACGCTAATGAAATGAGAGCGTCAAACATAATTTGAAAGATCACACATGAAATGTAGCACAACGCCGGATTAGTACGATTAATATTATATGACATGCACTAACATCTTTAAACATGTTTACATAACAATGCAGTCCATTAATTTTACGCACTGTCAATCAGAATAAAGAGCTCCTGTAAAGAATTACTCAGAGTTTCTATGATTCTCGCTTCAGAATATTTTCGGCATATATAAATATGTTCAAATATCAAACTTTGCTCATGATAGGGTCGATTGTATGCAATATTTGTAGTCGTTTTTTTTATCTCGTGGAATTAATTCTAGAGAACATTGAATATTAAAAAAATCCTATAAATATACGGTTCAGTGTTTCATGCATTGTGCTGTGTTTTGTCAACCACTGTCAGTGTTACTTGTATGGGTAGTAAGCTGAGGAACTGATCAAACTACATAAACAATCCTAGACACAATGACACATGAAAGGTTCTTTAGAATGCATTTTTTGCAAATATAAATGTTTTATATATTGCAATAGATCGGGTTCAATGGAATGGGTCAGCGAATTGCAAAACGAGTAAGTATTGTAATCGAACAATTCAATGTAACATTGTCATCTCTAACCAGTTGATCTCACACTTGGCAAAATATAGATGTTACAAGCAGCAAATATAGTTTAATGTATATTTTTGCATAATGGTCAAAATAATGCATCCATATAAAGTTGAAATAGCACAAACGTCTATCAGTAAATATTGACCAGACATAATCAAACTTTAGTATATATACTCATAGTTATTATTGGTTTATGATTTTGAATGTTGATGCACTTTATTCTGTATTGGAATAATGTGGCTGGTTGATTAATGTCCATGAATAATGTGGAATTATTATATTTCTAGCGAGGTTAATTCGTTTCTCTTTAAATGAAGTACTATTTCTTTGCCATCATAGCCATGTAATGTTTTGTCATGTTTCCTGATCTATTCTTATATTAACTGATTATAAACCACGTTTATCCTGAAATAAATGGTAAATAAGTTATTTCACGCAGATATTGGTGTGTAATTTGTTTTAAATACAGCGGATATTTTCAGACTGGACAAGGAAATGGCAAAGCGAGATGCGTATGAGAGCCTTTTGGAACAAAGACTCGGGTATGACATTATTGTCAAAAAATGTTTGGACATACGAAAGAGCATATTGACACATTTCTTTATCTATTTTATTGATTTGTTTTCACTTTAACCGCAACATACCAAGCATGTTATATATTAATTATTGCAACTTGCGACGTGGTTCGTGAAAATCAAACACTAATGACTACGCATACAAATATTGTTTTGTATTCATGCTACATATACATGTAACATATTTGATTTAATTGCGCATATTGCGGTTATAGTATAAAACTGCCCGTATTATACGGCTCATTTTATAGTTAACTACTTGCTTAAATATTAAATAAGTCAAAATATGTGTACATGGTTGTGCAACTTTCAGTAAAACACATCATGTCGTTCAGACCATCGACGAATATGAGGACAGCAGATATGACGAATACATGTAAGTGTTTATTTTGGTCGTTATGGAAATAATTTAGTTCAATATGTTAAATATACATATTAATAGGACAAACCAGAAATTGAGATTTGAGAGAGTACACGTCATGACATTTCAACCCGTAAGCAAGATTTTATATAAGCAGGTTGTTTTTTGAAAATTATATAGTCTGTTTGTGTGAACTTTTGCAAAAAATTTATTTCCATTATGTTTCGCATTGTAATTATAAGTTCGTGTTCCTGAATAAAAACTTTATTGAATGAGTAATACTTATATTGTAGATACACTGTACATGGTTATCACATTTTATACCAGTTTATTAAACTCGTCAGGGAAATTCGTTAGGAAAGGCTCGCATACTTACACAATTCCTGAAGTCGTTTAATAAAATATGGTATCTATAAAATGACAACTCGTGTCAGATCCTATATATGTCTACTATGACTTTCGCAAAAAAATTAGGTTCGGTTAGTAATGAATTCTATTTTTCACACTGTATTCAGGAAAAGTATTCTTGAATGGAAAGCCGAAGACGACCGTTTATTGAAATTAAGCGAACTGCTTAAACAAGACTTTCTTACGTTGTCGACATGTTCACTGTTAAAGTCTTTACGTTGGGTCTAAGGGACTCTCAATAAAACTCCATCAAACTGCAATTACGCTGACGACTTCAAACGCATGTGTGAAGTTATTGAAAAGGCTTGTGAGGTAAACATACATATTTTCTGAAAATAATGCAATATTTAATTTTGATATAACCTTATTTTTTTATTAACGTAATGCAATGTGTACAGTTATAATCATACACTGTGATTTATGTTAAATGTTGTATTTAGGATTGACCTGAACAAGAGAACACATGTTTGAAATAATTGATTTAGAGTTTAAAAGTATGTGCAGATGAATAATAAGTACATAATGATTTATTGTTGCTGTTCAATTTGATTTTAGTACTATATTAACAAATATGTTTTGTCATAAATGTATGATTATTGTCTAGACTAAATTTAAACTCTGTACTTGTTAATTACAAATACCAAATTAAACCCAACGGCAAAATAACAAAAAGTAAATATGGCTGTTGTTTTCATTGCTTAGGGAGATAACTCTAGAATAAACCAGGAATTTGTGTTTCATCGGATAAGAACGGAAACAAAACCACCCTCACAAGAGTGTGCGGTATGTATGTGAATATAAATATGATACTTTCATAATATATCAGTCGTAAATCTGAGACCAAAACGAATTAAACAAATTAAACTCATCACATATTGTATTGCATTAACGGTAGTAATTTTTTGCACCATTGTGTTTGATAATACATTTTGAAAACAAGAAACGTAGAAATTCCACGAAAACCAAATGTATCGAACGAAATGCATTAAAGTCAGCACAAAAATATAATTTTTAGTAATGGTGACCTAAACCTTGACCCCACCAACCCCATATGCAATCTCAAGCGAGGGCTAGATATATATTATCTACATATGAAGTGTCATTAATATAACTCAATATCTTCTCAAGATATTGAGTGAAAACTGCTTGTCTATTTTTATTAACCGTGACCTTGACCTCGACCCCACTCACTCCATTTGCAATCCCACGCGAGGTCTAGATATAAGGTATCCGTGTAATAAGTTCCATCAAAATATCTCATTGCGTTCTCAAGTTATTGAACGGAACCCGTTTTTCTAATTTTAGTAACAGTGACCTTGACCTTGATTGCACCCACCTCATACGCAATCCCAAGCGAGGTCTTAATTTAAAATATCTGTATATTAAATTTTATTAAAATATCACAACGCGTTCTCAACTCATTGAGTTGAAATCGTTTTTCTAGTTTTAGTAACAGTGAGCTTGACCTTGATCCTACCCATCTCATATGCAATCCTAAGCGAAGTCTTGATATAAGGTATCTATGTACTATTTTTCATGAAAATCTCTTAATGCGTTCTCAAATTATTGAGCGGAAACCGTTTTTCTATTTTTATTAACACTGACCTAAAGTCATGTACAATAGCGGTGTACGCAAGAAATTATTATATATAGTTAAGGATAAACCGCTGGCAAAATAGCACATTTTTACACTTCTGTAGTCAATGTTTGATGCTGATGTTAGCTTGTTTTATAGTGGCGGGTTCTTTATTTAAGAATTTTTTTTCGCATTATCGTTGTTTATCGGCCAATAAACAACGATATGCAGTTTAATGCGTAGGAATTAAAACACGGGGGCTTTAGAGTATTATGTTAGAATATATGATAACCCAACGGTGTTAAACGACAAAGGTTGTTATAAAATCGATATATGTAATAAAGAAGCAAATACAAATATCCCGTATAGAATATTTAATTATTTTATTTTCAACTTATTGCGTACAACTATTTGTGATTTTAAGAATTCAACGTATATTATAATGTTTCTTATTAAGTGTTATTAAATAACAGTGCATGTGATTTCACGTGTAATCTGATCCAGCCTTCACGTATAAGTACACGAGAAAAGAAAAGGTCAAGCTGTGTATAATAAACAGTTAATTTCTGTTATACAGAACACTCATTTCTGTTAATATGCCAGTATTTAAATATTTTCTAGTGATTCACGTGTCTAATAATTAAATTCAGTTTTCTTCAGAAAAAAACAAAAACCATGTTTGTTTACGTCGGAGTTTTACACAAACTGTTGTGACTGTTGGTCTTATGAAATTTTGCAACAATTGTGTTTATATAATACTGCACATGTGTTTAATAAACAATTCTTAAAAAACATGCATTTTTAATACAACTGTTACATTTATCAAAATTTATAAATCACACGAGGCGTATCGTGGTAAAAACCGGACATATTGCAGTCCGCACTGGCTAAACCGGGAAGACACTTTCTGCCTTCAGTGGATTTATGTTTAGAAGAGACTTCCTTGAAACAGAAAAATTCGATAAAATCGGAAAGTGTCGGCCTGGATTATGTTTATTATGCGTAAATAGGTGGAAGACGTGGCTGGTGCAAGTATCGGACAAGACGACCCTGGGTAATTATGCAGTTCTATTACAGTACTCGTAGCTTCTGATGCTTTAATCGGCCTATATCAAATTGAAGCAAATATCGATAGCTTCAATGTTTTTTTGCATATATATCTTGTGTAAATTGTATGGCATGTATTATATTACGTATAATGCAAGAAAAGTTCTCAGACATTGCGACAATATAATTTCATAAGAATGCAATCGTTATGGAACTAAACATGGTTTTAATAATAATGTCTAATTGTTAATATTGAAAACCATGGAAACGAAAGTTTGTGACTTGATACATATATTTAATATTTACTATTATTCCTGGCATTACCTTGTATTATACTGACTTCAAAATCTACGTAAATCATATTTTAACATACTTTGAGTGGTACTCAAATACATGACACTTGAAAGTATATTTTTTCATATCCTATTCGAATCTTAGTTCTTAATACAAAACACTATTAATCTGTAAATATTTTATATCCTTATTCATCAGGTTACAGAAAATAGAAAAGGCTGTAGACATGTGGATTATAAAGATGGCTTATTTTTCATTTTTGAGTCAAAATGGAAAGAGGTAAATACCCTAATTTATTGCATACATTTAACACTTCTAACTTATAAAATCGTCGAGTCTGCTGCGCTTTTACACTTCTTCCTGATTACAAATCAAATATATGTAACTCCATGTAACTGACTTTTTGGCTACATTTCCAACCGCTACTTAGTAAATTGACTACGTAGTAACCCGTTGGAATATCGTTTATGAAAATAAAGATCAACATGGTTTGGATATATGACAAGTATTTTATTAAGTTTACTATTCTTCGTTTTATTATATTATTTTTTATACATTACACCTTCACCGGATTCATTAACGGATGGATAAAAAAATACTTCTTTTGGAAGATTTTACTATTTTATGTTCAACTTATTGCGTTTTGCTATTTAGGTTGCGTTATAGTTGCGAACAACAGAATGCACGCACAATGGCGTTAATTTATTTATACATGTATGTGCGAAAACTTATTTTCAGCGATGTTGACGAAAGACATTTGAGGGATTACAACGAGGCCGCTGAAGAAGTTATGTCGTAGGTTAACACAATTATCTAACATGATAATTTAAAGATTGTATATTCGGAATGCGTATTCCAATATTGGCTTGCTAATAAATTACGGAAATATGAAAAACGGTGTATTAACTTGAAATCAGTTATGTGTATACGATGAAGACACTGGTCTGCTAGAAAAATAATCGACATTTGTTATGAAATAAAATTATATAATTATGCATTTGGCAGCTGTTTATTTTTTGTTAATTAATAATGAGCATATTAGTATAAACGTTGTTTTTATCAACTTGGTGAAATTCAAACTTCTTTGGGCTTTTCTGTGATTATATTATTTGTAAAACCGAAAATATTGCAGACTGCTTCGAGTCAACTTTGAGTCATACTTTGGCGTAATGGCGGGAAGTACAAAGCTACAGCTTCGTTTTAAAACCGCTCACATGTAAGTCGCATACAAAGGTCATTAAAACAGAATGTACGTTTATTATAGATGCAATTTTAAATATTTCTTTTTTTGTAAAAATATAATAAAATATTATATGAGATTCATTCATTAGAATATTACAAACTACATGTAATTTATCAACTTATTTCGGTTTGTTGTTGTCATCATATTAGACCAACATTGCATCGGGTATATTAACAACCATGTTTCACAGCAGGTACAAACGCATCTTAACTTGAATATCAAAGTTGTATAATCAGAAACATAAACTAATTGTCTAAGCATTCTTTAATATTCATCAAACGGGTGCCATATATTTATCTCTTAACAAAATGCACGTTTTATTTTTTGCAGATGGAACATTATGGCTGATAACTTTCAGCACTGGGCTACTAAGTATGTTGATATATCTATATAGTTAATGTTTTGATAAGCATGTAACACAAATAACATTGTTCGTAACCCTTAAAATCATAACAAATTCGAAATGAAATATATACTTATTATTACAGATAATGTAACTATTGTGTATATAAAGGCAATATTATGCAACGAAATAACATTGATGATGTAAAATATTAGCCATATACTAAATATAAATGTAGCATTTCGACGTATGTATTCACAACACTACATGACATTATTTATATGTACATATGTATTCATATATGCATTATGTATATATGCCTCGTAGCGCTATTATTATTCTCTTTTTCGTGGGGTAAAATAGTTTGGACTTATAACTTTGCAAAGGTTTAGTTTTCATGTTTGAAGTCAGTTACCACCGTCGTATGAAATTTTTTGCGCCTCTTACTTCACTTCCAATTTAACATTGTTGAAAAGTATTGAGATGTATCTTCAGTGTGTGCTAAAATAGTATTATCTTTTACTTTTCTACAAGTAAGATGCTCTAAGATATATTACTACGACACTTTGGCAATAAATATTCTCACAGTCTAACACTTATTAATAAAAGCGTATCGTAAAAAGCTTTCTGTTTCTGTAGTTTTTGTTGTGAATATATGTATGTGTATTTTTGTTTAATAAAAGACGATTTGTAGTTTTGTGTTTATTTTCAGGAACTGTACATATTGGTAAGTAAACAACACAAGTATTATGCACCAATTCGCGTTTGGCTGAAATAATGTTAGGGCACTTACAAGTTAAGCAACAGAAGTTATTTTATATAGTAGAATGTTTATCAGAACGTTAAAAAATCATGATAGTACGTTACAGAAAAGATGAGCATTATTTTTAATGGACTGAAAGTTACACTTTAATGTATGCCTACAGATATTCTAACTAAAATACAGGTATATTTTCGGCATTTAATGCAACCGGTCAGATATAATTTCAGTATTAAATTTTCAGAAAGTGAAACCGAAATCCGTATTCAAGGGCTGAAAAAAACGGAATACTTTTCAGTTCGTTTGGTGAAGTTTATTTCAGTAACTCTCCGAACGATTTTCAATAAACATTTCAGCAAAGTTTGTTTGTACTTCACATACTGTTTATGTTCCGTAACATTGTTTTTGTATACTAGGTTACGCGTGTGTGGTATATTCTACGAACAACTCGCAACTGTAATGCACGATTATTGTAATACACAGTTACACATATTTAATTTCATAATAAGCCATACTTATTACAAAGGGTGTACGATTTTCTGTGCGCCTTAACAACTATGTATAATGACGTCATTATTTGCCGACAATAATTAGTCCGGCTTATATTTAATTGAAAAACTATCAAGTAGCATAATACGGAATAATCTTTTGTGTCTAGTTGTATTTTACCGATTGATAAATCATGTATTTCGTTAAGAATGCTTACAGGTATATAATAAAGAATGTAATTTGTTCTTGTATTTTGTAAATAAGTATGTGTTGTTATATTGGAACCATTGAATCTTGACAACCTTTGTCATTCAAATGGTAGTTCGTATGGGAATGTAGACTGTTTTCTGCATAAATCCACAACTATCCAAAACCAAATGACAAACTGTTGGAGGTACAATTGGTATTTAGTGCATGTCATTGAAGACGGTGAATTATTAACACTATTTTCCTTTGCAGGAACCTTGGTGAATTTTTGGCGGACAAATTACGGTACATGCAATTTTCTATGTTTGTTTGTTTTTTCTATCAGTGAATGGTGTCATAAACGGAAATTGTAAACATTACGGTGTTCAATATGTTTTAAGACATGTATTCCTAGAAAATAAAGTAAACGCTCTGAATTATTTTTTGTTCATTACGTAGATGTAAGATAAGTGGAACGGTCAAAATGAGAAAATTCATAATAACTAATGCTATGAGTATGGTAATCAACCAATCTCAAAAATAGCTGATGTCTGACTCTTGTATAGTATTGCTTTTACTGCATACACTTGCATTTAAGATTAAGATGACATTCGTCGAATGCTGTCAACATTATTTGGTATTATTTAGCAATAAACCACCAAAATATAAATTGTCGAAATTACTCGCAGGCTGTTATCTTATTTGCTAATGTAAGAGTATTATTCATGCTCAGATGCGAACATGTTTGTTGTTGACAAGTATTACATTTGTTTGTGATAAAACCATGTACTGGTGCTTGTAAAATTATTGAATTCTAAACAATATTCATTGATATTTCATGTTTTCACTGCTTCAATTTCTTCGTTCCGTTGTGAGTTTATAAACATATGTCCACAATGCTACGTAATTCAACATGACCAAGCAAAAGGTTACAGAATGATATGTTTGCTATTTTTGTATATTTGATGGCAATAGGCGCCTCGAGATCGAGTCTCCTCGAGCATATGTGAGAACCATCAAAAATGAATTACAAATGATAGCCGATCGACTGAGAAAATGTGATGAACAGTTTGGCAATAGGTATGTATATGCATGTAGAGGTTATTGTTAAACAAAGGTGTACCTACTTCTCAAAATGTTGTATGTTTTTACGAAATGTTAAAATGTCACGTGTTTTAGAATAAGCGTCATTAACGTTCATTATAACTAATATCAATTTAAGATATGTTGAATTACATTTAATAGACTGCGGCTTTAAAATGTTTTGATTTATTTAGAGGGTGTTACCATCACAAGTTCACAAAAGAACTGACGCATAAGTTAAATGTTCATGTAAATTGTTCAACTATACATTGATCAGAAGTTACATAGTACATTTTATGGTATTTGATTATGCATAACAAACACTGGTTAAAAGCCGGTTAAAAGACCCGAACTAAATCGTTTGTATATAGACTAAATCAAACCAGCTAAACGGAAACTATGATGTTCTCATGCAAGTAAACATACACATGTTTGAATATGCAGCATAACAGACGATAGTGGTTTTATGCTAATTAAAATATGTATAAATACCAAAAATGCGAAATTAAAGGTGTCAGGGTAAAATTTTACCCTGTGCTATAAGTAATGTTTCTACTTATACAAAATCGTCCAGATCATGTACTTACATTTGAATGCATTATTAATAAAAATAGTTGAACTGCAAACATGTGTTTTTACAATGAGTATCTTGCTACAGAATTACGTACAGCTTAAAAATCAGGCTTTTAACATATTTCAATATAGATGGAAACATCAAGAAAGTAAATAAAGTGTTTAACATTTATATGGAATATGTATATAACATTCCAAAGATATGTTTATAGTGTGGGTTAAGAATTAATATCGGGCATTCAATATATACACTTTTTACATTAATCATCTTATATTTAACTGTATTTACCTATTTCGTTCACGGATAGGAGGATTATGTGCATCCAGTTTTTACGGATACGTTCTAAGGAAACACTTGTGATAATGTCTATATTTCTTTAAAATGTAGAATAATTTCCCCAAAAAGGAATTTACCCATTTATTGATGAAAAAGCTATTTTGGCTAGCGAAAGTACACAAACAATTTAGAACGATAACAATTGCAGCCGAATACACTTTTGTTTGAGGCATTTGTTACATGTCATAAAACAAAACAATGTAACATATATTTATTTATTTTGCTTGGAGAACCAGTGATATATGAAACAATATTTGACACATCTTATTTTTCCTTATTTAACATACATACACAAAAAATACACATACTCCTTTTATAGGAGACAATTTTAATTGGTCATTCTGAGTTTGGTTAGTTTGACCTTTTGAGGAGCTTTCACTAGTTATGAATTGAAAGCGGAAACGTTACGCGCTAATTTTCGAAACGAATTTTATGTAAAATACCTTTCTACAAATGGCAGTTGTTTGTTTATATCTCAACGTATAAATACTATTTTGTTTGCTAATGTTTACTACCTTCAGTGGCTTCGTCATTAAAATACGAATGTTGATGTTTACTTTTACAGCTCACACTATCAAAATTGTGTTGTGCTAAGAGCTAGTTATAACGACGCATATTTGAAAAAAGTTAAAGGGTAAGTATTTGAGTATATGTACCGAACACCATCTTCAACACATTAATATAAATGTAATTACCCAATTCAAAATGAAGTCAATATTATTTTTAATTTCAGGACACCGACCCAAAATAGCTTACATTAAACATAAAATTTAACGTTTAAGAAACGTGTTGTCCGTATAATTACTTAAACTTATATTTTACGTTTAATTGATATTTACTTTTCGTTTATTAACTGTTATTTGCTTGTCGTAAAATTTCAAATCTGCCTAATCTATCTTTTATTTTCGGCATTTCAAATAATAAATATCGATTAGCATGTTCTTTGTAATACATCTAGATATTTAATTGTAGCATAACATTGTTTCTTATAACTATCGATGGGAAGTCGTGCCACAAACTAACAAATAACTGCGTGTACAATAAGGTATTCATGGCGTTGTCATTGTATCAACGATTGTAAATAAATCATTTGTTGAAAAGCATCCACAACTTTTTCGATAATGGTTTGATAAGGTTTAACGGCCAAATGTATGCTAGTTTGTTTCCAGTACATGGGTATACTTAATCTGTACTTATAGACAGATATGGAATCTACTATATAACCACAAAAGTGCCTTTAAAAAATGGAACAAAATGCTTGGTGGATTTATTTGACATTTTGAAATGTATGTATTTGTTTGTTTACAGTTGCAGCCACGAACACATTTCAGATGAGCTGGAACAACTGAAGACACATCCAGGTAATGATATTATCTTGCTTCTTCATTATCACTGAGTTCAGGTCTCTGACATTGTATGTCATTGAGCAGTTGGTATAACATTTAATCGTTGATTTCCTTTTACACATACTAGATAATTCCAGTCGTTCACTAGAACAACATTTTTATCTTTATCAACAGTTCTTATATTAAATTTCTTTGTGATTAATCTACGTGGTTTGTTTCATTTGTGGTTCTTTACAACTGTAGTAAAAAATTTGCAATATCTTATTGATTTACTAATTTTTCTAAACATCAATCAATATGTTGCGTAGCCAGTATCATACAAATAGATTTATTTTTAAATTATAGACACAGTATACCCATTGTAAATGTATGTTCATTAGTTGTTAGAAACCAGTAAATCCAATTCCCGTAGGGTCCCATGGTAAAATAGCAAATTCTTCTGGCGTATTTCGCCACTTTTCTTTGATTCAAGCAAGCATTTAGACATGCAATGCAATATACATGCACAATATATGCAACGCGTTCATGTCTAGTTTCAACACTAGTCGTTGTGGTGTGAGATGCAAAAAGCGAGTTTCCGTAGTTGTTTTTCTGTAAAACCAGGTTTTGCTTTATAAATCGTAACGTACATGTCCTATAATAATATTAATCGCATTTTTTCTCGAAAAGTAATACACTCAATAAAATCACACAGTTACATTGGGGTTTTATGTAAAAATGGACCCCAAAGTGCCGGTCCCTGGTTTTCTTAAAGGTTAGAAACCGGTAAATCTAATGCCCATGTGGTCCCACTGTAAGATAGCAAAATATCCTGGCGTATTTCGCCACTTTTCTTTGATTCACGTGTTCCGAGTTTGGTCTCTTTGGAAAGAGGATTCTTTCTACTTACAAAAATTAAAAAATAAATAAATATGTTATGCTACTTCTAAGAAAATGCATCTCGATTGATTGTAGTCACCCGAAAGAAACACTGAATGCAGTCGCAATTTCGAAAAATCACATGCGAAAATACATAATTTGCTAAACATTCAAATTGCAGGTAATTCGGTGTCACGATACATCAAAATGCACATGATACACGTCGTTTTTAGGAAAACCATTTTAACCAGTGTCCGGTATGTGTATTATCTGCTTTAACAGAAGAAAAACGAACTATTTGATATACGGCCTACTTTCGAGTGGACCACCGGAGGATTTGCCACTATTTACTGGTATCTAACCTAGTGTATGTGCGATAACAGTATTTATACAGTATCGATAATATCATGTTCATACCAGTTTTATAATATTTCATTTCAGAATAAAAGAAGAAATTACAATTAACTGACCGAATGCTCAAGGCAAAAGATCGGCAGAAATAGTTCTGTATACTGGTGAAGTACCTAATCCGGACAGTACTTAAATCTGGACACCTGAAAACAAATGTGTTTGTACGATCAAGACACATAATTCTATGGTATTAGTTGATGCACGCACCTGTTGTATCAAAGTATGTCAAGTTTCAACAGAATCAATTGAGTATTAATTCATTAACTTTTTATTGTTCTTTCTTCCTTTCAAATGTAAACATTTGCAAGCGGGGGATTGAAATCAAAACAGTAGATCTCCTAAATAAAACTGTACAGATAATTTTTTTAAAGTAAACACCAGAACAATGTAAACAAAGAAGAAAACACGATTACATACGAACAAGTTGTAGTTGAATGCTTATTTATATATTTTTATGTTTTAAATAAAACATTGTTTTAAGTGTCTGGATTTAGGTACTCTCCAGCTGTATTTTGATACGTGTTACAGGCCTTTTTAAAACACATCACACTGTTACTTTAAGATAATTCCCTAAGATTTTTACCAAAGCTTAAGATTAAACCCAACTTATTATGTTTAACTTTTTATTTCGTTTGATGCTATTATCCTGAGAAATCGTCCAAAAACCAGCAAAAGTGTCCGGATTTAGATACTGCACCAGTATGGCTTTGTGATAAACTTATAACAAATGCATTACGAGTTTAATGCATGAAATTATGCTCCAAACGCATTTTAAAACACATCAATCACTTCGATTGCACATGTTTGTCTATTGTATTTGAGTTGATCTTGGATATTTAATATTGAATATATATTTAAATGTGCGTTGGCTTTTTGAGCTTTAACCAAACGTTATGTATCAGGCTACATTTTGATTATGTAATACGTAATTGTTTGCTTGTTGTCTTGTGGTATGTATGTATATCGAACTGTTGTGATGTGGTATGCAGTTATTTAAATATTGAAAAAAATTGTTGTTTTGTGGTATGTATCATGTAAACACTAATGTAGCTTGCCGTCAGTGGTGGTTGGAGATCGGAAAAATGTGGTGTGACTACTAATGTGTCGATAATAAGAAAACATACACAATTAATTGAGGTTTTAAACGGTTTTAACTACTATATGTCATGATTTATCATAGAAACCGTATTTTAAAACCAATATGCTCTGTACACGAATGAAAACAATACCATCTTACACTGAAATCAATACGTGTTCTCTATAATATGCATGGTTGAATAACACACATATTTTCAATTGCTACTGTTCCTTTCGTTTTTTTTTAAACCATATGCCCTAGTTTAGGGGCCTATGGATTCATTACCCAGACAACAAAGTTTCCTTTTATGCTTATTAAGATTTTTTTTGTATACTGCTGTTTACCAAATCGAACATTCTCGTACTGAAGAATGTTAGGACCGATTCGAACATTATCATACTGACAAATTTATTACAAAATTAAGAAAGCAGTTCAATGCAAGTTTAAATTTTAAATGTAGCATAACGCAACACTCAACACCATTAATATGTGTATCTTGTATCTTATATCAGCGTAGCAACGCATATGGATTTAAACATGTTTCAAACAATAACTGTGTGTTATTTAACAGACATTTTCAACCACTTATCATCTGTGTGTACATTTTATTTTGCGCATTATAGTCTAATTGGTGTAGTTTTTGTTTAAATTTCAAATCACGTCAAGTCGCCGGCGATGTAAATACCTTTTGTAAATGCTTATGATTACAGTGTTTTCAAACAAAATTCAAGCGACGCTGCAAAGCATATACTAATATAGGGACAGGCTACTTTTTTGAGCCGACAAATACATTGCCATACAATAGGATAAAGAAAACTGCACACAAATGAACTGTTTGTGATTCTTGTTATCCAATCTGAAACGCTTGGCGTTATACAAAATATTAAAGTAATATTTGCGCCGTAATAAATTGTCAGTGTCTCAAGTGCAGTTTTGTTAAAATTAACTCATACAAAATGTGCAACAACTTATCGGACACATACGTCAACAAATATTAGAACTCGTTATTTTGACTTCATGCATTCAGTCTTAAGATACAACTGTATTTGCTAATTGATATACTTTTATTTCGTATTTTATTCTTTTACCGTTGACATTGTGAGATATGTCTCAATATTTAAATATTTTGGAACTATGAGGCAAGCCGGATATTTATGTTTTAGCTCCGACTGTGTTAAATATCATTATTCAGAAGCAGTATATAATTTTAAAGGGCCTCTATTCGACGATTTTCGTATTCACAAATGTCACAGAATGTGTTTACTGCCAAAAGCGTCTGGACAGAACAGAGCAGAAAATAACTTTATTTGTAATAAATAATTTAGGTACTAGTTTAGAACAACCGATTATTGTATTTAGACTCGACTTATTTATTTACATTGATTGTTTATGGTTTGGATAAGCATTTTTAAGCGTTTTATTTCTTTCGAAAATTCATACAAGGTGTGCATGTACAACTCCCTTCGGCGTAAAATAATGATGTGTGTTTCAGGTTATCCGACCTACCCCAAAACAATGTCACGACCCTAGAATATTTTATTGAGTTGGTCAGATATTTTTGTGTTTACTTTACTTTTCTCCAATAATAGAAAGTTTTTTGGATAGATAAGTGTTCTGTTTTGATAGCATCCACTTCAAAACAATACTCATTCAGTTTTAGAATCTTCAAGTTGACCATTAACCAATTAAAAAATAAATAAAATAAAAAATCCCTACCTACCTACCTACTCTACTTTTGGGGGAAAGTAACCCTGAAACAAACATAATGTTGTTTATGCCTTATTGAACCTTGTGTTATAAGAAGCTGTGATGTTTTGAGGATTGGGCATTATACCGTAGAGGAATTTCATTGAGACCGTCGTAATCTACAAACGTGAGACAGTAGCATGATAATTCATTGATGAATAAAGTACCGCGACTAAACGACAACATACCACTATGTAGCGGAAACAATTGGAGACTGTCATACAGGACCGAAACGTATTACCAATTACTATAGACCAATGAACCTCATTCGCTCGGCTTCCCTGCTATTCCTTGTACATTTGTGCCACTTTATGGTTACCAGAAGAAATTACAACATAGTATACTCTGTACTTTATACAATAAGGTTTCCCGAAATTTGGAAATCACGCATGTTACTGTTTATCATGTATTTAATAAATTAGTTTAAATCCTACATGTCATAACCAACACAGAAAGTTTTCTTAAATATGTAAAATGTATACATCTTATTGTTTGTCATATTGAAAAAAAAAATAGTTGAAATATTACATGTCATATTCTATACAAAACGGTTTCCCCTATAAATGTAAAAAAAAATTAATTAAGTTGTATTTTTTCACATGTATTTATTAATAAATGTATAATTCTTCCAGCTATATTTTATAAAAAGGGTGTCAAAAATCTGCAAATTACACTTGTGTGACTCTAATTTTCGTTTTCCTCTATTAGAGTCTCATTGTAGTGTAATACTTAAATATCAATACAATGTACCGCAAATATCGATTCTTATTTAAAGGTATTGCATCGTATGAGCCTATGATCTCATAGACTTGCATACTGATGCACAACAGTTCATGTATAATTGTATTGGATATTTTACATATGTTAAAACATATCCGCAATCATAATAAATTGCTGTTTTAAAAGAATACAATTACTTTAATGTTGAGAAACCACATTCTAGTTTTTCATCTTAGTTTGATTTTATATGTCCATATGCAATAGTTTCTGTAAAAGGTTCCATTTTAAAAAGGGAAAGTCCAATCATTCCCAAATTACAGTTAAGAAAATCGACTTTTCAATGGTTATTTTGTTAATTTTTTTCATATTTGTTGGAAAGTATATATGAAAAGCACAACAAAGTGTCATTTTTTGAGTATATATACATCATTCCATTGAACTCGTTGTAAACAATCAACAGAGTTTCAATCAAATAAATGACAGAAAAAAATATAATTTCTTAAACAAAAATAAAACTCTGAATGAAATTCAATTTGATAAGCCGGCGTATCATTTCTTACAGAAATATTCAAATTTGTATGAAAAAGCAATTAGATAAGCCGGCGTATTATTTCTTACAGAAATATTCAAATTTGCATGAAAAAGCAATTTGATAAGCCGGCGTATCATTTCTTCCAGATAAATAAAAATCTGAATAAAATTCAATTTGATAAGCCGGCGTATCATTTCTTACAGAAATATTCAAATTTGTATGAAAAAGCAATTTGATAAGCCGGCGTATCATTTCTTCCAGAAAACTAAAAATCTGAATGAAATTCAATTTGATAAGCCGGCGTATCATTTCTTACAGAAATATTCAAATTTGTATGAAAAACCAATTTGATAAGTCGGCGTATCATTTCTTACAGATAAATACAAATCTGAATACAATTCAAGTTGATAAGCCGGCGTATCATTTCTTACAGAAATGTTCAAATTTGTATGAAAAAGCAATTTGATAAGCCGGCGTATCATTTCTTACAGAAAAATAAAAATCTGAATGAAATTCAATTTGATA
The DNA here is from genome assembly GCA_027627225.1 of Congeria kusceri. Taxonomy (NCBI): domain Eukaryota; kingdom Metazoa; phylum Mollusca; class Bivalvia; order Myida; family Dreissenidae; genus Congeria; species Congeria kusceri. Next base: position 83,134,713 of record CM051024.1, read on the forward strand.
AGCCGGCGTATCATTTCTTACAGAAATATTCCAAGTTGTATGAAAAAGCAATTTGATAAGCCGGCGTATCATTTCTTACAGATGAATAAAAATCTGAATAAAATTCAATTTGATAAGCCGGCGTATCATTTCTTACAGAAATATTCAAATTTGTATGAAAAACCAATTTGATAAGCCGGCGTATCATTTCTTACAGATAAATACAAATCTGAATACAATTCAAGTTGATAAGCCGGCGTATCATTTCTTACAGAAATGTTCAAATTTGTATGAAAAAGCAATTTGATAAGCCGGCGTATCATTTCTTACAGAAAAAAAAAAATCTGAATGAAATTCAATTTGATAAGCCGGCGTATCATTTCTTACAGAAATATTCCAAGTTGTATGAAAAAGCAATTTGATAAGCCGGCGTATCATTTCTTACAGATGAATAAAAATCTGAATAAAATTCAATTTGATAAGCCGGCGTATCATTTCTTACAGAAATATTCAAATTTGTATGAAAAAACCCAGTGGATGGTGAAATAGTCAGTAATGCATATATGATCAAAATATATCGTTTTAAGAAAATGATGATTAATTAGATTTCCTACCAAACACATAAATCAATATACTAACTACATGATCCATATATCAAAATGTAGTGTTTATGTATATTAATGTGTAATTTAGTTTTTAATATCTGGAGAAACATCTCTCTTTTACTACATGAATTATTTAATTATTATTTTGCTTTATTAATAAAAAGTTGTTGTTGGCACAGTGATAGATCAGCATGGTGCTACTTAATGTATCTGGTGTGTATCATTACGTGTTTCAGTTGCACAAAATGCAGAAGAAATGGTATTGACATTTTTGACATTTGACCTTTAAAAGTGACCTTGACCTTGGACCTGGTTCTTGTGCGCACACACCGTCTCATCATGCTGAACACTTCCGCCAAGTTATTTGAAAATGCTTCCATTCTGGACTAAATTATGCACCAGAACGGACCTTAGGCTGAAATGTGTTATATTTGACATTTGACAAGTGTGATCTTGACCTTGGACCTGGTTCTTGCGCGTGACACACCGTCTCATCATACCTAACTTGTCTGCCAAGTTTTTTGAAAATCCTCCCATGCTGGACAAAATTATGCTCCGGACAGGACCTATGGCTTACATTCTTATATTTGACCTTTGACCCTGAAGTGTGACCTTGACTTTTGACCTGGTTCTTGCTCTCGACACGCTGTCTCATCATGCTTAACATTTCTGCTATTAGTTATTTGAAATCCTGCTGGACAATGCTGGACAAAATTATGTTCCAAACATACGTACATACACACACACGAACAGGGCCAACACTTTATACCGCCCAGGGCTTTCACTAGGATTCAAATCCCAAGAGTAATGACTCTTGAGCTCACAATTTCAACAGTCAAATGTACTGGCATTTAATCATCAAAGTGTGTCCAATTCTCGAGCACATAAGAAACTTGTCAATTCACAGACATTTCAATGACATTAGAAACTAATCAATTTACAGAGCTTCAGTGGACATTGAAAATAAAATAATTTATCTACTACAACCATTTTTTGTGATTTTGTTTTTGAAAACAAGTCTTTAAAAGTTTGTGCATTATGACAAAGCTATAGTTTTTGCATGACAGCGGCAGACAATGATGCTGAAAGTGACAACACCTAAGCAATGATAATAACATGACTATTTATTGGAAACCAGACTAACTTTTTGCAGAGAAAATAGCTAATCACAATATTATGGGATTCTAGAGCGGACAAATGGGGTTTCCTTTAATAGGTTATATTGCACTCAATAGATGGAGTGAAGACTGAGGTCTATTGCACTAAGAGTTTGTTTGGATTTTTCGACATATTTCACAGTATTTCAGTCATATAATGTCGGTCAGTTTACCTACGCACACATGTCCTGGATAAGCTTAGCCATTCTAATCAGTTTACCAGTACCAAGTGCACATACATATACAAACAACTAACAACTGTCCGACTTAAATAAGAGGTAGGGGGAGAATGGCCGTAGAAATAATTTCATGACCAATCCCCACACAAGTTATGTGGCCGGGCTGAGGATTAAACTCATGAAGCCGTTTTGAGAGTCTAATGCTCTACCAACTGAGCTAACCGGGCCTGGCGCTATGCAGTTTAGAACATGCTATAGTCCCCTTCGTTATCTAGTGGGAAAGAGCTTCATTCGTTCATAACAGTGTTTCATACCATTTCTGTTTGTGGATTGTTGAATGTTGGTTGGTCTCTTACTTGTCTGTCGTCTTTTCACCAGTTTCACCTGAAGGAAACATTTCAAAGTGGAAAGTCAGTTATAGATCCAAACTTAAAATAAACAAATTATAGTATGTAAAAAGAGACCTTTTGTGTTATACAAAGGGCCCACCTTTAGCTCAACAATGATCATAAACTAGTGCAATGTTAGCACTACCAGTAGCCAAAATAACCATTGGCTAGTACAATTTCTAATTGGCTACTTAAAACATATATGAAAATGGAGCATCTTTTCACACTTTCTGATGAAACCTGTATTTTATATTTAAATAATTTAGTAGGTGTTTAGAGATAAAGCCTGATACTTAGTTGCAACAAAACTTTAACCGAGAATTCAAATGCATTTAAGTACAGCTATACTTCAAACAACATTTTATTCCATCTGTTTGTTTGCAGATGACCTCAATTATTACTCAATAAAAAACTTAATATTATCAAGGAATACAAGGGATGCAACCAAAACATTAAAATCATCTAAGGGCTTTTGTCCACCCTGTTAAATCTATGAATGGGCGTATGTCCACTCTGTCAAATATACCAAGGGGTTTATGTCCATGTGGGCATATTTAGACCAAGGGGCTTTTGTGCAAGGGGCTTTTGTCCAGATACCTTTTCCTCTGTATGGGCATTGTTTTTGTTTAAAATAATATATGGCTGGTATTGCATGTAAAGTTATATAAAGTTATACTTTTCTAAAAGAGAATAAAATTCCCTTAATTATTGCATATTTAGTCACATGTTAAAATTAATAATCTATAAACAATATTCATCTTTGAGAAAAGAAAACTAAATTACAATGATCCAGAAAATCATTTCTTCGCTTGATCTATTTTATTATCTTAGCCTCTCAAATTAACCAAAAGCTAACAAATTGCATATAATTCCAATGACCAGCTTGTGGAGCACCCTGCTGTGTATACAGCTGTGGATTTAGAGCCACCAAAAGATAACAAATAGCACATCATTCCAATCAGCAGCTTGTGGAGCACCCTACTGTTATACAGCTATGGATTTATAGCCCCTGGGCATCTGTTTTGGCGCATTTTATTGCCCCCTAGGAGGGAACAAGCAAGTGTTGCTGGTTGTAACAACATGGCTTTTAACAATTCATAATTAATTAGCTTTTTATAGCCCACCAAAATGTTACATAATGGTAATTCTAAATGTAACTGCCATTTTTTTCATTCACCACACAAACTATAATAGCGATTCTGTTCCCCCCCCCCCCCCCCATTATTTTGCAGCACTGAATTCAGAAATCAGGGTTGGATCATATAAACTGCTGAAACCAAAATTCAAAGATTTTTCCATGATTAGTCCATAACATAGCTTCACTTTCCATGATACTGTCCTAACATACTAAAGTCAAAATAGTACATTGTTATCCACATTTTATGCATCATACAAATATTTATCTTGGTTATTCGCGCTATGTAGAATGGAAAAGAATTGCTTGTAGCACTGAAATACATGTTTGTCCATCATACAACTCTAGATTTTGACTTTAGTTTGATTTACATTTCAATGGATTTGATCTTATTTATGCACTTACAGGCATATTCATGGATACTTTTCAACTTTCCATGACAATGTTTGAAAATTCCATGATTTTTACATGATAAACTAAACAATATCAAGATTCCATGATTTTTCCAGACGAAACCCTGGAATTAGATTTGCTTTAATTTATAAATTGACATTACCTAGATAGATCTATCAATTGTAACTGAAAATGGCAATGATGGTTGAGTATTTCATAAAAATGCATTTCATAGCTGTAAAATGGTGTATAAATTAGGACACAACTTTTGAAGTTTGATTTTCTGAATTTCATCAATACATAGCCTATAGACTTCCATGGCTCCAATTTTGGAAGTACTGTGATAAATGCTTTATAATATTGTTAATTAAATGTTTAAATTAATTATTTATTAACAATTATATATATTTGACAAAAGACAAATAAATTACGCTCATGAAGAAAATGTTTCTATTTCAATTTAAGAATAATTCCCGCGCCCTGCCCAATTAACTAAAAACTAACAAACTGCATAATTATCATTCCAGTCAGAAGATGGAGGAGCACCCTAATGTGTACAGAGCTGCAGATTTAAAGCCCCTTGGCATCTGTTTTGGTAGATTTATGACCCCCTCCATTGTGGGGAACAGAAAGCAAGTGTTGCTGGTTGTAAAACATGATTTTTAACAATACATGATTAGTTATCTTTGTATTTTATGTCGCTAATGATAATGTTTTTGGATAAGGTAAAAAAACAAAAACCATTTTTAACCAAGACATGGTATTCCCCCCCCCCCCCCCCCCCCAAAGTTTATATAAGTTCCAATATTTACATGCATACTCTCAAACTATAATTTAATGGTCATTTTTATTACTGTTCGTCATTATATGGCAGTCTTTTCTTCCCAAATAAGAGTCTACAGATACCAATCCTGCATCTTTAAAAATCCTCTTTTTATTTAAAAAGGATAATAAATTGTGGCCAGAATTACCTTCATGATCAGTTTGCATACATTTAGGCCATTCTGTTTTTATATTTTGTTAAGCGTCAACCTCAATTTGCTAAAACACAAAAACACACAAACTTATTAAAAAAAAAAAAAAACTAAAATTTACTTTCATAATAGAAAATGGATCATGACTGATGCTCTAATAACATACACAGCATATGAAATACATAAACAAGAGCTGTCTTGGGATAGCGTGCTCAGCATCTAAAACCACTTTTGAGTTATGGGCCTATGTCAGTACAAGGGGCATAATTCTACTAAAATGCTGGTCACAGTTATGTGCCTTGGCCAGTGACCTTATAAAATGACCCCTAAGACATGTGTGGAGTTTCAATTGAATATCTGTAGCATTGTACTGTAATGTGTAAACAAAATCGCTGCAGCGCAATTTCAAAGATGTCCAACCAATTTCATCGCCGGGGGATAACCATGTTTTAGTCATTCAGTCAAAGCTTGGGAGACATGATTAAATAAAACTAATGCAAAAAATAACTTACAGGACAAAAGACTGTTAACATGCTTCTGGGGAGGAGGTCTGGCATAAACTGAATCCAAGTCCAACTCTAGTTGTAATTCCACATTAATGGTGCAGCTGGTATCACTGGATGATTCCAGTGACATACCAACTTCATCGTTTGATGGTATGGCCTCCTCCTGATCACTGTCAGATCCAAGGGACATTCCTACCGCATCATCACTGCTAAAGAACAGGAAAGACCAAGCTCATCAGAGCTGATCTGTGCTGATACCATCTACAAATGAAAGAAAAATTAAGAGTTGCATATTTTACATAAATAACGAAGCAATTAACCTGTAATAATAAAGTAAGGAAGTTTGGTAATCTTCTGAGGCATTGCCACAACCATGTTATCTCAGAGTCAGAGTCTGACTCTATGTAACTCGTAACACCTATTTTCATTCGTGATATGCAAGAACAAGGCTTGAGGGGCCAAGCAAGTTTCATGTTGATTGTGCAACAAATGTGGCCTCCAGAGTGTTCACATACTTTTCAATTTGCCCTAGTGACCTAGGTTTTGATACAAAATGACCCAGTTTTGAACTCATTTGAGATATTATCAGAACAAATGTTCTGAGCAAGTTTCATGTTGTTTATGAAAAAAATGTGGCCTCTAGAAGGTTCACAAGCTTTTTCTTCAGTTTGACAAAGTGACCTAGTTTTTGACCCCACATGACCCAGTTTGGAATTCATCCATGATATCATTGAAATAAATGTTTTGCGAAATTGTCATGAAGACTGGGCAATACATGTAGTCTATAGAGTGTTTATAAGGTAAATGTTGATGACGAACGATGCACAATGCAGCAGATATGTTTGTTCAATCAAAATAATTTGAAGGCAGAGTGTAACCCAAGGACCATTTCTTTCAAATTAATTTGAAATCCTGAAAGAGAGTGTTCCTCTAGAGTGTTCACAAGCTTTTTCTTCCATTTGACCTTGTTTACAGCAGCGTAATTATAATAGTTTATGGAGGTTTTATATCCTCAAACAAACAGTGCTACTTTCAGGTATAATTAAAATTTAATATACAGTTATTTACATGACTTAACAAATAATTGAAATATGCCCATTTAAACACACGAGCAATATCGTATAAACTATATTTTGGAAGGCACTCAGAGAATAACTTTTTCAGATTCTATAGATATTATATTTTGCTTTACGGCACACTGACAGTATTTGTATCGGACACATATGAGGTAAAGATATACATGTAAAATTGTGTTGCATTACGACACATCAACAGTTTATTGTAAAGCGTTGAATGGATAAAAATTCTAAACGTAACGCTGTGTCCTGTCACTTAGGCCTAGCCAGAGCACTGTAAACTGGTCCAAAAAATTAGATGTAGCTCTAATTGGTGGATTCTGAGATATTTTTCGTACGGGGCAGAATCTATCACAACTAAAATCATTAAAACTGATGAAAAACAATACCGAACCTGATATTTTTAGGAGCAGAGTGTAACCATAAAACAAAAATGGTCACGAACATGATGTACATATACAATAGCTTACCAATAATTAACAGACAGCAGAACGGCAAACAACATCTTCGACATCATTGTTTACAAACATCGGTTTGTCCTCAAGCAAATGTCCTTTCTCTCAATTTGATTTCCCTAATTATAAACCCATTATGGGATGCAATAGATAACAAATACTCAAAAATGAAAACAAATCGCGTTAAATAAAACGTTTATTCGTTAGCTGATGTTGCTGTTTTGGACTGCTTCTGTGACAAGAAATCAAAAAACAAATAAAGCGCGGTTTCATGTACCCTGCATCGGTGTTTATTGAACCCGAAAGCCGAGAACCAAGCTTACTGCGTGTTCGGTTAAACTCGCGGAAATGCCTCGCTTTTTCTGATTGGTGAAAATTATTTGGGCTGATTCCGGTCAGAACAAACTTGAAAATCTGATTGGCTAGAATATTGGCGGATATATCAATGTTGGATGAACTCGGTTTTCATCCTATCTAGCTCCATTTTCAAAGTGTTTACACGTATTTTCGACACTCTGATCAGAAAAACGACAACATGGCGTGGTTCTTTGAACTCCAGTCCAGTGTGTACTGAAATCGTTTACTTGTTTGCGCATATTAATTGATAAAATGTGTGTAACGGGGTGTTGAATGAGGTCAACACGTTGTAAAGTTTCAATATTTATTCCAGTTTATTAAATATACAAAATAAATATTGAAACTTTACAACGAGTTGACCTCATTCAACAGCCCGTTACATTGGCTACCCGGCTTGGAATCGAAACCCGGTCTCCCGCGTGACAGGCGGGGATACTTACCACTATACACTGATACTTAATGTAGATAAGCACCTTTAAAAGGTTCAATACACGACTTTAATGATTAAGCTACATAATAAGTGTTCTACTGACTGACTAAAATAACAATAGCTGTTACAACTACTATACACCTGTTTCAGTCAGCTAACAGTAAATGCCTACATAAGCACATGGATAGTGCACTACTTCTACGCTTGACCGATTTACAGAAATGTAAAGAAAACAACTATATTTAAGTTACAATATTAATGAAACTCAATAGCATAGAAATATCCTTGTCAATTGCAAGAATGATGTAGGGATGAGACTCCCAATTGTCAGCAATTACGTTGGCTCCTCGACGAGGATTTCCAGTAACCAAACATGGCTGCCACCACAAAGAGCACCAGGAAGGAGCTACTCCTCTCCAGTTGACCCGAGGGAGACGTCCATAGGGCCAGCCCAGCGTGCAGGGCACAGCTTTTTGCTATGGATTGGATTCAGATCCTCCGGGAATCACGGAGACATTATTTTTTTTACAAGAACTTACAGTACTTGTGTGAGAACATTTGATTTAGTGTACCAGTACTTTACAGTACTACTTTTGAAACTGATTTCTTGTTTACAAAAGAAATATTTGTGACCTATTTTTTATTTCAGTGCAATTTTTTTAAACTCGAGGACCATTAGATCTTCAACGTTTCATTGATGTCTGAACATTAACCTGGACTCTGAATTTGTGCAGTGATTTTTTTATTTATATTATTTGTGACATGGTGTGTAATTAGTGTAATTGGATATTTTTGGAGTACGCTCACATAAGTTGTTTTTTTTTGATTTGATACAATATATTTTTATTTAAATATTAGTAGCATATTTGTGAATAATCACTTGAGTCTTTAATTTAGGCCGTTGTGTCCTAGATTTCCTTTGGGGAGTTAACTTATGTAATTTTTGTTTTACTGAGCCCTAGTTCAAATTGTCGTTGTATTTATAAACTTAATTACTATCATGCAAGGATTTATTATTTATTTAATTAGTAATTTTGTTAGTGTTTCCAGTGTTCTTTCAAATCTAAAGATCGTTACACTGAAACATCAGTATTGTAAATGTTTGAGTGAGTAGCAATTTTCAGTTAATTACACGTGGGAAAATTGCAGATTAATTTTCCTCCTTGTATATTGAATTATTTGTGTCCTAATTGGCTATGAGAACATTTTAATGTAATCCCCATACCAAGCTATAAATTAGCTAACATGTCCCTTTTTCTAACAAGAAACCCAGCACATTCTTACATTTGTCACCGGAGACTTCAGTCATTATATACACAATAGTATCCTGCAAAGGAATTGTGATAAAATCATTTTGGCCCTGTTTGGTAAAATTTGTATTTTATTTATTATTGCATTGTGTTATTTGATTTAAAGTGAATTATGTATTTAATTTATTTGGTTAATGAATTGCATTGTTGAATTTATTGTATAATTAAGTTATGCAATTCAGAATATATTTAATGCATATTAATTATTGCATGTAATATATTTAATGCATAATTTATGTTGTTGTTTTTTTTTTCAAGTTTGTTTTATATATTTAATATACGTGAATAAATATTGAAACTTTACAACGAGTTGGCCTCATTCAACACCCCGTTACATTTGTCCTCACTAATTGCAATAAAGTGATATATTGCCTTAATGCTAAATACTTCCAACAAATTTAATCGATGAAAATGTATGTGTTGTAATATACATATTGAAATCAATTAAATTTTGAAATAATATGTACAATTCACGTAGTCACTGCCGTTTTAGATTGTACATGCCGTATGCAAATATGACGCAAAACCTAATATTTTTCCAAAATAATAAACGTGTGAGTTAATTTTTATATCAAGTTAATTCTTGGCATGTTAAAAACTAAGTTTAGAATGCGTGTGCATCTCTTGGCAAACACGCGAGCATACTTTATATCTTGTTGTTTAAGGTTCTTTAGAGTTACGACAATCATTTGAAAAACATTTGTCCTTACCACTGCACCTGTCGTATATGAAAATCATGTACAATGGTGTAGATTGCAGAAAATATACGCGTTGCTAGCTCAAAAATACTGTATTACTAACTAAAAGGATGTTAACAGGATACACATAAATTATACGGCTAAAGCAGCATATCAAAACGATATGAAATACAAATATATTATCAACTAAAGTTTTATTAAACTCGCCATATGTGTCCAAAATGGTCTCACATGCAATACATTTGTATGTCCTTTTATAAAGGTATATACTAACTTTAAAATTAGCGAGCTCAGAATTTAACATACATACTCATTATCACATGTATTGTATCACTTTGTGTGTAGTTTGGTTACGTATCAACTTTACATATTATCAAATCAATATAAAACCATTATCTTGCCAATCCTGTTCTCTTGTACATTCACTTATTATATTCAGGTGTTATTATATTTATCTAACAGTTCCACATTTGTATTTAAGGCAATGTTAGTAACGTATCAATCTTACACATACTGCACTGTACTACTCTGTGTTTGTGGGGGATTTTTTTGGAATCGTATCGTTTGATACATTATCCAAAAAATGTGTAACCGTTGTTTTGCATGACACTTTCTCTTGTGCATCTCAATATTATGTTTTCATTCGTATCTTTCTTTTCCACTTGTTTACATTAGGTACATGTTTGTAACGTATCAATTTTACACATACTGTATTGTTTGGTAACGTATCATTGTACATATTACAAAAAATGTAAAAACTATTGTTTTTGCCTGACATTTTCTCATGTACATCTCAATATTATGTACTGATTCTTATCTTTAATTACCACTTTTGTAGGTTTTTTCGCAGCGTTTCATTTTACATATTATCCAAAACATATCCAACCATTATATTTGCCTGAAATGTTTCTGTGCACATTAAAATATTATGCTATTTATACACATATTATACAGTATCACTTTGTGTATTGTTTGGTAACGTAACATTGCATACATTTTCATAACAATGTGCAACCTTTACATTTAAATATTATGTTATTTTAATCATTTTACAAAGCAACATTTGTAAGAAAGGTGAAAGTGACGTAACATTCTTACACATATTATATTGTGTATTCTTTGGTAAGGTAACCTTTCATACACTATCGTACATGTAACAATGTGCAACTTTTGTTTTACTATAAAATTGTTCTTGTACAATTCAATAATATGTTATAATACTTATATTACGCTTCAACTTTGGTATTTAAGGTGATGTTGGCAACATATCATTCTCATTCATTGTAGTGGTCAGTGTATTGTTAACACATAAAACACATAAAACTGTCTACATATAATCAAAACAATTTATTCAACCATTGCTTTGTCTGGTACTTTCCGTTGTACATTCCAATAGTATGATATTAATATTGAAAGTATTGTTCTGTTCCACTTTTGTATTCTTAGGTACATTACCTTGTGACGAAGTATATCCCAACGCAACAAATAACACATAATTATGATGTTTACAAGCATAACATTACATTTTATTCTCTGTCTTTTATCCAAGCTGTTGTCCATTCTTTTACACCATTAATCCTTTCTTCTCCGTCAGTTCTGTAGCAAACAGTGTTATCAAATAATAACGTCATTGGTAGCAAAATATATTCGTATGCGTAAGTGCATTATACGAATCATGTCGGCGTTCCAGTCTCATCTCGTCTTAATTAGTAAATTTCATTATGTCTAACATCAAATATAAACCTGGAAACGCTGTCATGATCATGTATAGGGCTCCAGTATTTTTTCTGTTACTTCTGCACATATTGTGTGCATGCCAAATATGGCTTAATGTACATTGTCTTTTTTCATTGCACATAAGTATTTACATGTAAATGAACGTAGCACATACAGTCGAACATCCACGTAAACGCTTTCTAGTAGGAAAACACATTTATGCTGATATGTTCTTTCTGAAAAAAGTTCTCAAATGCCTTATTTTTGTAGCAATACTTTTTTGGCTCTCAGTTATCCTACTACGGTCAGGTGACATACACCCGAACACAGGCCCCACACTATCTGAGCCATCTTTATATACTGATACAGATAGCTCTGCATCCAGTTGCAATTTTTCAGAGTCAAATCATTGATCTTTTGTTCACTACACTATTCAACGTCTGATGCCCAAAATAGACATCCTTAACACAGGTCTACAAGAGTTTGATATAATTGCGTTTACTGGAACATGGTTAAATAATTATATTTTATCAAGTGATCTTTTACTGGCTTTCATCAGCCAATCCGTAAATACCGTCCTCTTGATTCACATGGCGGTGTAGCCATATACGTTAATGAAAATATTGCTTTTAAACGTGGGCACGACCTTGAATTAAACCAGAGTGAATGTATATAGATTGAAGTCATTCTTACCAAAAATAATTTTTATATAGACCCCCTAGTGCGGATAGATCGTACATGCAAGCTATCGAAGACTCTTTTGGGCTAGCTAGTGAAACATGTATAAATGATATAATTATAACAGGAGACTTTAATCTAAATCTTCTCATCCCATCTTCAACAAGTAAAATAGATGACATTTGCCTACAATATTATTTAACACAACTTATCCATGAGCCTACACATTACACAGAACAAATCTCTTCCATAAAAGACTTAATATTTGTAAGTAACCGGAATAATGTACTTTTGTCTGAAGTATGTGAACCTATTTTACAACAAAATATCCGTTATCATTGTCATATTTTTGGAATATTAAAATAAAAATAAAATATCATAAAAACTTATTATCTACACATTTGGCGTGACGACATTGGATATTATCATAAATTACGGCATTTATTGATAGATATTCAATGGGATCTATTAAAATGTTATGACATTGATTCTTATGCAGAAAATATTACTAACACTATATTACAAAATGCAAGTACTTGTATTCCAAACAAAAATGTATGTATATGTCCATGTGATCTACCATGGATAAATAATCACATTAAGAAAAAATACGACAGCGAAAACGATTGTATCTAAAAGTCAAAAAAAGTAAATTCTGATATTCACTGGTCAAATTTTCGACGTGTTAGAAATGAAGTTGTCTTACTCGTACGTAACTAAAAAAACGAGTATTTTAAAACAATTGCAAATAAACTGAACTCATCTGATCTCTGCGCTAACGACTGGTGGAAAACACTAAGAACATTCATTTCTCCGAACACTCACAACTCTGTTCTACCCATTTACGATGAACAATCAAATATTTTTGCGGTAGACGACACTCTAAGGCCGATATTTGAAATATGTAGTTTGCAAGTCAATCTTCAATTGTCAACACTACCAACCTCCAGTCAATGTTTATATAGCAGTAGGAAGTCATTGACTCAATTAAATGCCTTAAGGTAGGGAAAGCATCTGGTCCTGATGGAATTAAAAAACGAATCATCGGACCAACTTAGCTTTCCCTATATGGATTGTTTAATTCCTGACTAAGTGCCTGAAAAATGCCTTCTTGTTGGAAGTTTGCAAATGTGTGCCCGATCTTCGAAAAAGGCGATCCATCTCTAGCATCAAATTATCGACCGATATCATTGTTAAATACCATCAAGAAGGTCTTCAAACGAATAATACATAAACAAATTTTTTATTTTCTTAGTATTAATTCATTCTTTACACTGACACAATCTGGTTTTATGCCTGGTGATTCGACAGTAAATCAGTGAGCATATATTTATAAAACATTTTGCAAAGACTTGGATAATGGCATCGAAGTTAGAGTTGTATTCTTCGATATAAGTAAAGATTTGACAGAGTGTGGCACAAAGGCTTATTATTCAAACTACAGCAAACAGGCATTCGAGGTGATCTATTATCATTTTTATCTAATTACCTTACTGATCGTAAACAAAAAGTAATTTTAGCAGGGGCACAGTCTAGTTCTATTGAAATCCTTGTCGGTGTTCTAAAAGGCTCTATTTTAGGTCCGCTTGTTTTTCTTGTGTATATTAATGACATAGTTACTGACATACAAGCCCAACTTAATATTTTGGTCTTTACATGGTTGTAAATACGCCAAACGAAACTGCCACTATAATGCAATCAGACATAGATACAATTTATAGATGGGCAAATAAATGGTTAATACACTTCAATCCCTCAAAATCCGAATCAATGTTAATATCTCGTAAAATAAATAAACCTTCTCACCCATCACTTTCTATGCAGGGCGTTGATATACCCAGTGTAAATGTCCATAAACATTTAGGTGTTTACTTGTCTAATGACTGTACTTGGCATTCGCACATAGCATTTATAAAAGAAAAAGCATGGACACGTATTTATATAATGCGTCGTTTAAAAGTAATGATAATTCAAACAAAAAACTTGAAACAATATACTTTTCATTTATAAGCCCAATTATTGAATATTCAGATGTTGTTTTTGATAACTTTACTCAATATGAAAAAGATGATTTAGAGAAAATGCAAACAGAGGCCGCACGTATATCAATCGGTTGTACTCGATTAGTCTCTCTAGAAGGTCTTTATAATGAGGTAGGTTGGGAAACTATCAGGCAAAGACGACGCTAACACAAATTAATATTAATGTATAAAATGAATACCAGCAATGCACCAAATTACTTGCAATCACTTGTCCCAGTAACAGTTGGGGCATCTAGCCATTATTATCTAAGAAATGCGACACATTTTCAATCCATTCAAGCCCGAACAACAATTTATTTAAATTCATTCCTACCATCTACTGTCTCTGAATGGAATAATCTTCCCGATGATGTCAAAAATGCAGAATCGAACCAATAATTTAAAAGGCTAATTAACATTGACCGACCAATTCAAGATCCTGTATTTTCCTACGGAGAACGACGCCGTCATCTTTTCAGACGCAACATAGTTGCATGCCCGTTATGTCTCTGTAGAATAATGGAAACACCGTTTCATTAGTTTTTGGCATGTAGACATTATTTAAATATTCTTGAAGAACTAATAAACATTTTGTCCAACAATTCCGTCATTTCTATTGAAACTATCTTATACGGAGACGACTCTCTCGATTAACAAACCAATGCCAAAATAGTTGATGCAGTTCACAAATATATTGTTAATAGTAACCGATTTGAAACATAGATTTGCTTCAGAACTTCGCTTAAACTTCCTGTTTCTTTTCATCCCTCCACTTTCTGTTTAACCATTCTTATGCCAACCCTTTATAATTGTTCCCGATCAGAGCTTCTTTGTTTTCTGTTCTTACATTATCTGCTTTAATAGGTTATTTGTTAACCAATTATGTTCGCTTGAAAACATGCAAGTTAATATACTCTACAGGGAGAAGAACTGTATAAGACTGTGTATTTCGTTCCAATCCAATTCAAACATGTACTTATTATTAAGTGTATTATGTTTCGAAATTGTATTTATGCGTTCTTGTTTGAAATAAAATATGTTTAAACTGAAGTCGATAGCATTGACATAATATTTTGTTAAAGTACGTAAGTTACAATTACGAGTGACAATTATAAGATAAAATCAGATGAATTAAAGTATCACTGATGTTAAGTTACTTTTATCATACAATAAATCGGTCCAAGAGAATTGTTGTCTGAAAAATGTTCTGGGATGTTTAAGATTGAGTATAACATTTTTCCGACTGCCTGTTAATAACGATACATATCATTGGTGCGTGTTAAACGTAATGTTGGTTTATCTATATTAATCCAGATATAATCCATCATAGCTTGTGCATTAGAAATAATAAACATACCGTCAAGAAATACGTTTTAAATGTGTTGATTTTAAAAAAAGCACATAAGTATCCCTAAAACAGATGTGATGGTTTCGAAGGCTAAGCAGACAGCATTTTAAACATGTATGGTTAATGTTGTTTTATATTTCAATTCACAATAATTCATGTCCGAATACGATATTTCACTAAAAACAACATATACACTATATTGTCCATGTAAAATTACAAACAAATCTATAAAACACACAATTATTCTTAGTATTTTTATTGTATTAGTTTAAGTCCTAATAATACTAGTATTTCACATACAGGAATATGCACATTTAGCATTTTTCATTGTGGACTGAAATGGCGCATAAATTGTGCTTGTAACTCGTGTTATGTCTGTCCCGCTTACTGGCTCATTAATATATGTTTTCGTTTCGATGAACACATACTTTTGTTTTAACCATTTTCGATTTACTTATCCAATCAAATGTGTTTCGGATAACAGTATCAGTCCAAAAGTGTTATAAAATTTTGACCAAGAGTTCAGTGTTGTTTTTGTGTAGAAATATATTATAAATGTTAGTTGTAAAAACACACATCAGTTCAAAAGGCTTATCGCTTTGAAGTTCTCAGACTCCCACTGCATGACTCAATTATTGCAAACAAAGTTAGGCTCCTGAAACGAAATTTACCCTATTAACGAGCAAAACATAATAAAACAGTCATATGATAGACAAATGCATTAATGATTTACAAGACATTTACTTTGCATTCTTCCTGTAGATTAAAATTATTAATTGAATCATTTAGTGCGAACATTCTTTGCCCTTACACCAAACTTTCAAATACAGACAAAACCAAAATATAATAAGCATATATTAAATAGTAGCTTCATATATGCAATGCCCTCCAAGCAATAAAGCGTTTTACATGTTGAAATGCAATATCAGTTAGAATGTCTGAATAGTCACCCTAAAAGAAAAGGAGATTCCATTGCAAAGTAAATAGTATAAAAACACGTACAGCACAACGCACAGAACATCTTTAATATACTTTCTATTGAAAATCCATGTACATGTATTTATACATTATTTAAATTGAGTTACTGCATTTGCATTTGCTCTAATTTTAAGATTGAAATGTATTGGTTATCATGTGCAATTTTAACATATAAATAAAATTGTTATCATTAAATGCATTTTGTAATTTGAAAGTATGACACAAATATCCTAAAAAATCATACTTAATGTTTACTTAGTACTCATGTTTATTTCATATTTCATACATTACATAGTTAAGATTCAAACATAAATGTAACAATTGAACCCTAATCGACTTAAAAATACTCCACTTGTCAACAAATGAATATTTTAAGTTTTGATTGTTTTATACACAAACTTTCACGAACAGCTTTGCGGATAACGTTCGACATTCTCTAAAAGTCGTTAGCATGTATGCAGTTTACTGGAAATTTTTGGAATTGTGTTTTGAACCCAGGTAAGCGTGTCTACAAGGTACTGGCCGACTCCTGTGTCAACAAAACTCCGTTGGATTTCGACAGATTGTTTATTCAAACGACCGTCGACTTATTGCCATTTTCGAATGATTCGTCTACAATAACATATAAGCAACATTTAACAGTACATTGCTATATATATAGCTTTCTACAAGATGACCACGAAGTAAGAAAACAACGCCATTTTATCAACGCAAATGCCATCTTGTTTATCACATTTACGTAATAAGTAGTCAAAACGTTTGGAAACTACAAAGGATAAGCAGCTTTCATTCGTACTTTTGCTACAATAGCCTAAGATATTAAACTTTCGTTTGCACTTTAATTCCTTTCGAATGTTTACACGTTTAAGGGAGTAGAGAGGTTTTGTTATACTCATCGCCAATCTTATGTAATTCTAATTGAAACTCGGCAGCCTAAAATCAGTTCGGTTGATATATCATAGCGATCGGTGTTCACAAAAGTGTATTCAAATAACAGATGGCTGGATGTATAAATATGAACACACACTATACTGGAATTTTATTCTTTCTGTTAAACAAATATTAAACAAGAACTTTCACTGTCAGTGATGAATGCCTCCAATGACACATTGGTACTGATTTTGTTAATTGTTCATTAAATTTGATATGAATCAATGACATAACTAACCGACCAATGTTTGAAAGAGCTACAGCCTTTGCCCAATTATTTCCCAGACCAACCAACCTATCACGTTTTACGAAACTAGGCCGACAATTTCATTGTTATTGCCCGAACAAGGTTTTCCAACTTAAGGTTAGTTTGGCCGTGACCTTTGCCTTAGGACCCAATAATGAATATGGATCCAGTTCTAGTCTTCACCAACCAACCTACAAAATGTCATAAATATAGACCTTAATGTTCCATTGTTATTGCCAAGACAAGTTTCTTTAACAATTGGTCGGTTTTTGCCTTCACCTTTGACCCTATGACTAAATGATCATTAGGTATCCACTTCTAGTCATAACCAACCTACACACTAAATTTTACAAACGTAGGCTTAAGAGTGTTGTACTTATGTCTGGATAAGTTTTTATAATTACTGGTCTGTTTGACCGTGACCTTTGACCCAAGGACCCAATAACCAATCCTCTAAAAGTCATGACCAACCTACCTACCAAGTTTAAAGATCCTAGACCTATGGGTAACAGACTTATTGCATGAACATGGTTTTACAATTACTGTGTGTTTTGTATCATTTGTTGGTCGGTTTGACCTTGACCTTCAACCCAATGACCCCAAATCAATAGGGATCCTCAACTAGCCATGATCAACAAACCTACATAGTGTGTCTGTGTATATAATATGTTTGTCGGTTTGACCTTGAACTTTGACCTTAGGACCCTAAATCAATAGGGATCCTCAACTAGCCATGAGCAACAAACCTACATATTGTGTCTGTGTATATAATATGTTTGTCGGTTTGACCTTGAACTTTGACCTAAGGACCCTAAATCAATAGGAATCCTCTAGTAGTCCAAACCAACATTACTACCGAATTAAAAGAACCTAGGCTAACGGGTTCTGTAGTGATTGCACGGACAATGTTTTGTCTACCGACACACCGAAGGAACGCCGCACTGACGGACCGACATTTGAAATTCAATATACACCCGCTTCTTCGAACGGGGGCATAACACTGATTTGCTATATAACGTTGATATACGTAACGAAAAGAAACTGTTTTACAATACCGTATATGAGTTAATAGAATGAGTTATCGTTGTTGTTCGTGCAATAATTTATAAACAACAACAATCTAGCGAAATTATCAATTTGATTATTTTCTTTTAGCGTCCCTTGAGCTGCGAGATGTTGCCGATGGAAACAATGCAATGTTTAGCTTACTTTATCAAATTCCAAAAAAATATCAATTCTTACGAAAGCAGGTACAGTAATGCTTTGATTCGAATAAAGTATGTTTTGGAAATTATGTATACAATTTAAATGGTATTACATTACGCACATATATATTCGGTCAAGTTGCACTAAGGCATGTTACCTGTATTCCTCAAATTCAGTTGCGTTAAGTTCAATTAATATTCTCATGGTATCTTGTGTTTTCCTGCAATAAAATATATGTATTATTGTTTTACCAAATTTAGCACGTATATAATAAATATAACGAATATTTCAAATACGTTTAAACAATAATAACAATAATAATAATAATGATAATAATGTATATGCTTTTCTAATAGTATCAAATATCTAATAATGGCAAAGGATTATGGTTACCCAAGTCGATCCTCAAGTATCGTTATGCATTTCTCACGTTTCTTCATTCTGCGTTTAAGAATTCATCTCTAAAAATAATTATCAAGTTCACGAATCATTTATTATAGAACAAACATACTGGATTTATTTGCAAATGTATTGCTCACATGAATTAATCTGTACTGCATATCAAAACTACGGTCTGGATTTAAAACCTCCTATAATATATACCACATTAGTTATATGCACTATTAACTCAACGCATCCGGATTAAGTCTAATTCAACATATCATATTTTACAACCATTAAAGTATACACATACTGGTTTTGGAGTTCATTTTTAGTGATGGCATCACGAGTCATTGACTTTCTGAAATACAAAAAAAGCTAATAAGAATCATGCAGAGTGGGTGTATCTTGATAACTAGAATTTATGACTTGATAACTAGAATTTATGCTTTTACAATGTATATACAAAACAAGTTCAGTACTAACTCATGTGAATATTTAAAAACAGCAAATTTTAAATACTAATGCTTTAAAAGTAGTTACATTTGTAGTAAAGTCAAAACAGATCTCTTAACCGATGATTACTTCATAACAGCACTTGGTCAATATATGTTTTGCTACTGATTAGATTTTGAGGCAGCAAATAAACCTTTTACGACTACAACTTTTGTTCTCAGAGTTTGCGTAAACAACACAAAATAAAAAAATATATTATTTAAACACATCGTTTTATCAATACACTGCGTGATCACTTTTGTCATGTTTGTGCGAAACAGATGAAACAGAAATACGAAATACTGTCAACTATATACATCAGGGAGAATAAACAGTAATACAGTAACATACAATAATCCACCCGCTTCTGTTTTATTTCTTCAACCTCTGTGGTTAAATCGCCAATTTCCTTCGATAGTAATAATTCGTTTCGATGAAGGACTTCATTACTTTCTTGCCTACAATAGGTAGTTGCAATAGTATCGTAGTAGTAATTGTAGTAGTAGTAGTAATAGCAGCAGTAATAGCAGTAGAAGTAATACTACTACTATTAATTATAATAATAAGTAGTAGTAGTAGTAGTAGTAGTAGTAGTAGTAGTAGCAGTAGACGTAGCAGAAGTAGTAGAAGTAGTAGTACTAGTAGTAGTAGTAGAAGTAATAGTAGCAGTAGTAGAAGTACTAGCAGCAGCAGCAGCAACAGCAGAAGAAGTAGTACTAGTAGTAGTAGTAGTAGTAGTAGTAGTAGTAGTAGTAGTAGTAATAGTAGTAGTAGTAGTAGTAGTAATAGTAGTAGTTGCAAACGTAGTAGAAGTAGTAGTACAGTAGTAGAAGTAGTCATAGTGGAAGTAGTAGTCGGAATTTTGTAGCGGAAGTAGCAGTTGTGTTTCATGCAAAAACATACATTCTTCCCCGAAGCTCAGCTTCATGAAGTTGGGCTCTCAGGGCTGCACACTCATCTTCCTTAGCCCTTTGCAACTTTGTCCTAAATAGGAATAGTCAAGACATAACAATTAAGACTCTTATATTTAAAAGACTATTTTACTGCGGTAAAACCTTCATTTGATCCTTTATTCATTCCGTTTTGTTGTATGAAAACTAAAACACTTCCTGACATATTTTAGACTTAGAAATGTATTTATTTGTATTGTTATTCCTTTGTTTAATGGCGGATTTATCTATGAATTATATTTATCGTAGCATCACAATGACAAATACACATGAATGATGTGGAAAATCAAAAATGAAGAATGTCATTTCATATCTGATTTTGTTTGTAGACACGTATTTTGGGATGACTTACAGCAAATTTTCCCAGCGTTCTTTAGACACTGATTTTCCATTGTTATGTCGTCCAGTATGTGTTGATGATTGTCAATCATCTTCCGTGTTGAAGTGTTAAGATTTGTCCTGAAATCCAAAACATATTTTCAACATAATACTCAAGTGCACTCCTTACACTAACGCAAACGTAATTAGCAACATATTCAGTTAGTTCATATATAAGTTACCCTACCATTTCCCTTGTATTTGCGTTTCAGCATCTTTTACATGACTTTCCAAATCATCCAGGTCTTTTCTTGTTGCAATTTCAAAATATCTAATTTTGTTTCTTCTTCTTTCACATTCATTTGCTAATCTAGCTTTATTTTCCTCCCTGAAATAAGTAACTGAATTACACATACACATTCATGAAATATAAACATATTCAAAGCAGCAATCTAAAATCGCAAAACAAGCATAACAAGGTAGCTGACAAAAAGATCTACTACATTTGCGTAGTAACAAGTTCTGCCATGTCTTTCATTTTCTCTTCACGATATGCATTGTTACGTCTGATTTCAGCTACAAGTATTTTTCTTTGTGTGTCATCCTCTTTAATCTTGACCCCAAACTGATTTCTACAACATATTGAAAACACCGTTAGCATACTATGCTGACAAAACCTTGTTGCAAAACAAATCTTACAAATGTCGTTTGATTATCTTTTGATAAAAACAAACATTTTAAAACTTATATGTTGATATTCATTTCTTGAAATTGCCGTTCCAGGTGTGTATGCAAATTTTCGCTTTCAGTCGCTATAGATTCTATTGTGCTTCTAACTTCTTTATGCACACTAGTGCTAAAACGGCAGAGCAATACTCAATGAATATTTCTGCGAAGTTTCAATAAAATCGGCTTTACAGCTGCAGATAATATTTGTCGTTTAAAGAAAATTTAACGCCCGCACACAAGATGGACGAACCGCCATAGCATATGGTCGCTGACCTTCGGACAGTAGAGCTAAACCTTACATATCGTAATACTTAAAAAAAGTTTGGTTGTTATATATTTTACAAAACAATGCCATGATGTTACATTATGTGTAAATGGTGGCACATGAAAATAATTGTTGCTAACTGTTGTTTTATTTTTTATTTTTACAGGAACTTGTTATTTTTCATAATGCTGGCTTTGAACGTGCGATCATTGTGCTGGCGAAGATTATTCTAAAATAATATTTATATTAACCCACTGGTTTGCAAATTAATAATAACTGCTTATCATAGTCAATGTTAAATACAGTTAAAGCTGCAGTAACGTTCTCATTCATAGCATACTATTTTTCAATTTTTCTTTTTCATTTATAATTGAAAGCTACTGAACTCTATCATGTTGCTATAATATCGGTTTATATCAGTTAAATTGAGTGGTTCTGTTGACTTGACGGAAACCATCATCCTGTAGGCATCAAAAATCCATCACTTTTCAGACATTTTGCATAGTGTGATACTCGAAAACAAAAAAACAAAACATAATAAGGTAAGTGGAATCCAGTGTTATGCCCAGTTACAAATATATACTTTATATTAATCTATATCGGATATGCATGTATATGTCCGTCAAACAGAGCATTCTATGAAGAATAAAAGAAAATATAATAATTTTATAATAGTTTGTAAATATTAAAAACGAAGTGATTCATTGAACAAGGTATACTATTTTCTGTTTATAGCTCAGTGTGATTCTGATTGGTTAGTATGAACTATCGTTTTTGAGGAGGTGCATTGACAGCTATGTAAATTAAATAATATGCTTATAGTTTACACCTCAACATGTTGGTATGACTATTATATAGTATTAAACGGTAATCAATTGATCATCGCATTATCACTGAGCCATACATTTCTGATATAGTATTACCTTTACGCTAGCAATTGGTCAATGGAAACAGAAACAGGACCAGTTTGAACAAATTTTAAAACACGTTAATTGACACAGTAAGAACTGATGAACATGCTCTTTAAAGGTTTAATATCTAATTAAACTATATTGTTCGCGTCATGTATTTGATAAATGAACAAGATGGTATTTCCGTTGGTATAAGTATACACCCATTGGCACTTGTAACCATACCTTCGCTTAATCAGCTATAACTTTTATAGTTTTAGCCCAAGAACACACACAAATATATAAGACTTCGATATATTTAATTTCCTTTACCTAAAATTTAGCTTTCATACAAAACTTCACAAAATAAAACATGATATCAAAACAAAAATTCGCAAAAATGCGAAAACGAAATAAAGTTAATTTCACTGTTAGAAATTAAGAGCAAATAGTTTTGTTATTTTTCTTTTATTTTGACTTAAAATCGTTAAAAATAATGATTTAATAAATTTCAATCTAAATAATTTAAAATAGAAAATTTATCTTAAAATAATTACTCCATATCTAAGTGCGTAGAACGCGGCCTCTTACATACTAATGGCGCGCACGCGTCCTGTATACTGCACAGTAGCTCTTTCCAGGTTTTGCCAATGACATTTTAAACTCCTCCCTACTTATTGTTAACGGATTAATTTACATTAATCAAATATCACAAACAGATTAGAAGTTTACCACGTGGTTCTTTGTGTAAAATAGGTTAAACGTTAATCATATGATATCCAAGTACACTGATCGGATACAATTGCAGATTTATTTGCATATGATTTACATTTAAAAAAAATATAGTTTGTTCATTGTGTTATGGTGTTATGCATGAAATAATTGATGTTCAATGTTTTGTTTTGGTTGGAATGTCGTTGTTTAACACTTTTATTGTAAACTGCATCTAATTTCTGCATTCATCACGATTTCTCGTGCAATTATTGGTTTTGACACCGAAGAGCACTAGGAAATATAAATGATCACTGAACCGTTCAATTGTTATCATACCTGTATTGGAAATTGTGTATGATGGGGCTGTTCACAATTTCAGACCGATCCGATTTGTCATTTTTTAGAAAACCGCAATCAAAAAAGGTCTAGTTGGAAGGGCCTATGGGTGTATATTAATAAAATTATGTTGTTATGAAATTGTCCATTATGGTCACATTTACAAGTGATATTGCCTGGCCACACAATGACTAGTGTATCGATACATTGCACTTACATAAATGCTTTCAGACGATATTTCCTAAACTGATTGTCATTTGACACGTCTTGGAGCAAATGACGCTGTTCCCGAATTTCGTCCAATGCTTTGGCGTTCATTTGTCTCTTGTAATTACCATATATATAATAATATAATATTCTATTCTAGACGGCAGTTTAGAATCTAATTTATGTAAACAGTTACGTTTAATAATACTGCAGTTATTCATACATTTTTATGAATATTATATACACGTACCAATCGTCTTGTAAAATTTTGCATCCTTTCTGAACACGTTTTTCAAGATTTTTGATCATGCTTTCAATTGCATGTTTGATAGACGAACGCGCTTCTATCTGCTTCTCTGTCAACAGATAATCCATCTTTTATATCCGCCCTGTATTTGTGAAAAATAATATATACTGATATTTCTTTAAACAAAGGCTAACACACAACGTCTGACATCAAATCAATCCTGAAAGTTAACTGTACCCTTAATAACATGAATAGTTTTTTTTTTAAATAAACATAAAATAAGAAAACAGTAACTAAAGCGTGAAAACGTATACATGTTCTTCATCCATTTTCCATCGTCTTCCTCCTTCTTCATTTTCATTTTTTTATTTTCTTTTGTCATGATCCCCATATGCCTCATTCGTAATTGTCTTTCATTTTTAAGCTTGACTTCTAAGTTGTCCCTAAAAGAAACTAATCACACTTTAAACAAGGCTAAACAAATAAATAAACACATACTTATGAACACAAGCATTATTGGTTTGTATTCTTGAAATACTAACCATCACTAATTGCACATAGAAATTCAAACTATAACTTACATTTTCGTCATAATATTCTGCAATTGTTTATCTGCGTTCATTTGCATTTGCCTGTTCTCTTCCAGAAACGTGTTCGCCAAATGTTTGTATTTGGCAACTTCATTTTGCACTTTGTCACTGACATGTAAATCATACAATTAACGCATTTTTCGTGTGTGAATCGTTTTTACAAATTTCAAACTTACTTGATGAATACATGCCAAAAATATACACTAATACTCTTTAATCTTAAATTGAGCTGCCTGTAATACAAACCAAATACTTCTTACTAATTACAATGTTTCAAACTTTCTTAAATCAAATTACTTTTTAATATTACAATTTATACATAACCAACGCTTACAGAGGTTCCACTATTTCTGTTAAGCTAGCTGGTAGACCATCCATGTCTCTAAATGTATCGTAGGGTCACGTGTGGCTATCTAAACAATTGGAAATCGCCAGAAACATTAAACTATAAATGTATCGTTATAATATTTGCTAATTGTGGTGTGTAGTACTACAGCGATTACTATGTAAATTGTGTTACAATAACTAGAAGTAAATCCAAGTTGGCATCTATTCACATCCATCACTGTATAATATGCATACGATTAATACAGTTATTACTGAAATACACAAACGGTAACTTAACATGTAGGCACACTGTATGAAATTGTGGTTACAGGTATACCAATTTTGTTATTGATGGATTCGTTTCGATGTGCAGACAATAATGCAGACAGTCAACAACAAACTTTAATCTAAAGTCATTATTGACCTGTAGCCGATTGTATAAAACTGGATAATTTAGCCTATCCAAACCATATCCTGTGAATACGTTTATCCTTTTGTGGATAATTTATTCAAAATTGGTTATCCAGTTGTATTAAGCTGAAAACAGGTTTGGATCGGAATATCCGTATTGGCTTAATGGAACTAAAACAAAATATACCACAATCCATTATCTAGCATGATTGTGTTACCAATCAATATGCATGTACCAATTAATATTCATTTATAATGAACGTTATATATACACGTATATTTAAATTAGGGTATATATGCAACAAATATACAGTTTCGTCATTGAGTAACAAATAATTAGTGTTATTTTTATTAAATCTTATTTAAATTTTATATCACCTTTCATGCTGAGTAAAGGTCTAGGGTCTAAAAACGTACAGGCTGCTACTAAAAAGGAGCAGAGGGGAACCGGACGAGTTTGTTGGCATTTTCAGATACTTGGCTAAATCCAGGGTTTTAAGGAGTCTAATGCTTCTGATTTAGCTTTTTAATCATAGTTTATTCGTACGTGGTTAAATATTCGCAAAAATGCGTTGAATTTCAAAAGATATATCATATCCAACATTTCTGTGTTGACCAGCCAGCGGGACAGCAGGGGTAAATCTCAGCCGACAATTATTTGAATTGATCCGTTTAAAATGACCGACAAAACATTAGCAGCACATTGTTTGAGTTGTTTGTCAATACTGAACTGCATAATATTGATTCATACACAATGGATAACATTTTAAGAATATGCTTTCCAATTTCCAAGCGCTTGGCCTAAACGATTGTAGAATGAATACGCTTCACCTACCGGTACATGCATATTGGTCAGAGTGTTAATTTAAAGAATATTGTAGGCTTTCTAAACGATTGCCTACATTCATGGATCTGGGTCCAATAAGGCAGAAGGTAAAAGTGACACTGTTGGTAAGCAGTCGATGTTTGACGTTATGTTAAGTTGTAGCTGTTGTCTTCGTATTGATATGCATGTTTTGTCTATTGTTAAATATGTTTCATTATTTTCTACATTGTGTACTATCTGGTGTATTATTATCATCTGAGACCAATGCAAAGCGACCAATCGTTATCAGAAAAGAACTCCGAGATATGAAGAATGTTGACTCTTCTTTAGAGCTTCGAACAAATGTTGATATCTTTTCGACTGATTAATGCTCTATACAATGCATAAAAAGTATTGTAAACCATGTAAACAGTTTATCAACGCAGTCTGTTTACATATGTGATAAGGGTTAAACAATGCTTTACTTCGAATCGGAAAACACGTGTACAGCGTATAACTTACTAGTATTGTGCGATTTTATTGACCTGGCACTCATTAATCTCCGGTAGCGCTCGACTGTTCTATTTATATCGGTTAAATGTTTATTTGGCATGTGAAGCGCGGATTTCATAGTCATATTACAAAAGTGCCCATCAACAAGCGGCAGGAAGAATAACGCGGTGAATATTGTTTTAGACTTTGAATCACACAGACTGTGTTTCGATTCCTGCGAAAAATGTATTTATTTTTTTGTATCAATTTCTTTTACTATCACATCATTTAATTATTCTCTTTATGTTTACTGTTTCTTTTGGTGTATTTGTTTTTGTTTTTTATTTATTTGAACAATTTACTCATTTCTATCTACATAAAATTGCCGTAAAAAAGAATCCGTTTCGCTCGCAGTATCGGTCAGTAAAAAAAATATTGCGCCATTCATTTCTCTAAAAAAAGTGCCTGTTCTGGGATTCGAACCCAAAAACGTCACGCTCTCAAATATTCCATACTTACCACTGCATTACTGTATTAACTTTAACAGAGTAAAGAGTTAATCAATCCATATTCGTGTATGAGTCTCCTATTCGTGTTAGTAGCTTTAAATAGATTTACGAAAACAAGCGGAATATTCATGAGTGCCAGGTGAATTAAATAGCACAATAACGCTGCTTTAACGCTACCAAACAAACATATTCGAATATCAGCATTAAATCCAGGTTTAATTTCCGTGACACGGTCATCGCAATATCAATAAATATATATTTGTAAATAATGTAAACTGCGACTAATAATTGCTTTACGTTATGGCATGGAATTGAATCAATCCCATTAAAATCAAATTCTAACCTTGTTAGGATCTGAAGACACGCTATAACAGGTAAGTTCAAATGACCTTCGGAACAATTAAATATCAGCCCTATTGCGCCCAATGAAATTGCCCTTTGCACAGCAATGTTTGGCCACGGTTTTTTGAAAAGTGATGCATTTCCAGCTGATCCGCGGGAATAAATTATTTACAGTTAGTTTTCAAGCGAACAACAATGGATATAGTGGACTCTAAGGCGAGTAGACATCCAAAGTTCACGTTAATTTCGTGCATAGTATTTGTGGTTTATATATGAAGTTATACCACACCATTTTGAGGGCAACAGTTTGATTGGATCCTGAAAAGGTCATATGAACGCGACCCCTAATGCGAAGTCATCAGATCCAGGCAGCGGATAATATAGTAGCGTCAGACTGGAGATGATTTTAATGAGATTGGGCATTGAATCCTATGTTTTTGTCAAGCTGTTTTAATACTGACTACAAATAGAAGATTATTATTTCCAAAAAGTGTTAATTCTAAACGGACCGTGTACATTTAAATATGTTAATGTTTTTTAACTGTCTGTCTGTATGCTGCATCTTCATGAACATTCGTTTTTGCTGCAAATCGTAGAAGAAAACCATGACTTCCATTCAATGACTACTCTTGTACTCGAAAGTACATAAGAATGACCATCACTATATTGTGATGTTAACTGTTTTTGTAATCCTTGGCGATTACTCGGGATACAGTTGATACTCTATACATTGTCAAGCAGACCGCCGAATGAGCGGACGTGGGGATTGCATCATGCCATCGACGTGCACGTCGGAGGGATGCATCAAAAACACCTAAACAGATGGAATGTTAACCGAAAGTATACACAATTTTACAAAAACTTAATATACTTTGATACAACCATCATATGTGATTACGTTTTTTCATTTTGTCCTTCTATATGTATTATATTAAATATAAAGTTTCCGTTATAGATGTAGTTGATTGAATATTAACCATATAGTAAACACACGTGCTGCTGCATACGCATATTTTGAAACAAAACGATACACTGTCTCGTATTGTTAATTACATGTTGAAAACCATTTTAAATTATTAACAAAACTTTAAACACAGGAGAATAAACATATATCAAAAAGAAACAAAGACATTATCGCGAAAATATATATACATACTGGTGTAAATACCTTTGTGAATAATCAGTCCCTTGATGAGTTGTTTTTGCTTCTAAATTGAAGAGCTATCGAGCGTTCTGTGGTTACAGTATACTAAATATTTCAGGTGTGCAATGCTATACTCTCTAAATAAATCAACACCATTTATTTGAAGACACAATTTTCTGTATAGTCACTTGCCATGACTTTATTTTTGAATATTTCTTTGTACGTGTGGTAGGAAAAACATTGTTGTGTACTAAAAATTCACTGTTTCGCTTGAAGGTTGGAGACTACATGACGAGACTTTGACAGTTGGCAGTATACCTTCAACTGGAGAGTAGCCGGTAAAAATATGGCCGTAAAACAGTGAACTTTGATTCGCGTCGAGTTCTTTCTTACATATCACATGACCTATCTTTTTTATTGTCTAAATCAATTCGGCTCGGAATGCTCTTTAAGAAAAGGTATGGTTATGAGGGTCTCTACGCGCAAAATGTTGAGTTTATTTTTTGTTGAATTTATTGCTTTTACATTGAATTTGTTAAGGAAATCGTTTAGTATATTGTGACCTAAACTGACTTTGGGTTAAAATAAAATATCGTCTGCAAGTGCAAAATATGGATGAGAAAGCAGATTTTTGGTCATTTCTGAGCAAAAGAGTAGAAAATAAGTGCATTAAATGCATCAATTCAGATTGTTTGATCTGGAATGGTTGTATTTCAAATAGTTCCTTACCCTATTATGGCCGAATGAGGGCTAAATTGCCTTCGGACATAAAATCAGAGACATACTTGGTTCACCGTGTAGCGTTAATGTGCTACATGAAGTCAGAATTGAACGCCAGGGACTCTGTGAGCCACTATGCAACAATAGCTTGTGTGTTAAGCCTGAACATTTAAACATAGAGCCCCATTCCACCAACATGGAACGGCGGACATGTTTACAGTTCGGACAGTGCAGCGGGCATGGAACTGAGCCAGCCTGCATATTTGGTAAAAACATGAATACAACAAGCTTTATCACTTCCTTTTATTCATAGAAATACACTTAAAATACATAAATGCATGTTTTTTTTTCATTTTATATCTATTTCTATTGGGTATTTTTGCCTTTTTGAGGTAGAGGAACGCCTGATGCTGACGCGAGGGCCACTTGTTAGAGGTCTCTTATGCCAAAACAGGTAATAATAACAATTTATTATCAGGTACACAATCAACTAAGCATATTTATGATGCTTAAGGTGTGGAAGACTGTCATAATCAGGTTTGGGGTCACTCATGCCCTTGCCGTAGTGTAATTCCTCATGCAGTTTGTATCGATAATTCCGCGTCCTGGCACGTAAAGCTCGTGCTTTGTTGGTAGCGGATGTTTGCTTTCGGTTAAGGTCGTTGCGGTCCTCATATGCTATCTGCTTAATAATCTTTGACCCCTGGGTAAGGTTAGCATTTAGTTCAGTGGTTTTTGCAATTACAGAGTCAGCATAGCCATTGTTTAATTTGTGAACCTGCCCGTGAATTCGACCTACACAGTTGCGTGAGAAAGTCACAGTTTTAGGATTGACAGCTTGGTACGACCTGTTTACTGCTTCACTTTTTTGGGTTGTGGTTAAAAGTTTGGTAGCGTCAAGAGCAGCTGGACCTAAAACCATTTCAATGCATTTTTTAAGGACTTGTTGGCCACTGTCAACCATTTTAACCTTGACATTGTCTGGCATGAAATTCTTAGCTTGCCTATTTGTACCAGCACAGACATAACTGTACTTTGCACAATGAGTACCGCAGTAACCACTGAAGCATAGAACAATGGTTGCGATTACATCAACCATGACCTTCTTTAGAACCTTGATGTCACCCTGGTGTTTATTGTGGGCAGCTTTAAGCTCAGCCATACACCTAGCTTTGACCGAGAGAGCGAACCGACTCCTGATATTAGACTTGGAATGACCCTTGAGCATGCCCTTTGAGAAAGGCGCTTTGTTGAGCTCGCGCTTCAGCGAGTTGCCTAGGTGCCTCAGATCCTTAAGATGACCCACATTGTGACCGTGAGAGTTACGAACACCTTGGAATGCCCTACTGTCCCCATCACAAGTGAAATTTGCTATTTTGATGTCCTTAGAGATCTGGTCACCTAACAACCTATTCCATTTGCCTTCATCACCTATTGGTTCCCTCTCTGAAACATTTGCAGAACAATGCCCCCTATGATTGGGGCACTGAACAGGTTTACCCTTATTCCTAAGCATTGATGCAGTCCTGCATAGTTTATTTGCTACTTGTACCCCTACAATTTGCTTGTTTCTGGTATTGTTTTCACACATAGTGCTTATGGCAATAGTTCCGGCTTGAAAGGGTGTCGCGTCAGAGTTAAAAATTGGATTGTTGTAGCAAGTGTCCCCTTCAACATTTACCTTAGAGGGATCTTTTTGACCAATTTTGGCATTTTCAGCAACTAAGTTTTCTCTAATCTGGTACATGCTTCTCTCATTTAGGGATTTAAGGGCAGTATTGACCTTATTTGCTTGTTTTTGCATAGCAAGTGGAGAGGGAGCAATGATATTGGTTGTGTTGAGAATTCTGCGGGAACCTGTGTTCCCAATAGAAGTACTTGCAACATCTATTTGGAAGCCTACATTGATCTGAGCTGCCTTTCTGCCCCTGGTACTTGATGGAACCTCATTGTAAAGCTTATAATGCTTGCCTACATATCTGCATCTTGTACATTTTAACCTTTCCTCCCAGCCTAAGCCCCACTTTATGGAAGCACTGCCGTCAATTACCAAGTCGCCCCTACATTTATCACTTCTTAACCTATGCTTTCTATTTTCAGAGGACATCATAGACTGGAGTAGGGCGGGGACATAGACCTTGTTCGTAAGTAAGTCGGGATGGACTTTTGATGGAGCAGGAACCCGTAACAGGTCTACATAGATAATCTTGTTCGCTCTCGGACGCAAGGGCTTAGCTGGGGTTTGAGAGCCGTCTACATCCCGAAAAGTAAGAACCTTGTCATTGTAAGCTACCCGTGCTTCAAAGGATGACCTTTCTAACCTTACATAGGTTGTGTTGGAATTTGACCTTCTTTCATAATTATGTTTTTTCCCCTTCACCGGACTAGTCCCACCTCGTTTAAAACCAACATTGAGCAACTTTTTCTTTTGCTTGGTTATGAACCCCATTTTGACCAGATTGCCACCTTGAAAAAAGTCAAAGTACTTATGTTGTGCCCAAAATATGCAATTTTGTATTCCCTTAAACCTCTAAATGTGAGCAGGCAATGCAAATTGACCACCTGCTGCAGTTTAAAGGCACTCATGACATTATATACTAGAATATATAATTGGTGGCCTGTAATTAAAGAGGCTGCGACAAAGAAGGTGCTTTAAAGATTTTACACTTTATTGGTTTGAAACAAGCAATTACTGGAAGCTGATTGATTTCTACACTTCAAAGTATCTTTGATCTCCCATTTTTACTAATTTGTTAATTGTCTTGGATGAAATTGGAATTTTTTTTCTATTAAATTTACATTTTTGGGGTGATTTTTTTTTAAAAATACACAAAAAATACATTATCAAAATGGCTTAGAGTAAAAATATCTAACAAAGTCATTCTCTCCTCACCCCACATAAGCCCCCCATACATGTTTGTTTGGTTTGTTTGGGTATTTTGTCACAAATATTGCAAATATCAGCTTTAATTGTTAGAGGGACATTTAAGCTTCAAGACGCTTGAAATCACCGGCTTCCGACCAAAATCACCTGTGTTTGAAAATATGAAATAAAATGGCCAAATGGACAGATATACAAGCCAAACTTAATAAATTGTTGCAATATGCATGGGAAGATAATTATATGCAAGAAAAACTAATTTTAATGAGAACAAATTTCTCTTATAGGTTACAGTATACTAAATATTTCAGGTGTGCAATGCTATACTCTCTAAATAAATCAACACCATTTATTTGAAGACACAATTTTCTGTATAGTCACTTGCCATGACTTTATTTTTGAATATTTCTTTGTACGTGTGGTAGGAAAAACATTGTTGTGTACTAAAAATTCACTGTTTCGCTTGAAGGTTGGAGACTACATGACGAGACTTTGACAGTTGGCAGTATACCTTCAACTGGAGAGTAGCCGGTAAAAAGATGGCCGTAAAACAGTGAACTTTGATTCGCGTCGAGTTCTTTCTTACATATCACATGACCTATCTTTTTTATTGTCTAAATCAATTCGGCTCGGAATGCTCTTTAAGAAAAGGTATGGTTATGAGGGTCTCTACGCGCAAAATGTTGAGTTTATTTTTTGTTGAATTTATTGCTTTTACATTGAATTTGTTAAGGAAATCTTTTAGTATATTGTGACCTTCTGTTCACGTCGGACATTCCACAAAATTTCAATGCTCACGCGGCGCGATAAATGTAAATCGATTGAGCTAAAACATTAGCCGTGTAATTGGAGTAACCTGTTTATTCAAACGCATTTACTCTTATCTGTTCGTTTAACTTACAAAACTTTATCGTTATAAACCGAGACGAGCTAATATAATCGGTAAGTTTGTGTTTAAGATATTTTTGCGTATTTCATATCTTTCTTTAACGACAATTTTATTTATTACTGCAACAGTTTCTACGCATAGGTCTTTATAAGGTTAAATTTTAATTATTTATTATATGTCAGATTTCAAGCATTACATGTTCATATTTGTCATCTACTCTCAACATATTTGGCCGCTTGGAAATGGACAGTGATATAATGTTCGATACCATTCTATTAAGCACTATAATCCTTTGGTAAACCGCAATTATGAATGACAATTTTTAAATATGTATACTGAAATGATATCGTAGCTGACTAATCCATCCGAATGCTCGCACTTTCGGTTTCAAAGTGAAAAACTAACATAGAGATTATTATGTAACAAGACTTTGACCTGTAATTATTTGGTTGTTTGACACCTAGCAAACTAGTAAAATAAGCACAACAGCAGGTATTTTAGTTAGTAGAAATTTGATAGAGATGTATTTGCTAAAGTCCAACTTTCTTTCCGATCTGTGAAGGTGATTACTCGGACAATATGTGTCCTGCATGCTAATCTCAAACCCCGTGTCATAAATCGGGTCATGGTATCTTGATATGTAATTAAGTAAAGATGCCAAACATGATCATATCTATCGTGGTAATAATTGTTAAAAAAAAGGTTGCTGACACAATTAACATATTCAATACTCAATTTCGATTTAAGTTCAGAGTCCCCATTATGTGGTTGATTACTGCTACGAATGATCCAAGTTAATCCCTAATTTATATTTTTGTAAAAAAATATATTATAAATTAACTTCCACAAACTTATTATTTTCAAGGATTTGTACATGTATTATAGTTGTTAATACAATTTTCTTGTAACGTTTGTTAAATGTTTAGCTGTTTACATCCAATCAATATCACTTTGGGAATCAATAATAAAACAAATTAGTATGTACTATCGTGAGATACATCGATGAGACCCGTATGGACCCTAGAGCGCTAAAGTCGGAAGTTTCATCAACATTTACAAATTGTTGAGAATATGACAGGAACATTTTTAACGAAATTATTTAAATTTAAAATGTTGAACTGTTAAAATAATCGTTCCAAACTTTAAAATAATTATATCATATTGTCAACAGTTTGAAAATGTTGATGAAACTTCAGACAAATGTTCCTTGGATGGGCCTCTAGCAAGCTCAGCGGGTCCCGCTTCACTGCACAAGATGTCTGCAATAGTTGTCAACAGAAAAAAACTGTATAATAAATATTTTGACACCAATGTTCCTGCATACGTTCTATTTGCAGTGTCTGTGAGTCGATTTTTGTCAAAGAAGTAGTTAACGAAGAAGATTATAATACCGCAAATATAGATCTACTGTCGTAATGCTATTAATATGAGCTATATGTTTAACCAAGTTTTGGTTGCCACAGTATTTGTTTAAGTTCCAAGATGGATTTGGAACCCCAGACATCTGAAGATAGAGGTTTATATGACAATGAGATCAGTACACTCAGAAACGACATGCAGCATATCCAGCAAGAGTTCCAGAAGAAGCTGAGTGACGTTAACGACAACCTGTATGTAGTTCATGGCATCTGGTTTTCGTTTGTTTATTTGTGTCTGCGTTGTTTGCATCAATGTCGTTTTTGATAACGTTATACCAAAAATAAAAGTACAATTTAAAAAATATATAAGTAGTTGATTAAAGATAATGATGTCCCTTACACAAATATTTGTACATTGTTTTCGTATAGGGTAAATTTTAAGAATAACCACATGTTTTTTATCCCAACGATTAAACTAATTCATGGTATACATTTGTATGACTTAATGGTGCTCATTCCAATATAATCAACTTTCATTTAAATTCAAAACCGAAATAATGTAACTGAATATGGCATCATTTTTATGTCGCAGATCGTCCTTACAGAAAATGCAGGCCATAGAAGCCAAAGAACTAGAGGACAGCATTAAAACTCTAAGCGAAGAAACTGCAAGTCATCAGGAGCAGTTAACCAACTCTACGAAGAATATCACGGAAGCAATGTAATATCATTTAACTTCATGTGTTTTATAATTATATTTCTTCACATATTTTGTGCAGCACATGGAAAAGAGCACTTTAAGCCCTAAAATTTAAAAATAATTTAATGTGAAACGTATTGTAACGTTTATTTATTGAAACGTAATATTAATTTATAGAACCAACACAGAAAACGAAATTACAAAGAGTGCAAAAGATTTCAAAAATGTGGTAGAACATGTCCGGAAATCATTGGCAGAAAAGAAATTGGAGATTGACAACCATATGAACGCAACACTTCAAAAGTTGTAAGTTAGTGCAAATTGTTTTAGATAGTCGCAACTATTTTGTTGATAATAAAGACATAAGATAGCAGTTATACATACGTATGTATTTAGTCAATATTAATAAGTAAAGTTCAATCAATTAAAAATTATTATAAAACTACTGATACCTTTTTGTGTCAGCTCTTATGTCTGAATAGTTATGGTCATCACGTAAAGATAAATCTTAGATCGTATCGCGAGTGTATCTTGCGCAAAATTAATTTCAAAAATGATATTTTACCACTCGACGCAATAAGTAACGTCTAAAGATTTCGGCATCTAAACAATGCGTATAAGTGATCTGTTTTACTTTTCTTTATGTACTAAAACAGAGACAAATTTCGAACTTTTAACAGCTTTTTACATCATACTTGCATGTTCGTTTTACCCATGTCGTTTTGGAACCATTTTTCAATTGTGTTTCAGGAGCGATGATAGTCAAGATTTATTGTCCACAATAGAAAAGCACGGGAAAAATCTTGAAGACGCTCGAAATGAATTTCAGCGGATGGAAGACCAGTGGAAACATGACTGGTAATTAACTGGTTTGTAAGGAACTGTGACAACGCAAAGGACGGATGATATCAGATGATAATCTGAAACTGAACTAAACAATACTGCCATATAATAAACATAAAGGCAAAATGTTATATATTATGAAAAAGAAAATAGTAATTAAAATGCTTTATGCTGAATGCCAGTTTTACAGTTTTCATGTGGGTTTTTTTTTGGCGTTGTACCTAGAGCGATTAATTGTCATTTGTTCTAATGGGTCATGTGTCTTAAGTGTGATACCACCTCTGTTTTTGTTTCCTTTTCTATAATTTTAGTTGATTTGTTTTGAATAAAAATGTGTATATTATTTATAAGGCTTTGTATAGAAGAGGTTCATTATATAACGTCATTAAACCATATATGCTTTAGGAGATCATTTATTTGTTGACACAGTTTCTTTTGATTAATTGCATAAGCTATGTTGGATTTGCACACAGACGGACATACCTATTTGAACACATTAATATCGTAGCAATATAGTACATATACCTAGCATATAACCTAGTATCGCCCTAATTGTCACTGTTTTTGTTTTCCCCTTTAGCATTCTAAGCACTCTAAATGCGTAATTCTTTTTATTATTATTATTGGGAAACACGTGTGCAATACAATATTATGTTTTCATTTCCAATAAAACGAAATAAATAATCTAATGATATAATTCTACGAACTTCTATTCAATAGCATATCTATCTGTAGTGATCAATTCCGAGCTGGGCAATGGACGGACAACACAGTCAGAAAAGAGGTTGTTGACGAAAATGAAGTGCGAACGAGGTAATGTTTTTAAGTGATAAAACAACCCTTTATTTTATATGTTTTACACAATGTCTGCTGTATCGATTATAATAAGTCTATATGAATAAAACGAAATGGTCGGGGTCAATGCAGTACATCATTCGTGTTTCATTTATATATGTGTACTGTTTCCGGTGTGGAAATATGTTTTGAACTTATAATATTATTATACTCTATACATGTTTGTGGAACCAAATTACCGCAAATACAAATCACACCGACAGACACAATCCTTGAAATAAAACACTTGTGTGTATCATTTTTTAAGAAATAAACGTATTTTAACCGGTCATGGTGTCAGAGATTACATGAATGCATATGATTCTTTGAGTCAGTGGTAAACTATATGCGTAAATATTGCATTAAACGTGTTCTATCAGACGTGATGAACAGTGTTTTATAACATTTCAGTACAGAAGAATGGAGGACAACAGCCGCTTCTCTTCTGGATGAATGGAAACGTATTGAAAGTCAAATACGAGAACGAAGAAGCGTTGTTGAAGGGTATGCGATTTAAACGGAAATTATAAATATTTATAAATGGAACAATGGTACTTTTTTCCATTAAACATTATACACGGTTACTGTATTCATCTGGCACATACCATGCGTTTAACTTTTGTCCGTACAAAATACGATGTCAATCAGAAAGCATTCGCGTTGTCTTTTATTACAAACACGATGACATGCGCGAAATCACTAAAATGCTGCAGATGAACCAAGCACAATTGCAAAGGCAAACCACGGTGTAAGATACATTGCGTTTTGCGGATATCGGGTAAAATAATACTTTCGTTGCATTTACAGCGAGTGGAACATTCTGGACAGGAACATTTTGGACAGTTACGGGTCTCTTCTTGAAAGCAGACAAAAGTATGTAAAAAGCTGTCTTTTTTGCAAAACATTTCTTGTATTGGTTTCTTTTATTTACACAAGAAGACAGAATGATAAATATGATAGTTGGTTCAGAGCTGGTGTTATTTGAATTACGAGTCTATTAGCATTATTTTTTTGTATTTGCATTTATTCAAACCAGTATTACATTATTAATTTACATGTGCTTCCTTTGAGCAATTATTTGAAAATCGAACAATCATTTTCTTCACATTTAGAAGGCACATATGCATACATATATCACTTTGCGCATGTGTAGACTAGATTATTTTATAACAGTGGGAAATCATGAAAGTCAATAATCAATACCCTGATCTACAGCAGTGGATAGAAATACCCACTGGACACTGTTACGTATATAAATATATGTGTATAGTTTAACTTTCAGAAACGTTGAAGAATGTAAAGAGTTTCTCGAGCACTGTGTTCAGACGAAGAAAAACGTTACACGATACGGGTACATATTTATATGTGACCTTAGCGGCGAAAATGGGTCATATGGATGAAAAATCACATTTTCAGTTGTTGTTTAATTAATTTAGTGCATTCTTCTGGGAATAAAAACTGAAAAGAATATCGTTCTATCATTTTTTAGATATGGCCAAAAACATAATAACAATGTAGAATACAAATTGTCATTATATATAAATATGAATTCAGCGCGGTACTACGTTTTTGTCTCTTTGAGATAATAGGTAACCTTCGTCTAATCCAGAAATTGGGTTATAATTACGATTACAGGTTATTCGTTTCAGGAGACTGTATGATAATTTTGAAGCCCGAGAAAAGTCATTATGCCGACAGTGTAAACAGATTGAGAAGACGATTAATGGCGATGCTGCATCCACAGACACTACACCAGTTACTGAACGTGAACTGCATCGTCGAGTTTAGTAAACATTTAATGAAGCTGAAGCGTTGAAGATTAACTTCTGTTTTTTTTTAATTATATCTTTTATGTATTTTATGTATCTTGTGTTTACAAAAACATTATGAGGATGTATGTGTTTTAGTATCATCCGAATCCTCGCTATCATCATTAGCATCATCGGCAACCATAATTATAGTCTTTAGCTGATCGTCATTATCATCATTAACCTGCTTTCATTAATATTTCGCGCAAAAGCTATTAGCATAATGCTAAAATTAAAACATTAAAACGAATTATAT
The DNA here is from genome assembly GCA_027627225.1 of Congeria kusceri. Classification (NCBI taxonomy): domain Eukaryota; kingdom Metazoa; phylum Mollusca; class Bivalvia; order Myida; family Dreissenidae; genus Congeria; species Congeria kusceri. The sequence goes on from CM051024.1 coordinate 83,173,921, forward strand.
GATACAACAAGAAAGTATGATATTGTTGTTTTACTTCAAGGTACATTCTTAGGTCACCTGGCACAACGTGCTCATGTTAAGCTTTTGTGATCGCCTCGTCTGTCGTCCCACGTCTGTCGTGCACATTTTCATTCAATCTCCTCCTAAATCACTTGGCAGATTTTCACCACACATCAAAGTTATGATCCTTAGGTGACCCTCTTTTAAAATTGTCCAAATCCTTGTTTTCGCTGCATATATACGTCACCAGAGCTACAAATAGATTTTTTTAAAGCGATCGAAAACATTAAATATATTTTTGTCTGAAACCACAAGGCTGAGAGCTTTGATATCTTGTATGTGACATCCTCTAGTGGTCTTCTACAAAGTGTGTTCAAATTATTCCCCTGGCGTCAAAACTGGGGGTCAAATGGTTTATATAGACTTAGATAGCAAAATGACTTTAACAATCTTCTCCCCCGAACCCGCTAAGCTAAGATGTTTCGTATTTGGTATGTAACATCGTATAATGGTTCTCTAAAAAGATATTATACTCCTTGGGTAAAAAGTGGTCACGCCGGTTTATATAGACTTAAATAGCAAAATGAATTTTAAAAAATCTTCTCTGAAACCGCAAGTCCCAGAGATTTAGTATTTGGTATGCCATATGTTTTATATAGACTTAAATAGCAAAATGACTTTACAAATCTTCTCCTCAAAAACCGCAAGGCCCAGAGGTTTTTTATTTGATATGTAACATCCTATAGTGGTCCTCTTTAAAGATGGCTCCTGGGGCAAAAAGAAGCCACGCGTTGGGGTCACGTATTCTATAGACTTTAAGTAGACTTTAAAATCTCCTCTGAAAGCGCAAGACCCAGATTACGTATTTGATATGTAACATAGTATAAATATAAAAATTACTTTAAAATCTTCTCCTCCAAAACCGCAAGGCCCAGAGTTTCATGTTTGGCCTGAAACATTGTATCGTCTTCTTCGACAAAGATTGTTCAAATTATGACCCTTGGGTAAAAGTGACCACGCCGCAGGCGTCACATTGTATATATGGACTTAAAGAGAAAAATGACTTTAAAAATATTTTCCTCTGAAACCGCAAGGCCCAGATCTTTACACTCAGGTGAGCGCTATAGGGACATCATGTCCTCTTGTTGTTAATATGTTATTTATGTAATGCAAACACAAATGTTTGGTTCAAAATCAATTATTACAATTATTGTAACGATGTTTGTTTTGATTGTTTAAAGTAACCACACCCATACACCGAGTCACACATAACACGGAAATTAAACTTTGGTTTTCTTTGTTGTCTCTGCTGCACTTACCTGTCAAATAGACAAAATGATAATTCCAGAACAAGGAACAGAATGCTATCGACAGACGCAGCATAAATAACTTGTTGTCTACAGTTCTATTGATACAAATCTGCATGAGTGATATAATGTGTTATTTGATAACGTCATGGTTATTTTTAATAAAATCAAGGACAAGAAACTCATGCAATTTGTAAACAACAGAGGCAAATTCCTTTTTTCCAAACCAGTAATGTGTTTCATAAGATGGGAACGTTATGGTTTTAATGGATTATGTTTTATTGCATACAGAAATCATCAAACTGGGTAGAGAACTGTGAAATTGTTTGCTTAGATGTTTCTACGTATCAACATATTCGTTGCTGGCTGCTTATGTGACATTTTTGCCCACAAATGTCAAAAACATGTCATTCATTAACATTAATCGGCGTTAAGTGATAACATAAAAAGACTGTGGCAAAACCATAAGCAAGGGAACTATTAAAGTTTTTTTTACAAAACAAACGCATGTCTACCCCAGTGGCTTTTACAGTTTTATTAATATGAAAGTATCAGTCATTATACGCAACCATAATTCCTGTTTTTTTACATCTGACAACTCATTGTAACCTACCCTTAAGTGTTCAGATTAGTTGGTGGGAAGCAACACACAGCCTTATGGAATAATATTACATTGGAATAATGCACATGCATGGATATTTGTCAGCAATCAAGAGTTTCATGGAGAACATTTTAGTATTATCGAATCTGAATCAGTTAGGGTAGATCTGAATCTGAATTTCGTAGAGAGTCACCCAAGAACAAATTATGAAATAAATATTTTGAGACCTGGTTGTTTCTTACAATAAGTTTTTCAACATTTTCTATAGAGCCATTAAAGGAAACTGACCCGCCCCTGAATCGAAATGATTTAAAGGAATTTGGAGAGGAGTTATTCAATGAACATTTATATAAAATTATTTCGAAATCCATTAAGCGGTTTCTGACAAAAAGATTGTCAAAACTTTCTATATAGTCATATTAGGAAAACTTTACCCCCAACCTGGTGTTCGTGTTTTTAACGAAAACAAAGCAATTTGGTGGAGGGTCACATAAAAAACATTAATGGAAAAATATTTTGAAATCCGGTCAATGGTTTCTGGCAGGAAGATTTTCAATTTTTCTATTTAGCAATCTAATGGAAAAAGACCCCGCCCCTGGTGGCCATGTTTTTCAACGAACTATAATTATTTGAAAGAATTTGGTACACGATCATCTAAGGAAGATTATGTATTTTTTAAATCTTGTTAAGGGTTTCTGACAAGAATAATTTCAATGTTTTCTCTCTTGTTATATAAGGACAAGTGCCCCGCCACATGGCGGCCATTTTTTAAACGAATCAAATTATGTGAAGAGATTTGGTAGAGGGTCACCCAAAAATATTTGTGTGAAAATATTTTAAATTACGGTCAACGATTTCTGAGATTTTTAAAGTTGTCTATATAGCTATATCAAAAATGCACCGCTTCTACTGGCCATGATTTTCAACAAATAAACAATCGGTGAAGAAATTTGGTAAAAGGTCATCCAAGGAACATTTCTGTGAAAAAGACTTTGAAATTCATTAAGTGACTACTCACAAAAAGATTTTAAAGTTGTTTTTTTATGGTTTTGTTTGCCATGGCAACATCGTTATTATATATTGCATTCAATTGAAGAAATCTGGTAAAGGACCATCCCTCAAATACTCCAACCAAGTTGGGTTAAAATCCACTCAGGAACTTTAGAGAAGTAGTCGTTTGAAGCAATTGTTGACGACGAACAATGAACGACGGACAATTACTGACCACAAAAGCTCACCCTTGAAAAATTTGGTTAATATTCAATAAAATGTACAGGTTTGTATAAACCGAAGACAATGGACACTAGTTGTTTAAGGTAACATGCCTGAAACTACATAGAATATACTTCAACATCTACAGTACTGGTAAACATTGGTGACGATACGCATGTCCGTCGTCAGATCTACTGGTTGCACGAATTCAAATAGACGATTGACCGATGTAAACTAATACAACATCTGATAAAACAAGAAACCCAAGAGGCCAGATGCTTAATTGACCCGAAAACAGGGCTATGATTAAACCAGAAGAATAACTTACTTAAGCACATTTCGGAAGCAAAGGACCATAATGCGATGCTACATATCAAATGTCAAACATTTGACCGTTAAGTTTCGGAAGTTTTGTTCGGAGATAAGTCATAATAAAAAAAAACTGAGCCCTGTGCGCGCTATCTCTTAACCAAGGGGCAATATTTGAACAATTTTGGTACAGGACAACCAGCAGATGATACATACCAAATATCAAAGGCCAAGACTTTGTAGTTTCAGACAAAAATATGTAAACAATTGTAAATAGACTGAGCCTCTGGGCGGGCTCTTTTAACCCTTGGCACTACTATAACAATTTTGTCAAAGGACTATAAGACAATGCTTGTTACAAAAATTCATATGGCTTAGGAAATGTATTTTTAGAAAATAAGATTTTTAAAGTGTTGTTTACATTTTTTTTTAGCTCCTCTGACGTATCATACAATTGACCGGAATCACATAAACTAATTCAAATATCGCCCACACAATGATGATTTCTGTGAAATTTGGTTGTATTCTGTCAAGTAGTTTATTGGAAGGTATTTAAAGTTAATAGGGACGAAAGTTTTACTGCAAATACTGAAGAAGCGCATCGCAAGCCGTTTTGAAAATGTGTTTGAATGTATTGGTCACTGTGACACCCGTTTTAAAGACGTTTGCAAAACCAGATTTTCATAAACATTTCATATACATGCGTATTCTAAAACAAAAGGAACATAAACATTTTAGTATAGTATATAGCCGAACAGATTAAACTTCTTTTTAAAACACTTCACATGCTATTGCCAGTTTATTGGATGTTTATTTTTAATATTGTAATAATAGGAGGCGGAGGAGAAGTACGAATAGTAGAAGCAGAAAATGTAGTAGGAAAAAAAGTGGCATAAGTTGTGGACATTTTTCATTTTGTTGTTTTCCTTGTTTTATCAGATTGTATTATGTTAACAATTAACGGCTATAATTAAAATCACAATTGTTCATTTTATCAACTTTATATATAAATATAAATATATATGCAAATTTTTATTTCTTTGTTTCAATATTTGTAAATACGATTGTCCAGCAGATATAGCTTGAGAGCATCCCAGGTATGTATGACTTAAATGATATAAAAGAAGTACAAAATTAATGTTAACATTGAACATTCAACACATTGGTTTATTTTACAAGCAAAAAGCGAAATTTAGTAACCTTACAGTATTTAATCACGCCATTGGTCCGCATTGAAAGTTCCGCCATTCACTATTTTGTGTAGTCCACTGTCCGTGGTTATATTATATTCGATTACGTTTCAACTTAGAAATTGCTCTATATGAATTTAAACTATTTATAATGATATAGAGGATATTTGTTGATTTCGGAGTAAGATAACTGACATGTAGCATCTAATCTGGCAAGTTCGTGGCCTCCGGTAAGTTCGTGGATGAAATTATGACGTAATTTTCTCTCGAATAACGCAACGACGTGTGTCCTAATTCTATGCAAGTGTGAGCCGAAGAACAGCCTGACTTATGAAAGCACTATTATGAGTAAAAATACATCGACATATAAATATACCATGTTATTTAAGTTTATTGCAGTTATTTGTGTTGTAATTTATTAATGGTTCAAAGAAATCAAGCCCTCGTGGTGTTAATAAACATTTAATCAGTATTAATTTCATTAAAACCACAAAAATCAAAGAAAACAAACAAGGACATTAAATAATTGTGTATTTATATCAAAACACAAAAATCAGTTGAAGGGCCTCTTCGCATGGCGTCATCAAAAGTTGCCCACGAACTTGCAGGAAGTTCAAAATGATCTAGGTCTGTGCTAGGTAATGTTTATTTTCAAGTAAGATTACGGATTTCCGAATAAATATTGGCAATTTTGTCATATAAAATAGTGAGTTTACATTCAGATCGATTTAATGTGATTTGTTTATATTAAAACAAGAGGGTTTTTATGCGCAAGCGCAAAGTCGAAATCCCACGAGCTTGCAAGTATAGAGGCTATTTAATTTCACGAGTGTTCATAGAAAATAATATTTCCAAGAGTGACGCAGCCACGAGTAAAAAAATATATATCCTGTGATCTCGAGTGAAATAAAATACGATCTTACACCGAAATCAAAAAATTTTAGTTTATGCCTTTTGACAATAAATAAATAAACTTGCGCGAGATAAGCTTAAACGTCACAAGTTCGTGTATTTTGATGTCATAAAAATGACGTCATAAATGATTCTAAAACTGTCACTCGTGAAAAAATTGCCATATTTTGTAAGTGGTTGTTGCTAAATTATAATATTGTTGAATTTTTTATAATGTTTTTTATGTAAAAACATGCATGTACATACTGTACATGTATATAAATTTGCCAAGGATTATAAACCACTACTTGAAGATCGACGCTATTTATGGAAAAATAGTCCGTTTTATGTTATATTTTCACTGCAGTGAAAATATAAAATCATAAATGTTCACAGCTCCAGCAGTGAAAATATAAAATTTTGTTTTACCAATAAAATTGGATACTTCACTGAAAAGCATATAATAAAACATGAACATGTTTGTTACGTCATTGGCTTAGTGTATGTGATTAATGTTTCGTTCTGTTTTGGAATTATGATTATGTTTGGTAAGCTGAAGATGTTCATCCACTTAGATCCAGGTAATAAACTATTATAATATTTCATATATACTATATATTACATTATGGAGTTGTTTCAATGAAATAAGTTTTTTTGCAAACCTCAATTTATTGCTGCGAATGAATAAAACAATTTTGCAACGTTTCGTGAAACGAAGAAGCTCAACGCTAACCATGTAAATTACAGTTTTTCATTATATAAAAATATAGGAAATCCAAACAGCACATTCGGAAAGAAAGCCAGATGGAGGTAACTGATTCATTGCACAATAGGCTTGTCGTCAAATGTCAATCAGATGCAAATGAATATGGTGCTTCATCCAATCGTGAACTCGCAAATCACGTGTTTAACTGTCAACTTATTTTACGGAAAAAAGCACATGGCAAACCGTTGTTTGTGATATTTGATGAGTGGAAATTAATTCTTTCAAATTGCGGGAGGAGTGTCAATGTTGGCGATAAACAAATGGATATGTCTGTTGATCTTTCATTTGGGTTTGCTAAGTGTGCTTCGTTAACAATAAAATGTATCATTCTGCTTTGTCACAACAATACAACATTGCCATTTAGATTGTTTATCCTTTGCATATTAGTAAATATTACCTTAATACACATTTTCAGATTCAAGCTACCTTCGGAAGAATTTATGGAGTTTGATGTCTCGTAATTGCATGACCGAAATGAACGTGCACAGAAACATAATGGAGTCATGTTTTAATTTTAGCATGTTGGACATGATTGTGTTTCATTTAAGTGATTTTTTTTGTCATGATTCATTCTAAAATAAATGTTCTAAGACCAACAGAATTGATAAACAGTCCTATATTGTTAACAACTTCGCGCTTATATTTATATTTCTTACAATTAATATTTTGCATTAAATTAGAATCTACTTACGATCAGACATCTGCATTTTTTTAAAATCATGTAGCAGTAAAACGGAGCAAAAGGATCAAGTGGTTTTATTTCGCTTGACCTACAGCGAAATATTTTGGTTATGTCCAGAGTTATTTCCTACAGTTCATTGCATAGCTTAAACTATGTTAAAATCATTATGCATATCAACAGACAGACACAACTACATTTGAAACCGGTATTTTTAAAACAAATACTGGAGGTTATTTCTGGATCAATTACCAATTGATTGTTTTAGTTATCTCCCTTGTGTTTCTTGTTAGGGAAGAAACTTTGGCCACCTGTTCATCGTGTTATTAAGTGTATTGGTTTTCTTTCGGTTGTAAAAAGGGGATGTTTCTAAAAAAAATAGCTCCCGTTTATTTTCTGTCTAGCGATGTTCTTTTCGGGTATAAATTACGTTTATACGATGATTATTTGACATTTCATTATTCATTATAATAATGTAAAAGCCTTTGATTTACCATATGGAAGCATATAGTGTTCAGCCGTTTGCATATTATAAATGCACGGGGAACATTTTGTTGTGCATTATAACCCAACTGGTCAGCTAAGTTCTGATGAAAGATATAATGATGTGCATAGCGTTAATGTTTGAACGCATGATCGGTACATTATATGTAACACAAAGTTATAAGAAGGTTAAAGAAAATGAAATTACAAAAGTGATAATAAAATACACTAATAAAATGACAATCATTTTACCGGCTTTGAAAAAAAAATGCGTTTCATACCAAATACATAGAGATGCACGTAAATTACAGTGGAAGTGCAACAACTGCCCCGAAAATTAATTATTTATTTCATTGCGAGATTCGGTGTGTCTTTAAACGAATTTAAACACCCAAGGTTTTGACCATTCCAAGGTGGTGATCAAGCTTTGTGTTTGATGTCTGGTTCGTGGTTTCCATGTTCACTTCGTGTTATTACGTTATATAGGCAATCTGTATCGTGCTTCAAATTAAATTTATATTTAAATACATGTAATTGTTAATAAGTGTTTATGTAATTGTAATAGCTATATTCGTAATTGTCATTTCAGCCTCATGTAGTTCATTACAATCTATGAAGGCATAACAAAGACCAAATGCAGCAAATTTTAAACTATGGAGGGCAGCAACTTCATAAAAATGTATTTGACCGGAACATGTCATCAGTAATGAGATTGTGTTAAAGGATATTAAATCAAGTTGATTAAAAATGTATTTGCCTATTTTTTTTTGTTTATTGTCGTTGTTGTTCTATCAATTCCCGCGTGCTTGATCGTATGTAATGCACTATACATGTATTTTTTATATTTATTTTGTTTACATCAAGTTGTCAGTGTTATCTTGAAAATGTCAATGATCTGTAACTTGCCGAGGATGATCATTCAAATGGACTCTAACGAGTGTATATGATTATATGTTTATAAACTTATTTGCTTAATAATGCCATGCTAGTGATTGTCTATCACTATTAGACGATGATCAACCACAGAATATATATACAAATTAATTGTCCTCGCGCTGCTTGGTCGTTTATTATTATTTTTTATTAAAACACAACGATGTTAAAATCCACCAAATTCTAGAGTTGTATCATCCACCTCCAATAAGTTGCCTATCTTCTTTGGCGATACCCTAAACTTGTCGCTTTTGCTGTTGCACACAACACAATGCTCAGCAGACAAACCTTACAGTGAAATATGACTCTTTCCATACAACAAGTCTGCACCGCTCGCAAGCTGCTTTACAACTGGCCCTTCAGACTATGTCAGGCTACCGATGACAGACAGAAATGCTTGGGACGGATCCATTTATAACAGATATAACTTAAGGTGTCCTGCTATTTGTCTGGTAGGTCGACTGCCATCATTCGGTCGACTAGCTATGACCAGAGTGTTCAATGATAGTCTCTGCTGCCGAAACTTAAGATAGGATCAAACAAATCAGTTTATAATAATATGTAGCATTTACTCGTAGTGATACCTAGTTTGTAAATAAATAAACAGCCTATTATATCTGATTCTTACACGTCACCCGCCAGAATTCACATAATATATGTATATATGACACGTGTGTAACCCGAAAATTTCGTCCTTGGTTATCGGTGCATAGTTAAAACAACATTCCATTAACGCTTCACAGTGTACAGTTGAAACTGTTGTTGTTCAACTTGTCATTTATTCATTCAATTTTTAGCTCGCCTGAGCGCAACGTGCTCATGGTGAGCGTTATGGTGAGCTTTTGTGATCGTCTTTTGTCCAACGTCCGTCGTGCGTCGTCAACACTCTAGAGGCCACATTTATAGGCCAATCTTCATCAAACTTGGTCAGAACATTTTTCCCAATGATATCTCGGTTATTGTTTAAACTGGGTCATGTGGGGTCAAAAAGTAGGTCACTAGGTTAAATTGAAGAAAAAAAATGTGAACACTCTCAGAATCACATTTTTTGCCCAATCAACATGAAACTTGCACAGAACATTTGTTCTAATGATATCTCAGACAAGTTCGAAAACGGTTCCGCTCCCTTGAAAAACATGGCCGCCAGGGGGCTGGGCAGTTTAACTAATATGGCTATAGAAAAAGCTTGTGAACACTCTAGAAGTTACATTTTTTGCCCAATCAACATGAAACCTATTCAAAACCTTTGTTCGATGATATCACGGTTATTGTTTAAACTGGGTCATGTGGGGTCAAAATCTATGTCACTAGGTCACAATTGAATAAAAAAATTATGAACACTCTCAAAGTCACATTCTTTGCCCAATCAACATGAAACTTGCTCAGAACATTTGTTCTAATGATATCTCAGAGTTCGAAAATGGCTACGCTCCGTTAAGAAAACATGGCCGCCAGGGTGCGGTGCAGTTTTCCTTATATGACTATTGAAAAAGCTTGTGAACACTCTAAAGGTTTTGCCCAGTCAACATGAAAACTTGCTCAGATGATTTGTTCCAATTATATCTCGGCTGAGTTCGAAAATGGTTGTGCTCCGTTAAAAACATGGCCGCCAGGGGGCGGGGCAGTTTTCATTTTAAGGGTATAGAAAAAGCTTGTGAACACTCTAGAAGTCAATTTTTTTGCGCAATCCACATGAAACTTGCTCAGAACATTTATTCTTATGGTATATCGGCCGAGTTCGAAAATGGTTGCACTCCGTTGAAAAACATGGCAGCCAGGTGTGTGTGTGTGGGGTGGGGGGTGGGCGTGGTATTCAGTTTTCCTTATAATGCTATATAAAAAGCTTGTGAACACTTTAGACGTCACATTTCTTGCCCAATCAACATGAAACTTGCTCAGAACATTTGTTCTAATGATATCTCGGCCGAGTTAAAAAATGGTTCCGCTCCATTGATAAACATGGCTGCCCCATGGCGGGGCAGTTTTCCTTATATGGCTATAAATGAAGCTTGTGAACACTCTAGAAATCAAATTTTTGCACAAGCAACATGAAACTTGCTGAGAATATTTGTTCTTATTATATTTTGGCCGAGTTCAAAAATGGTTCCGCTTGATTGAAAAACATGGGCGCCAGGGGGTGGGGGGGGACAGTTTTTATTATATGTCTCATAAGTCTATAGAAAAAGCTTGTGAACACTCTATAAATCACATTTCTTGCCCAATCAACATGAAACTTACTCAGAATATTTATTCTTATGATACTTCGACTGAGTTTAAAAATAGTTCCGTTACAAATGGCCGTCAGCTTGTGAACACTAGAGGCGACAATTATTGCCCAATCTTCATGAAACTTTACCAGAACATTTGTTCTAATGATATCTCGGCCGAGTTTGAAAATGGGTCATGTGTGGTCAAAAACTAGTTTACTAGATCAAATTAAATAAAAATCTTGTTAACGCTTGAGTGGCCACAGTTTAGCCAATTCTTCATGTAACTTGCTCAAAACATTGTAGTTCCTTAGACCCTCAGGTGAGCGAACTAGGGCCTTATGGCCCTTCTGTTTATTTTCCTCCAAAATAGACAGCGTTACATATATACATTCCACATAATTACACATTTTAACAAATATTTAGTATTATTTACCATATACACGTATTACATAATGTAGTGGTCGTATAGGCATGCGTGTTAGTATATATGAAAATAGTAGCATAAATGAAGTAAATATTGCATCATAAATATTTGATATTTAAATAATAAATATGAAAATAGTAGCATCAATTAGGTTCATGTTGCATATACATATTCGACATTACGACCACAAAACACCAAGTGTAAAGATCAATATGAAATCAGCTTTAACAAAAAGACTCTTCGCAAACATGACATTTAATAACACATGTTATAGAGAAAAGCAAATTCAAATATACGTTTTATTACAAATAATTTGAAAACTTCGAAAAAATGAACAATGCAAGTTTGATTTAAAATTGTTCGGGAATTGCTTACTTTTATGTAAATTACAGTGACACCTAACTGACAGAATAACAGTTACTATCGAATGTCACATATATTGTTTATAATTCAGTAAAACTAAAATAAAATACCTACAACCCCCCATGAAATTCTTGTTATAAACGCGGACACTCGTCATCGTCTTGTTTATTGTCAGTTATTCATTGTGCATGATGTCATGGTTAAAACTCCAACTGCGGTACATGTTATTTCAAAACGCTGATGTTATCAGTAATAAACGTCCGGTCTCCTGAATTTATTACAAAGTATATGATATTTGTATTTCCGAATGTCCATTTGGCATGATGCTATTATAACACGTCCTTCCGGTTTCGGAGGTTAATAGAGTTGTCCTGTTATTTGAATATATTTGATTTATATATAACATACATTTTGTATTTAAATTTACAGAGTTCTGCCAAACATAAGAAGTTAATAACAATAAAATAACAAAATGGTCGTGTGCGTTTCGTTTAATAATTACCAATACCGTGGTGGGGATAAACATTCAGCTAGATCATCACCTATATACTTCGACATTATTCGCAAAGAGTGTAATCATAAGATTTCGCTCTTATTTCATTTTTTTATCTATTGTAAAGCTATTTTCCGGTGTTCCGTTAGGGCCATCGCGATTTTGAGTAGAAATCCAAACCACAATGGCACGATGACACGATGGTACGATGACGATGACACGATGGTACGACGATGATGGTGCGATGATTAAATGACGATAACACGATGATACAATGGTACGATGACGATAAGACGATGTTACGATTACGATGGTGCAATGGAACGATTGTGATAGTACGATCGCACCACCGACTTTGTGCTATCGTAACATCGTGCCACCGTGCCATCGTGCCATCGTCAACGTACCATCGTATCATCGTGCCATCATCATGGTATCATGGCACCAGCATTATCGTACTATCGTGTCATCATTGTGCCGTCGTACCATCGTTATCGTATCATTATGTCATTGTCATCGTACCATCGTGTCATCGTCATCGTATCATTTTGTCATCGTCATCTTGCAATCGTGTCATGATTATCGTGCTATCGTGTCACCATCATCGTGCCATTGTCTCAGTGTCATCGTGCCATCGTGTCATCGTGCCATCGTGTCATCGTCATCGTGCCATCGCTTTCCTTTTCAGCATGTGTTGTGGAATAAATACAATGTGTGAATTATGCACGAACTGACCCGACACTACTTTGATCGTTCATATGGTCTGCAGTTTCTCGATATAAGCGCACTCGTTAAACGAATAGCAAAATAAAGAATTCATGTGTCCATCATGTTCTGTGTGATAAATTGTGCATTTGTAACTAATTATATCTGTACTGAACTAGTGCATTTGTTAAAATAAATTTCAGTTTATATATTGCTGTTTGAAACATTAACAAAACTTGGGACTTAATTGACAAATAGAATTATTATACTTAAATATAAATGTATTATAAGTATATATTGTCATATATATTTGTTTATTTTATATATATATCGATTACTAGTTTAAGTTGGTTGTTTCGCCTGAATAAATAAATAAAAAGTTAATTATAAAAAAAACTCTAAAATTCTATTAAAAACCAATATTATACTTTATAACACAAAATGTTCATATCAGTTGAACATGGATACTTCAACGCGTATTGTTTAGCTTTCCAAAATCCTTCTGTGCCTATGTCGTCCTCACTTCCCTATATAAACTATATTGTCCGTTGATTGGTCCGCGATTTAGTGCGACCCGATGGTGATGATATGATGGTACGATGGTGATGACACGATGGTAAGATGACCAAGGTACGATGATACGGTGGTGATGACACGATGGTACGATGGTGATGACACGATGGTACGATGGTGATGACACGATGGTACAATGATGACGACATAATGATACGATGACGATGGTATGATGATCATGACACGATGGTACGATGACGATGGCACAATGGTACGATAACGATTACACGATGGTACTATGACGATGGTGCGATAGTACGATGGCATGATGAAGATGGCACGATGGTACTATGACGATGACACTATGTTACATCGCACTATTACCATCATGTCATAGTACCATCGTGTTATCACCATCGTACCATCGCACCATCGTCATCGTTCCATCGTATCATCGACATCGTATCAACATTGCCATCGCGGTTTAGATATCTATTCACAATCGCGATGGGACTAACGGAACACCGTACTATTTATATCTATCGGGTCTTCTGCCAACAATTCGGCCGTGTATGAATAACAATTCCATACTTGTGTCCAAGATGACAAGATGTGACAGTATGTCAGTATGTGTATGACCAAATGTTTTCAGAAGAGTTGGAAAACGGACCAGATCGAACTAGAAACACCTGCGATTTTAGTTTTAGAGACAAATTGCATATAACCTCTTTAAATGCTCCATTGACGACGTCGCTATTCTGCAGCCAGTTTCAATTAAACTTGCACTTATTGTTTAATGGGCCAGGTAAGAATAATTAATGGCACCAGTGTAGTATTAGATGGCGTTTTATTATTAACACCTCTGGTTGTACTTTTTAGGGTCTGTAACCATTTGGCAGAATATTATGGTTGCTGTAAGCGCAAATAATATAAATAGTGTTTATAATATGCCCCGGGGTTACAGCGACAAGTAATGAACTGCGAGTGAAACATTCTGTATTTTACACCCAACTGTCATGTTTACTTCTATGGTGAATGCATTAGATGCAGAGATATGCTAAAGGTTAAGAGGATCTGTAAAGCAAACAGGTAAATGATTCTCGGACGTTGTGCCACGCATGGTTAAACACATTAGCTCACACTTGCACCTCCCTGTTTTAATAAGACTTAATGTCTCAGTCATTGTGCGCACCCATATCAGCTCTCCGATTACAACTGTTAATAAACAACATAGATTATTTCTGTAATAGGTTCATATGAAGATAAACATAGACAAATCAAAAGTTATGGTCTTCAGAACTGCTGGACTTCTTTGGCACTATGAACATTGGACATATAAGAAAGTCACACTATATGTTGTTCCTTTCTACGAATACCTCGGAGCTTATTTTACACCTAAATTTTCGCGGTCAATGACATAGGAATCTTAAGCGGAACAAGTAGCGAAAGCATTAATCTGCATTTATAAATGTCAAAAATAGTTTGGATACTTCAACAACCCACACCAGTGTGTATTGTTTTCGCTCTAAAAAAGGTGAATACGGTAGATTACCAATGTGTGTGACTTACACATTTGAATTTATCACATACTGGTTAAAATCATGCACACAAATAAAATTATTCTCGTTTCTAAATTGTTTCTATTTATAGTACTCGGTATTTTCGGTATTATTCGTTTTGCGTTTCGTTTAAAGCGGGAAAATAGCTCGTGCATTGCATGGTTTTGTATGGATATATAAACGTTAGACGGCATGGTTTGTCACTCGAGGTCTTCTTGGCAGCAAAGTTAGGTCAATGAAGTTTTTACATTTTAGTCAAAGTAATGTTGCTAGTATTTCGATGTTTAATTCGGCTTTTCAAAGACAACATTAGAAGCAATCCGATCGGACTGCTGAGCGTCAGGGAGAGATTATGTATTGGAGAGATAATGTATTATCTGTTTTTACACTTAATTTTTTCAGATATATTGAAAATCCAGATGTTTGTATAATGTTTGACTTTGAATGCGGGGCATGGACCGCACAATCGCATTTGATTACAATTTTAAAGTACTCCGATTAAATTAGTTTTCATACGATTGTGTGTAAGTGTGTATTTTCCTTTGGTCTGCTAGACTAGACTTTGTGTTTGGTAGATTTAAAAGTCATTTTTTGTTCTGGTTTACCGTATAGGGAATTTGGTACTAATGCATGATTTTTGGATGGAGAGGTCCCGTCGTTGTTGTCAGTGAAGTGTTTCAATTGCAAGGGTCGTCTAATAAATCTTTAGTGGGTGGTATCAAGTTTGAATAAAAACACTGGTACAACACATTGTGGAAACTTGGCTAATTGTTAACAAGGCAACATGGTTTTGCTGTGCTTGTTTGTTTGTTTGCGGTCAGACACTTATTGTTAATAGGGGGAACCATGGTTTTCTCTTTACAATGACGCTGTAATCGTCTAAAATTTAAATCGTTTATTTTACCCGTATCCATTAGTCCATGTTTATAACGGTTCTCACTTGCATTGTTACTGACTTTATATTTCGTACATCAACACTCACGACGAAATGAGATATTTCATTGTACATGGGGAAGCACGTTTTAGTATATGCACGTAATATTAATGTTAGTTTGTATTTGTGCAAAATCATGTCCTCTAGTTGCGATGTCCATATATATTTTCTTTATTCTTTTATGAAACATATTGCCACTCTGTACATATTGTTTCAACTTTGTCACAAACTGTTTTATCTTTTATAAAAATAGTTTAATCTCTATGATATGCACTAAGTTAGTCGGCTAATGACATGCTTATATGGTGTCCGCCTTGCGATCAGGAGGTCCCGGGTTCGATTCCCACTGTGGGAGCGTACTCAGGATCTCCCCCAAAGACACCAAGTACTGGTTCGTCCCAGGAAACGGACTCGAAAGCGTCTCAATAAGACTTAGGCTTTTGATGCAATCGAGCTAAAATAAATAGGTTTAAACTAATGCTTGGTAGTTCGCCTATTCATGTTTATAACATGTTGGAAAGTTCCGTGGATTTTTTTTTTGTTTTGATTCACACTTGTTAGTTAAACAGAGCTGTTTTGTGTTCAACTTTTATGAATCCCGGCAATAATGAAATAGCAATATCACTTTCACACAGTTGAAAGTAAATCACTAGTTTTTTTATAATATTGTTTATTATATAGCCTTATTTTATATACATTCTTGTTTTGTTCTATTTCGTTCTTTTCGTAATAAATTGAATTTACTGACACACGTCTTTGCTAGCTTATATTCATTCTTTTATAGATTATTGGATATTATTTTGTGTTTGCAGATGATTTTATTTCAATGACTTGAACGGAACGTACATATACTAAATGATAAAGTTTCACAACAGATTTACGTTTTCATTTTCCAGACATGCATGTTAGCCTTAGGGACCTTTTGTTCCAGACATGCATGTTAGCCTTAGGGACCTTATGTTCCAGACATGCATGTTAGCCTTAGGGACCTTATGTTCCAGACATGCATGTTAGCCTTAGGGACCTTATGTTCCAGACATGCATGTTAGCCTTAGGGACCTTCATGTATGCGGTGTTTTTGCCTGTGATCTTTGTAGCAGCGTTTTGGATATCGTTCAATGTTTTAAGAATGGTATTATAGCAGCAAGTTTAACTTGAAGAGTATTGTTAATGGTTGCACACCAACCCATAATGGCAATTATACGAACCCTTCTAAAAATTGTTGTATTTGGTCAGTTTCCAAATATGCTAATAAAAGATAACATGATTGTACAATCCGTTGGCGTTATTACCACATATTTGCCATGTTTGAATTACTCAAATAATTGCATATCAAATTTATAGATTTTCGTCATTAAACCGAAAGTTAAATGTTTACTAATGAACAGTATTATTTGATAGAGAAAATTCCATGGTGTACACGTACTACGTTTTAAAGAGATGTTGTTTTGTTTTATTTTTGAAGAAGATATTAAAAAAAAGAAATAAAATAAAAATTCGTTCCGTAACGATACTAATATGATATATTTATGATTTGTTTGAATCAAAAACAAGATTTTACTTCTACATCTAACATAGTTTTTTAACTTGCACATCTGTAGTGGGTTTGAATATAAGTTGCTTTTTCCTTCGTGGTTGTCATGCACATTTCGCACTAGTAAAAAAGATTAATCTTTTATATACAATAATATTTTTTTCTATTTCTAATGCAGGTGGCGCTGGAGTTTAGCTAATTATGTAATCGTTGCATGGACCGTTATTGAGTTACACAGTAAGCGTTATGTAATTATGGCTTAAATGTTTTTGGTAGTTAATTAAGTCGATTTACAATGTACTTTTATTCTTTTTATTGACTTCGGCATTTGAATTCTGAGTAGTCATGCGCGAATGAAGGTTCACTGATTTTTTTATGGATTATATTTTTCTGAATGTTATGACTGATTGATTCGTATTTTAAATTATTACTGTTTGTATTTATGACATTTAAATCAACCGTTTTCAAATTTGAACATTTAACGTTATTGTTTGTAATTAAGATTGTTGGGCAAAATTTTATGTATTTTCTGTTGTTTTTTTTACGGATTACCAACCTATTTGCTTTTTAATTGGCGCAATGTACATTAATGTCATCAGCAACTTGAGTAATACCATAAAGGTAATTTTTACTTTGTATGAAATTAGCGGATACTTTCTTTGTCAGGTAATGCATTTATTCTGGGCGGAACGCCTATAATATTTTGTAGGTGCTCTGCAATTTGGTGGAATGCCAACTTATATTTTCTGCAATTGGCAGAATGCCATCTTGTTTGTTCTGCGATAGGCGGAATGCCATTTTGTGTTATCTGCAATGTAAGGTACTCAATGGCGAAATACATCGAGCGTGTCTCTGATGATGGTCAATGTGTCAAAACCTCTATCATTTAACGCACTGTATATGATAAAGTATACTTTATATAAAATTATTTAATATCAATTAATGAATTGCATATATAATGAAGATAGCAACTATTAATATTGCTTATTATCTTAAGTTATTAATTTTATTATGCTAAAATGTTGATATTTATGTTAATTAATTCTCGAGTTGCATGAGTAGATATTTTTGTAGCAGAATATTGGCTAATTTTATTATTAAATCTTATTTGATCCTCTTTGATGTTTTGAGCCTAAGATAAGAAATCCTTTGATGATAATTTTGGTGTTTTTCAGGTTTTGTTTTTATTGTAGGCGGAATGCCGATAGCTATTTTTATGTGCTCTGCAATTGGCGGCATGCCAAGTAATGTGGTTGCAATTGGCGGTATGCCAAGTTATTTGCTCTGCAATTGGTGGAATGCCAAGTTGTGTGTTCTGCAATTGGCGGAATGCCAAGTTATGTGCTCTGCAATTGGCGGAATGCCAAGTTATGTGCTCTGCAGTTGAAGGAATGCCATATTATGTGCTCTGCAATTGGCGGAATGCCAAGTTATGTGCTCTGAAATTGGCGGAAGTTCAAGTTATGGTCTGCAATTGGTGGAATGCCAAGTCATGTGCTCTGCAGTTGAAGGAATGCCATATTATGTGCTCTGCAATTGGCGGAATGCCAAGTTATGTGCTCTGAAATTGGCGGAAGTTCAAGTTATGGTCTGCAATTGGTGGAATGCCAAGTTATGTGCTCTGCAGTTGGCGGAATGACATATTATGTACTCTGCAATTGGCGGAATACCAAGTTATGTGCTCTGCAATTGGAATGTCAAGTTATGTGCTCTGCAATAGGCGGAAGGTCAAGTTATGTGTTCTGCAATTGGCGGAATAGCGCCATGGGTCAGCATACGTCCCCCTGGCATTAATATAAAAAAGAAAGAAAAAGAAAAACATATAAATAAACAATTACCAGTAGGGTTGCGTATCCCGCTAGCAGTTACCCGAATCGTTCATTATCACCAATTCATGTATGGAGTGCCCGTGAAGTTATACGCGCACTTCTCTTGATTGGTGGTATTGGATAAATCTGACCAATATTGCAGCTGCGTGAAACAAAACTAATGCATCACCTTATGCACTTTTATGCGTTTTAAATTTATTGCTTGCCATTATGAATAGTTTCGTAGTGTATGGAGAATGTTTGTGCCATTAATGTTGGTGCATGTGTATGTTTAGATTTGCTTATCAAGAATTGTTCTATAGAATTTGTTTTATTACCGTTTTAGTTCCCGAGATGCATACTTTAGACGGCATTCAGTTATGCGTTCATACGTTGTACGCAGACGGTTGCGACTGTAGTTTACCGGGGTATTCTTCCGTCCTGGACAGCAATTTAACCGACAACAGCTGTGGACAGACGCGCGTTCCGGCTCCAAATAAAAATCGATTTCATGTGATTTGTGTTGCCAATAACAAGCCTTATACCTTTTTGCTTTGTTGTTTCTATTTTTGTTGGTTGAAACCATTTTGATTAGGGAATAATTGTTTTACTCACGATGAAATAGTGAGTAGTAAATATCCAACACAACTATGCATGATGCTAAGAAACCCTGCTGCTACGGATAGAAACAATTGGGCTACGCACGTCAAACGTTTGATGTTTGAAAAGATTCGGACATGCATGGATCGCCGATGACGTTGGAGATGCTAGGCTGTTCATATAGACTTATAAAATTAGAATCAATGGCTGTGCACTGCAAAAACTACAAGTACAAAATAATTTCTCTCCGAAAGCATCATATTACAGAGAATTAAAGTGGTTACTTGATGTAGAGCGTTATTTGTTTGTTGAGATGTCTTATAGACTCAAGCGGTGTATCGCAAACTTCAGATGTTTCGGACATCAGTTGATGACTGAAAAAGGACGATATATGAACGTTACCCGCGAATATAGATTCTTTAAATTGTGTTTATTCATGCGCAAATGTTTATGCACTAAAAGACGAGTTTTACATGTGTATTTAATGTCCTCTGTATAATACGCTACGAACGGCGATGTTAATGCTCCAGTGGATCAATCGAATAGAAATTGTTCATTTATTGAATTTATTCACGATAATGTAGGATAAAAATGATAAACACAGCAACACAACACATTTCAGATAACAAAAAAAGTACTTGAATGTAGCAGAGTAAGAGCAGAATTTGTTAAAAGTCAGAATATTAATCAATAATAAAAATCATGTATACTCATTTTTGCGAAAAATATATTTGTACTTACACGCGTTATTGCTTCAATGTTAATAATTATTTAAGTTTGTATTATAATGTACATATAAAAACAGCATGTGTTGTGTTAAAACTCAATATTGGAACTCATTTTTTGTTCGTGTTGTATATTGTATGTATATCATGAAGGCACTACTTTGTCATTAATCACACTGCATGTACACTGGGCTGGTTTCCTTCAAATGCTTATAAAATATTCGTATTTTTTATTCGTATAAACATAGATCACGTGACCGATGTTTAGTGGGTAACATGACCAACAATTCCTGTTTAAGCGAATTGTCTTTTAATATGTGTTGGAAACTGAACAGAAAAACTGTAAAAGCATATTATATAAAAAAAAATAATAATAAATATAACCTGGAACGACAATAATATGAACTGCTAAAAAGCATATGGCTCATTAAATGAGGAAGGTTTCAACTACTTACACCGGTGTTCACACCAATATAATTTAGTTCACTTGGCGCGCATTGAAAGGTGCGGCAAGGTACGGAACCAGGAAGACACTCTACGACACCTATTCCTCATTCTATACACAAAGGATGACGTCACTCGTCAGTCGGACCGGTGTGAAAGTTTGGTTAAGATTGGATGGAAAATAAAGACGTTGGAAAAGGGCATTTTTGCACCTTTTTGCATGAAAAAGGGGCAATAACTCTAGTGTTTCTGGTGTGATCTGACCCAATAGCAATCCCATCCGAGATTTTATGGTCTTACACAAACTGTGCAAGTTAGGTCAAGATTGAATAAAAAATGTAGTCTTTATCGCGATAACGGTCCAAATTGTTGACGGTATACGGACAACGGACGACGCCGGAGAGGTCCCCTATACCAATAGCTCACCGAGCACTTCGTGCTCAGGTGAGCTAAAAACAGACAAGTAAGGCAATATCAGCCATGTACTATATATTCGCTATCCCTGACTTTACAGAAATGTTTTGGGTGACCCTCTACCGGAATCCGGACGAGAGCCCTCCCGGACAAAAGCCCGCTCATTGTTTTTAACACCCCGAGCATAAGCCCGCTCGTTGAAATAACACTCCGGACAAATGCCCGCTCGTAATATGAATGACTCAAGTATTTGGAATTACGTGTGACGTCCTAATTAACGAATTTTACTGCTGTTGATGAATGCACTAAGTCTGTGTTAAATTGCGACAATTAGGTGTAATTTCAACGAGCTTGTACTTTCTGGGTCGTCAAAATTACGAGCAGGCTAATGTCTTGGTTGTGAAAAACAGTGCAGGATTTTTTTTCTGCGAGGTATTTTGTCCATACTTGCCTCTACCATATTCTTTAAAATTATTTTGAATTCACGCAATATTAGCAACACGTATTCCTACTTTGACTAAATTGAAAATGTGGAACAATTTCTTGTCAGAAACCATTATTTTAATCTCAAAGTAATTTCAAAGAAACATTCATTGTGTGACCAAACTATTTGGACTTGTTAAAAGACATTGCTGTTGTCTGTCATTGTCAAACTTTTACTTCAAACAGATCTAATCAGCCAATTAAACGTATACAATCCACTATGATCTTCAAATTTTACTTCAAACAGATCTAAACAGCCAATTAAACGTGTACAATCCACTATGATCTTCAAATTTTACTTCACACAGATCTAAACAGCCAATTACACGTGTACAATCCACTATGATCTTCAAACTCAGCCTAGGACTTTCTTGGCCCTCTTGTTCCAGAGTAAGGCTAAGATAAGACTAAAGTAGTTTCGTTGACCCCTCTTGTTCCAGAGTAAGGCTAAGATAAGACTAAAGTAGTTTCGTTGACCCCTCTTGTTCCAGAGTAAGGCTAAGATAAGACTAAAGTAGTTTCGTTGACACCACGGCAAGATCCCATCCTATTATAATTATAAAACCAATAGTAACTGTTGCTTCTTGTAACTATCATGCAAGTTGTATTATCATTATTATTGTTATTATGTTAAACTTTGTACACCTTACTAAACTCTGTAGTTTGTTTTATGATATTAAGGATAATGCGTTTCTTATACCGTTACTTGAATTGTCTGCTGTTTTCCATATTTTGTAGATCATAATTACTAAAAGATGATTAGAATTAGAATTTGTTAGCAAGTGTTAACTAATTTTTAACAGTGTCCCATTTGTAATTTATGATCAAAAAATTTCCAGCACAGTCCTGATAATGTGTAAGCGACTTGTCTTATAATATGTGTAGGAAACTGAACAGAACAACTGTAAAAGCATATTATATATATAAAAAAACAAATAAATCTAGCCTGGAACGACAATAATATGAACTGCTAAAAAGCATGTGGCTCATTAAATGAGGAAGATTTCACCTACTTACACCGGTGTTCACACCAATATAATTTAGTTCACTTGGTGAGCATTGAAAGGTACGGCAAGGTACGGAACCAGGAAGACACTCTACGACACCTATTTCCTCATTCTATACACAAAGGATGACGTCGCCCGTCAGTCGGACCGGTGTGAAAGTTTGATTAAGATTGGATGGAAAATAAAGACGTTGGAAAAGGGCATTTTTGCACCTTTTGGCATGAAAAAGGGGCAATAACTCTAGTGTTTCTGGTGTGATCTGACCCAATAGCAATCCCATCCGAGATTTTATGGTCTTACACAAACTGTGCAAGTTAGGTCAAGATTGAATAAAAAATGTAGTCTTTATCGCGATAACGGTCCAAATTGTTGACGGTATACGGACAACGGACGACGCCGGAGAGGTCCCCTATACCAATAGCTCACCGAGCACTTCGTGCTCAGGTGAGCTAAAAACAGACCGTAAAGGCAATATCAGCCATTTATTATATATTCACTACCCCTGACTTTACAGAAATGTTTTGGGTGACCCTCTACCGGAATCCGGACAAAAGCACGCTCATTGTTTTTAACACCCCGGACAAATGACCGCTCGTTGAAATAACACTCCGGACAAATGCCCACTCGTAATATGAATGACTCAAGTATTTGGAATTACGTGTGACGTCCTAATTAACGAATTTTACTGCTGTTGATGAATGCACTAAGTCTGTGTTAAATTGCGACAATTAGGTGTAATTTCAACGAGCTTGTACTTTCTGGGTCGTCAAAATTACGAGCAGGTTAATGTCTTGGTTGTGAAAAACAGTGCAGTATTTTTTTCTGCGAGGTATTTTGTCCGTACTTGCCTCTACTATATTCTTTAAAATCATTTTGAATTCACGCAATATTAGCAACACGTATTCCTACTTTGACTAAATTGAAAATGTGGAACAATTTCTTGTCAGAAACCATTATTTTAATTTCAAAGTAATTTCAAAGAAACATTCATTGTGTGACCAAACTATTTGGACTTGTTAAAAGACATTGCTGTTGTCTTTCATTGTCAAACTTTTACTTCAAACAGATCTAAACAGCCAATTAAACGTATACAATCCACTATGATCTTCAAATTTTACTTCAAACAGATCTAAACAGCCAATTAAACGTGTACAATCCACTATGATCTTCAAATTTTACTTCAAACAGATCTAAACAGCCAATTAAACGTATACAATCCACTATGATCTTCAAATTTTACTTCAAACAGATCTAAACAGCCAATTAAACGTGTACAATCCACTATGATCTTCAAATTTTACTTCAAACAGATCTAACCAGCCAATTAGACGTGTACAATCCACTATGATCTTCAAACTCAGCCTAGGACTTTCTTGGCCCTCTTGTTCCAGAGTAAGGCTAAGATAAGACTAAAGTAGTTTCGTTGACCCCTCTTGTTCCAGAGTAAGGCTAAGATAAGACTAAAGTAGTTTCGTTGACCCCTCTTGTTCCAGAGTAAGGCTAAGATAAGACTAAAGTAGTTTCGTTGACACCACGGCAAGATCCCATCCTATTATAATTATAAAACCAATAATACCTGTTGCTTCTTGTAACTATCATGCAAGTTGTATTATCATTATTATTGTTATTATGTTAAACTTTGTACACCTTTCTAAACTCTGTAGTGTGTTGTATGATATTAAGGATAATGCGTTTCTTATACCGTTACTTGAATTGTCTGCTGTTTTCCATATTTTGTAGATCATAATTACTAAAAGATAATTAGAATTATAATTTGTTAGCAAGTGTTAACTAATTTTTACCAGTGTCCCATTTGTAATTTATGATAAATTATTTTCCAGCACCTCGGGTCTACGGATGTCCATGTAGAACTTCTCGTTCTGTGGCATGGCTTTCGCCTCAGTGTTACCATCAAACTGAAATACCACTGGTTCTATACAATAAAACAAGGAGGCCATGATGGCCCAAAGCAACCACCTGAGCATATAGTATACCATGAATGGCATAATGACGTTACATCATTCATCGGGTTGATGTAGTGTTATTTATTCAACTCATTGGCTTTTAGACGCATACTGTAAATCAATGTTTGTTGAACATCAAGGGTAGACTGTGGCTTTTTTGCCATAATGTATCTATTGAAAATGTATCTCGCTGTTTCATTAAATCAACACAATACTTGTCTTATGGCTGGCAGCTGCAAAACTGTCCTCCAACCAACGTGTCAGCTGCTCAGAATCAGTTGTGCAATAAGAGAAATTGCCATAATCATCCTGACTCTGACCACGCAATTAAACCGGTAGTTTAATCTCTTCTGTTCATTGTTCCACCTATTGATTTGTGCACATGCATGCTTCAAAATGTGCCTTGTAATCACTCCAACGCCGCTACTTAGCACGTGGCAGGTTTCTTCTTTGCATCAGTGCTCCTACAATACATGTTTGATGACTCATTCTTCATTTCATGAGGACAGAGCTCCTGATTTGGCACAACGCCATCACTCCGCGATTGCACTGAGTAACGTTTTAGTATGTTTCAACGCGGCGTTCGTTAGCTTCAGACTGTATCTCAAAATGAACCTTCAGTGAGTTGAGTTTTTCTTTCCTTACGCCAGACTCTGTCTTCTTTATGTAGATGCCTCATCCCAGACTCCATCTTAAGATGTTGCAGTTCCATTTTCAAGCGATGACTTTAGCAGCGACATTACTACGAAACTCATACTCTGTGACACTGATTCTGAACTCTATAAACTGTGTTCAATTTTCTGACTCATTCTTTGCTACAGATACAAGCTAGGGAGGTAAGCAGGTTTGTAACGAAAACCTGATATGTCCAACTCTGGGCGCCACAATTCTTTGTAACATTCAGGGGTCAAATGCACGCCAGGTATTAACACGATTCACAATATATTTCCATTGTGGCTACCTGATTAATGTTTAGAGAAATTATTGTATACAATGTTAATTAGCAAACCCAATCGAATGAAAAGCAAGGATGGTATTTGCTATGTTGATTCGATGGGCAAACAAAGTAGATGTATTGAAACTCTATATAACCTCAAATCAAATCACACCATACCCGTTTGATTCTAGATATAATAGATTGGACTATGCCACAATGTGCCATGTCTTGATCAATTCGCATTTAAACACTTTATTTTTAAAACATATTTTAAGCATCTGACCATATAACACGATGCAAAATTAGTCCAAATGTTATTCTAGACGTAATTGTTGGTTCTGAGCTATT
Organism: Congeria kusceri; assembly: GCA_027627225.1. Lineage (NCBI taxonomy): Eukaryota > Metazoa > Mollusca > Bivalvia > Myida > Dreissenidae > Congeria > Congeria kusceri. The sequence continues at coordinate 83,199,757 of CM051024.1, forward strand.
TTTGTATGGGGCAGATCTCGAGACCATACTACCTACAATGCCGATATTGACAAATGCATAGAATATGAAAAATCTATTAATAAATGTAAAATGATGAAAAACAGTATCGGACCTCATATTTATATGAGTAGATGCAGAATATCCATTGACTTTTAATTTTGCATCCGGGTTTGACCACTGATCGACCTAAATGGGTTGCCCATCAATTGGTGTAATGTAGCCTTCATGCTCTTCAAAAATAAAATATGGCGCAGGTATTAAGAAAACTGTTCCCGTCCAAAAACTTACTCAACAAAGGAAAATGTTATTTATTTCAGTGTGACAAGCGATTCCTTGGTGAAAGCTGGGTAGCTGAAAGTTGTATAGATCGTAAGTTTGATTTCACATATTAGTACACTCACTAATTGCGACTGACCTTGCATTGGGAAGATTTTTCCGGATATTATATTTTCGGATAAGCTGCTTTTGACTTGGTGTCTTATGGGTGATGCTCACATTTTGTCAGCATGTATCGTTAGGTTAAAAGAACAGCGGCAAAACATTCCCATATTTAAAAATGTAACTTGTACAAAATTGTTTTTATAATCTTGTATTGTTTTGTGTGTGTGTTTTTCAGAAAAACACAAGCATGTAAATGGTACTAAAGTCAAAACCATCTCATCAGCCAGCAATCCAAGCATGAATAATTATTTCATTAATAAGCAGTGTTATATGAAACCCAGACAACGCATGAACTTGCCATACAGACCATAATTCGTCCATTGAAAGCCAAAAGGACCTATCAACCTTCTTTGCACATATGCTGATTGGCTCAATTTTCTGTCAAGAAACAAAAGACATTTCTGACAAAAAGTGTGTTTCTCAGAATTTCTTGTCATAGCCTTCTTATTCTATTTTGATTAACTAAAGAGCAATGGTAACTTGTATGACCAAAACTACTCAGCTGCATGCAGTATGTTTTAACCAAATAATTATCTATTGTCCTACTGAGCTCTGAATGTAAGGTTTCGGTATTGGGTATTGATTACAGCTCTTAAAAAAAATTTGAGTCGTCTGATTTGGTAAATGAAGCAGTTATATATTTTCTTTTGTTCTCAGCATCTTTGGGCCTAAATGATGATCAGAAGAATATACAGACGTTGGCTACAGACTTTGCAAGAAATGAACTTCAACCAAACATGAAGAAATGGGATGAGGAGGTGGCCTGTTTTTCAGATGTTCTCTGAAGTTATTTCTGTCCATTTGGAAATTAGGAATAATTATTTGGTATTATTAATAGGCAATGAGACACAATCTATTTAGCAGGATCATATGGGATGTAGTTTCATGGTAATAGAGCTCTGTCTTACACCTTTTGTTTTTAATGTTTAAACATCACCATGATCTGTTGTTTGCTTTTTATTAGGATACAACAACATCAGTCACATTATGAGCAATAGTGACTGTTCATGCAAAATATTCGGCCCACATACATTATATCATTCTTTCAATAAATTATAATCATAATTGAATTTTTTGATGGTTTTTCATGTTTTGCAGGAATCATTCCCTGTTGAGGCGATGAGGAAAGCTGCCGCTCTTGGCTTCGGTGCCCTTTACTGCAACGAGAAGTTTAGAGGATCGGGAATGAGCAGGCTCGATACGTCAATCATAATCAAGGCCCTAGCACAGGGGTGAACCAGCACTACAGCCTATATCAGTATACACAAATATGTGTGCTGTTACATGGTAGAGAGAGGATCTGAAGTCCTATAAAGGTTGATTATTCATACATGGAAGGTTAATACTCTTTTCAGTGTGCTTTTCGTGGTACAGCAATATTAACTTTTATAGAATATTATTTTGTTGTAAGTTATTGTCTCTAGTTACTGGCGTAATGTTAATAACAGACAATGAGAACTACCCATATAAAGCAGTAAATATTGAAAAATAAGTTCATATACAGTTGTTGGGAAAAAATTGAATAAACTTTGTATAATTATATGTTTAACTACCCATTCTGCAACTAAAAATTAAGAGTTACCAGCTTATTATTGCACCTCCATAATTTAATTCAGCTGAATACACATGTTACTATATATAGAAACATTTTTGTACGTAAAACATCCCCATTATTGCTCCTCACATGTTATTATCGAAAAGTGCCCCGCCAGATTATGATACTTGCCCCGCCGATATTTCGCACGCGAGACTTTGACGTCACTTCACGAAAAAGATGAAGCCAACCAGCACCAAACACTATCAATGCTTTAGCATCAGAGGTGCTTTGCTAGTAAGACCAAATCTACATCGTGAATGCTCCTGACCTAGTCTACAGTCCTACCACTTGTACATTACAATTCCTAGGCTGAAAGTTTATCAGGTCCTGTAAACTCCTTTTGATTTATTAACACGTCACCTTTTTTACAAAAATCTTATAATAAATCAACACCAATGCATCCTATATTATGAAACATCCAAGTTTAAACTCCACAAGAAAAAAGAAAAGCAATCTAACGTTCTAGTTCTTTTTAAAAAAATGACATCACTAGTGATGACGTGGTACAATCTACATGTCCTTGATAGCACCAACACGGGCGTATCTAAGCCATTTTGCATTGCTTGGGCATTACTTGTCCTACACAGGAATAAAATTGGAATTCAAATCTGCAAATGTGTTTTTCCTATTGTTAAACGTTTTATATTTAACGGATATATAGATTTATCGAAATGCACCAGATCTACATGTATAGCAAATGTAGATATGTCAAGGTAAAATTAAATACATTTTAAAGCTACGTTCACCTTTGTTGCGTCATGAAAATTGTTTGTGGTCGCTTCTAAGAATACAAAAAATACTTAAAATACCATAACATGATATGGTTATAACTTAAGATGTAAATAAACATGATAAAGCGTGAAAACTGTTTACATTTACAGTTCTATTGACAACAATTTTAATAGGTTATAGATCTAAATTGGAAAGAAATAAGAGAACACAAATGTCATTAGAAACAAATATGAATGACATGAAAACATATGTATTAAACAGGTCAATAAATGGCGGTGTGGGGGCATGGCTCAATAATAGCCCTGGCAAGTCGCAAAATGGCCCTCGCGACGCCATTTATTAACCTCTCAATTAAACATGTATGTAGGAAATTATGTAAGACAATGTCAAGTATGTCACAAGGTTTCAGATATAGTTGTTCAAATTATGTCAAAGATTTACATGTAGAATTTATTATGATGCAGCATGTGTGCCTGGATGATAGATGAGTTTGGCAATGATGATAAGAGAAGTCGCTGGATTCCACAACTGGCCTCCATGGAGAAATTTGCTTCTTATTGCCTCACAGAGTCTAGTATGATGTTACTATTTTATAAGTTTATAAATAGTTTGGGTAAATGATTCCTAGTCATATGTGTGTTGTGAAACAGTATATCAGTTGTGTGATTCCTATTTCTTCTAGCTGATTTCCTGCTTTTGAATGCTTGGTTATATAGTTGTTTGTTTGTTTGGATTTTTCGCTGTATTTAACGGTATTTCAGTCATATAACTGCGGTCAGTTAACCTACTCACACTTTTCCTGGGCAAGCTTAGCCAATTTAAGCGGTTTACCAGTACCAAGTGCACATACTTATGCCAGTAACTGACAATTGCCCTACTTGAATCAGAGGTACGGGAAAAATGGCCGTAGAAATTATGCCAGTAACTGACAACAGCCCTACTTGAATCAGAGGTGGGGGGAAAATGGCCGTAGATATTATATTTCATGACCAATCCCCACGCAATTTATGTGGCCGTCCTTGGGCTCGAACAGTCCAGTGCTCTACCAACTGAGCTAGTCACGCCTGCTTGGTTGTATAAACAAAGAGTGCGTAGTGCTACATTTACTGGATTTGTTTTAAAATTCTAACTTTAGGTGAATGTGTTCCGCTGAAGTGTTTTTGAAATCACACCCATGCTACATTTATTTGTAAATTTTTGTTTTAACATGCTTATTATGATTGTTATTAAAAGTACTAAAATTTACATAAGAACATTTAAATTTGAGATTTTACATGTTTTATAAACATCGTAATTAATCTTAACAAATGGTTAGTTCATAAAGGTTAATAACATAAGAGCATTGAAAATCACTAAACATACTCATATTTAATGCTAAATTTTGCCAGAATGAATGTTTTCAATCTGAGGACACATTTCTATGTCAATTTCAGACCATGGAAGTGATGCAGCCAATCTGACACTGTCTGCCAAACCGGATGGCGATCATTACTTCCTTAACTGATCTAGGGTGAAATTAAGTGTGTTTGTTCTGTAAAACGTACATGTATATTGTAATTTACATCTCTAAGTGTTTTTGGATGAGTTTAACACTTTTAAAATTTTGGGCGTTGATTTGCAGATTTATACTTCCAGTAACAGTTTGCTACTTTAACATAACTAATAATTTGTAGTAATCTAGTAATTAATTTGAAAATAAAGTAATATAAATATATTGGTTGCAAGTAATCTCTGACAAGTACAACAGCTCTTGGTATTGTAATGTATTCATTTGAAATTTACAAATTTTTATCACATGCTATACCTTGTTTTCTGTGTAATACAACCATTACGAATATTTTTATCTTACACATATGTAAAATTACATTTTTTTGGAGCATTTTCATGGGCTACATATTTTTTGACTGACCAATCGCATGACGTTATTTTGGTGAAATGACGTCACTTCAGTACCCCAGTTTTAGAATGTATCAGCATGTTTTGGTAAAATTAGAATTTTCTTTCGTTTAAAAGCATGAGATAAAAAAGATCTGACACTCATTGTCATTTCATACCATATTTTATTAAACTCGTCCAGGAAATTCTTTGGTAAGTTCGCCAAAGGCTCGCTTACTAACAAAATTCCTGTAGTCGTTTAATAAAATATGGTATGACATGACAACTCGTGTGAGATCATATATATCAGTATTATCACAACTGTTTTAATAGTTTATTAAAAGCTGTCGTTTGACAATAATTTATCATTTGATATTATTTGATTACTTTATGTAAGTGTAAATTCATGAAAGGGTTGTATTTTCTATTATGAACACAGTGAATGGAATCTGGGATTATCAACCATAATTATTTTACCAGATGTTTATAAGCGCAGGGGGTGAGTCGCATATCTACGTTTTGATGTGCCGAACAGGCGAGAAGGGGCCAAAAGGGATCACCTGCAAAGCGATAGAGAAGGGAACACCGGGACTGCACTTTGGCAAGAAGGAGAAAAAGGTTTTATATTTTGACTTAACGTAAAATTGTAGTTCTATGTTTTATAAACAATCTTAACAGTGTTTTCACTCAGTTAGTTTTCATTTGAAAATACAGATAGTTCTATTGGTTTCTTTGTCATGCAGTCATTCAAGACATCAAGAGGGAAAGTCGAGACTTTTGGGTGAAAATGAATACTGAATACTCCAGAGCTGGGAGAATAGAGCCTTATTTCGGCCCCAAATTGGTCGGAAAAAAATAATGTACAACTCACCAAATCCTAAATGTTTTAAGTCAAATAGTTTCATAGTAAGCCAGGTTTTAGTTTCCTATTGTGTACTATGCTAGAGCCTTAATATGTGTATAAGTAAATAAATAAAAAAAGATGTTCCTGGTATATAAATTTATAATTGGCATAGTAGATCCGTTGAGTTTAAACATTGCTTTACTTCAACAAAGTTCATGTTTTAAGACTTAACTAGTTTATATGTGTGTTCCTGTTACCAGAAATTTCAGTGTTTTGCTTTTTTGATTAAGCATAACATTTAAATTAGCTACAGAAAAGCATCAAATGAAACAGACATTCATATTCTTCAATACTTTAACACTCTACAACATTAGAAAACATATTAAAAATTAGAGTCATAATTTGGGGTTTTGTTTGTCACCAGGTGGGTTGGAACTCCCATCCTAACCGAGCTGTGATACTTGAGGACTGTTGAGTGCCACTCTCGCACGTGATTGGTCAGCCAGGGGACTGCCATGAAGGGCCTTAATGACGGACGCACAAATATTGACAGGGTACAGAATTGTGTACCCAACATTTCATCATGACTACAGTTCAACTTCTTTTACTTATGGTCCTGCCATAATTCTTAAATTGCTTGAGTAATTTTATGTTTTCAAGTAAAAGAAGTTTAAATTCTGAGCAATGTAAAATTTAAATTTTGACATTTTAATTATATAAATTTTTCAGACTAACCATATTTTTCTTGCTTCTCTACATTGTACTGTGCAGGCTTTTTACAGACTATGTATTGGTTCAAAGTGTAATTTTCAACTACAAAATGATTTCATGTCATACTTCAACAAAACATTGAGACTGAAAAAACGATATAGACATACACATGTACAATAGGAATGGGGCCGATTTTCAGCAGTACATTTCCTTTGACAATCAGTGTACTGTTTCATATGAAAGTGGAAGCTCTCTTTTTCTTACTACACGTACTTGTCTTTAGAAATGTGTGTTCTCTGCTTGTTTTCAAGTTATGGGACACACTACTGGCACATACTAGTCTTCAGTAATGTTTGTTCTCTGTTTGTTTTCAAGTTATGGGACACACTACTGGCACATACTAGTCTTCAGTAATGTTTGTTCTCTGTTTGTTTTCATGTTATGGGACACACTACTGGCACATACTAGTCTTCAGTAATGTTTGTTCTCTGTTTGTTTTCAAGTTATGGGACACACTTTTGGCACATACTAGTCTTCAGTAATGTTTGTTCTCTGTTTGTTTTCGAGTTATGGGACACACTTTTGGCACATACTAGTCTTCAGTAATGTTTGTTCTCTGTTTGTTTTCAAGTTATGGGACACACTTTTGTCTTTATTAAGGGCAGCTCAGGCTTGTTTGGAGATTTCCAGGGGCTATCTCAAAGTTTAGAAACAGTTTAATCAGCCTCTTGAAAATTTCCAGGTGTGTGGCTTTTTACTTATCTTCTGTTGAAATAGTGTAATGAAAAATTAACATTTAAGTTATGTATTTAAGGCATACAATGATTTTTTATAATTTGAAATGTTTTCACTAAAATATTATAACTCGATAACAATAACTTGCTTTTCTTGTATTCTGAATAGATTGCTCTGACATATTATCTAAACATTTTTCATTATTTTTTTTTCTTTATCAACATTATCAGTTCTGTCACAAAAAAATAATGTGTAGTACTTGGCTTATTCCTGTTGTCTACATTGATTGCTGTAAACAGTTGTCCATTCAATAATTAACGCAAAAAAACCCTTCGTTGCACAGTATTCATTGTCATTAAAAAAGAAAATTACAGAGAAACCTGTTAACAACGCCACCTTTTTATAAAGACATCCTGTCTTATCGGACATTCTTATGTGGTCCCCGCAGAATCCATATATATTCCATATACACAAAACCTGTCACTAGCGGAACCTGTAAGACCTGACATCCAACACTGTTTCTAAGTCCCGTAAGTACACAACACATGTATGTCACACCTTTTTATCTGACACTCCCTCTTTCTACTGAGCATCTCGGGAGTAGCTACACGCTTTGTTATTGTCAAACCGTTTATTATACATTGTATGTCTTAAAACGCTTCATAAGGAAACCTGTTTATCTGACAACCTGTCTTATCCGACATTTTCAGATGGAACCAGTGAGTGTCGTTATTGGCAGGTTTCTCTTTATTAAATTGAGTTACAGACCACAGACCTTTAAAGGGACTTATTCACAGAATTTCGTAATTAAAAAAAATGTCATTTAATATCTTAACTGCAAAATCTAAAGCTGCTGGACTGACAAAACACAAATATTGTATAAACAAAATTAAACAAAACAAAAAAAATTAAAAGATTTGCCTTCGCTGGGACTTGAACCTATAACTTCTGGGATCAAAAATCTGTTGCTTTAACCACTTGGCCAGTTCCACTTCTCTTTTAGTAGCGAATTTTAATGTTATGTAAGTGATACACTTGTTTTCCAAAATATTAATGAAAAGCATTAAAAACGCTTTATAATTTCATCGATTTCAATTGATGATTTTTCATAAACGACAGTATATTTCTAATTTATTTCGTCAGTTGTGTTATTTTTCTTGTTTATATATAATGTATTTTCGTGTCTGGAATCTAAACAACAATTTGAAAATTGTCAATTCGTCTACCTGTGAACAGTTCCCTTTAAATGCTGTCTAAATGGATTGTTTAAAAAAAAACGTTCTTGTGGAGAATAAAATAATTAATATTTAGTAACTGATCTGTGTATATACGAGGGGTGATCTAAAAGTTCGTGTTAAGGTTAGCTAATGTTTTTACGTTTCATGCAATATTTATGAAATTTCTACGAAGTACAGATTGATTTAATAAACGTATTTATTATATACCTGTTTAAAATCTTAACAAAATACATGCTTTATCAATCGGTGAAATACATGTCCACAGAAAAAATCCCGTATTATCCTACTCGCTATTTTTCCGATCACGTAATACCATACTAGCCGGACTATTTTTTAATGACGTCATCATAGAGTTATGTAAACAAATATAATCTATACATACAATGATTAGTCAATATTGTAGTTGTTTAACAAATAAAACAAGGTAAATGCACATTTCAAGTTTATCGTGGCATATAATAAAAGGAATAATACGCTAGTCAATTGTTCCACGAGTATGTATTAATCTCGTGGCTTGCGCCACTCGACTAAAACAGGCTTATGCAACAATTGACTAGCGTAGTATTCCGTATGTATACCAATTTTCTTTAAATTCACATACATGTTTCTAATAAAATTTCAGTCACTATACATGAAGTCTGACCCAAAACCTATTGATGTTGACTTAAACAAAATATCTTATGACGATGGTGGCTCTTAAAGTGTGTATGTACGATCTTTCATATCAATTATTTTCAAAATAACCAAAAGAAAGTGACAAATAAAACTGAAAAACAAACACAAAAACATACAATTGACGAATGAATTCAATATATAGTAAATCAACAAGTGCATCGTATATTAGTGTTGTTTAACCTAAACCAACTGTCAAGTCAGCATATATACATGTATTTGAGTTTCCGCTTGTACAGATGAAAACTATTTGGTGATTAAACACTAGCTTATTGTGCGTTACAAGGCATTGTTTGTTCTTAACTTTTAATCCGTTTTAAATTGAAATATATGTCAATTAACTTAATTATATTCGGTTGAAACAAAACATCGATTATAACTTTTAATTAAACTATCGTATCAAATTGAGCAAGACGATATATGTTGTTTTACATTGTCACGTGATACGCAGTGACTTCGCGCTTTTCAAAAGAATAGACATGGAATTGCAGACCTTTCCAAAACGCCAAATTTTGGCAGATTCCGACCGATTGATTCTGTCATTAACTTCGCACTAAGTGGAATCATGGTTACTAGCTTGAAAATAATGTCGTGGACAGTAGGTTGAGAACTGATAAATGCTGCGTCGAAAACAGAAAGCATGATGTCGTTTATGTTCACCCATTATGTTAAATTATTACTTGAAGCGCTCCGGTGGTGCTGTTTTGTCCGTATTGTACACAAGTTTTTTTTGGAGATTTCATTGACATACTTAATGTAATATATATAACTGTAGAGTAATGTATGAGCATTCCATGCCAATTAATTGTATAACTGGCGAAATATATTTAAGTAATTTAACCAGTACACAAACGAGAACAACCCCCGTATAAATCTCAGCTGTATAAACTATGGAAACGTTGTTCTAATATTGTTATTGGCAATGGCAACACGTAGTGGCAATGGCAAGACGTAGTGCCCCAGTATTATATTGTCTTCAAGGTATACAAATAAGCGCATATTCGGTTACTAACACAAGATGTATTCTGATTGTATAATTCTTTTCAGCCAGACTCATGAAAACCCTTTGGAGGAATTTTAAGATTCCATACATTCCTTTATCGTGTACGTTTTCAGTTGTTGCTGAAGCTCGTACGTATAGGAATGTTGCCAACATCAGTTACCTAGTGAGGCTAATGTTTTCGTACTATATTAATTGTTATGTTTATGTGGCAAATAGGTGCATTGGCGCCGCATAAATCATGCCAAAATACATACGAGAGTGAGACAGTATTATTATACAGAAGTAAGAGGGGGTAGAAAACCATATCTAGCCGGTCTTTCAGTTCGTCCGTCTGTCTATCCGTAAGTATGTATGTAATTAACACAGAATGTTCTTCTCTTAAAGACTTAAAGGAAATTTCACAGAAGTAGACACCACTGTTATATGCCATCCGCAAACCCAGTAACACCAATTTTGTGAATGGATTTTATTATCATCTCTGATGTTCTCTAACTTTATAGTAAATTATTAATGTTAGTTCTCTTTATGCGTTAAAGAGGCACATAGTAAATTAATAATGTTACTTCTCTTTATGCGTTAAAGAGGTACAGTCATGCCACATATAAGCAAAGATGCTTTATGCGTTACGAATGGCCGCATAAACCAAGCCGTTCTCTATATGCGTTGAAAATCACGGCAAAACTTGTTTGCTCACGTTTTTGTGGAAACGCAAATATGCGGCGTCGCTGAGCATGACGTTAAGCTTTTGATGAGTTTGTGTTTGTTTTTAAGTGGAGGTTAATTCTTAAACAATACCTGGGAAGGAGTTTAAAATGTTATTGGGAAAACTGGAAATCATACATCGAAGCTACACCGAGTTGTTTCCCTTTTACCTCTTATCACAGTAACATCCTGAATCGCAATATATGTATCAATGTTAAGATGCACATTTCGTTTTCAGGTTGCTTAAAAGACATTTCGGTTATGCACAGAAGATGCGCAGTATCAGCCCGGCCAGACAAAGCTCCTTTTTAAAACACTGCACATGTAAGTTCCAACTTGGTGTTTCGATTCAATGTGTGGTCTCTCGGGACAACATCTTTAATTCTATGATCTGCGATCATCGTCAAATGCCATCGTTCACGTGTTAATAGTAGTATCTGTTAAAAGTAACTGTAGTTGTTCTCGTACTTGTTTCTCGTCTGTAATTACAAAGTCCGATTGTGTTGTTATATTGCATACTAAAGGGGATGTGCTGTTGTTTGTGGTGGATAAATGTAGATTTGAAACAAACATTTTGAATTAAATACATTTCCGCAAGGATGTATATAGAACACATATATGCTATATTCACCCCCCCCCCCCCCATGGTTTAACTTTTGTATTCTTATGGGGTTTTAACAATTGGTACAATTTTAGTGGTGTTTGAAATCACAATGACTTTTTTGTATCAAGGTTATATACAATTATTCGCTAATATTTGTGTCTCTTCGTAGATATGATCGCCTAGCAGATAAATCCCAATATTATGCCTGGTATGTAACACCGATATAAATACCCGTTAACAAAACTAACAAAATGATGTATGATATGGAAGCGTTAACACAAATAACAAAAAGTTATAATTGTATAAACAACAAATTCCTACATTAAAATTCACGTATATCGCGAAATTTAAAAGGTGGCTGTAAATCATTGGTACCTCATTGACAGAACCATGTAATACTTTGCATATTTGACATATCTGACGGTGACTGTTCTTGCACAGGCAGTTGTTATTATTACTGACGTTGCTGCTTCTTTAGTCTGTCTGAAGTGAATGTAACGGTATGTAAGGATACAGACAATTGATTCAACGTTTTTTCTGTTTTAGGAATTGGGGGCATTTTTGGTCAGTTGGTGTTATCACGTGACAATGTAAAACAACATATATATATATATATATTGCGATCCAGCAGGTCCACTTTACAACAGAAGTATAGTCAAGAGATCTCATTACATATAACTACTTTGATTTGCACATGATTATTTGCAGACCTGATTTGATTGTTTCGAATGAATTTAACAACTTAAGCAACTTCAAGCGATGGTTACTTCGATACACATAGTTAAATGCAAATATACATTTGAAAGTACAATAAACATATATAACATATATCTATATAATTTTATGTACATTTGTTCATATGAATACATTACACTTTTGCGTAGCGTCCATTATAACACATATGCCACAATCTCTTACTATTTTAAACGTCATTGAATTGCCACTACCGAAATAAATACACCGCTGAAGTATATAAATGCTTCCTTGACGGCATTTATAACGAACCCATCTAGGCTCTAAAGATAACAAAGGAAAACATAAATCGTTTATAGTACGGCCTTGATCTAAAGAAAGACACATACAAAGAAATGTATTTAAAGTATCTTATCGTGAATAAGTTTACTATCTCCGCAAAGTGCGTGTATTTTCTTGGTGTTTTATTGACATAACAATATGTAAATAACACCTCACCCACACCCACAAACAAGCAATAACAAGTTTTGGAAAATTCTTTTCACATGTGATGGTTCTTCTGTTTACAGGGCCGTTGGGAAATATATCACTAATAATCTAAGGTTTGTAGCGCTAATGGTTGCATCCATATTACGGACAACGTTTCGGTCATTTCATCGTTGGATCAAACATGCAAACGAATATGCTTGTTTTATTATTTGAAATATCAACAACACACTTAGTTACAGTATATGAAAGAGAACATTTCTATTGTTATAGTACACAATATATTTCAATTGAAATTCTGAAACCTAAATTTATGTTTAGACTTCGTAAAGTGGAATAGTAAATTAAGACATAATATGTATATGCAAATGAAAGGGACATTTTCACAAATGTTTGAATCCCATTGTAGTCAATGTATTTTTATTGCATGTGTTGCATGTGTTTGAATTGTGTAGTAGATGAGTATTACGGATTCACAAATGTAGAATACAGGCAGAATGTTGAAAATCTAGTTTAAATGTAAGAAGAATGCAACGACTTATCACAAAAATTGACAACATACGAAGCTTATACACGATCGGGCGTACTTCATTAACGGTACTTTAGGTGTACTATTCCAATATTTGTACATTTAAGTATGTATAGACCAACGTAATACATTATATTAATTTGCTCAAGATATGCCCGTAATAAAACACCGCATTTCCTCTAGAGTAGACGTTATGCAATATATGCAAAATATGTATTTGATATCAATATAATCGCTGTGTACTATTTAATATATAATCGCTGTATAGCATATTCAATGCCTGACAAAGTATTTTTTCATAAACGTTTCATGTCATAGTTGTTTCTGATATTAACTAACATGACTTATCAAACGAATGTCCCGACCGTTATGTTTTGAAAAGCTTTTTCCTGTGTTACATATTTGTTTGCAGGACAGAATATAATATTTACGTTGCCGAGTTGGCTTACTTGCAAAAAGTAATGCAGTAAGTACATATAATACAATTCTAAACTTCAATTTGAAAGTTTCACACATGAAACATTAAAATCTCAATATATATCATAAATACTTAAAGTGAAACATATTAAACAATTCCGACGTTTTACCAACTACATTACTGCAAAATAAAGATATTCAAGTCTGCTTAATAACCAAATCTTATTTAAAGATGAATAGCAAACATACGGCGATACATGTGAAACCGAGATTTAAAAAAAAAACGTTGTGTCACATGTAGAATCTCAACATTTACCAAATTAAATACATTGCAGTTCAGTTTTTCATTATTTTGTATCTAATTGCATAGAAAAATACAAGAAATAAAAAGAGCACACCAAGAAAGACAGCCAGAGAGGTACTAGTAATTGATTGATTAAACAATTTTATTTTTTTCGTTTGCTAGGTATGCTTTATTTAAGCACAATTATATTATTATGTTATATTGCAATAACACCGTATACTTATTTTAAATGTTTATTATCTACACATTAGTAAATATTATTATAATGGACATTTTTGGATTAAATTCAATTCTGGATGAATTATCGGAGATTAATTGCACGGGAGGTAACTGTACTGAATTTACCGTAGCCAGGATCACGGAGTCAAGTTTTCATGTAATAATGACTTATGGAATATCATAACATTTTGTGATGTGTTGTATATAATGCATGATAATGACGTGTGGAATTTTACATTTCTATGAGTTGTTGTATATAATGCATGATATTTAAACAGATTTGGAGTATATTATGGTTTCTATTATTGTATCAAACAATCCTTTATATATTGTTTTACAGCGCAGTAATATGAAGAACAGCTTAATAAACACATTCTAAACATTGATTGTAAGATAATATTATGAAGTGTGGAAAGATATTAAACATGTATTGTATCAGAAAAAAACGGTATTAACATGGTAAGCTCTGTTGTGTGCACGTTATACTTTGCCTTTACTCACGACTTTACTTATTATTATACATGTAAATATTCTCAACACTGAAGCACTTTACTAATGTTTTCAATTAGGTATTATTAATTGTCTAAAGTACGAGTATTTGTAGTAAACGATATCGTTTTACTGTATGTTTGCTCTAGAACATTTATGTAGCATTGTAGGTCATTGCTAGAAATATAACATATATTGACAAACAGGTAAACATATGAATGTGATATATTGTGTGTAGTTTGTTATTGTCGTTGTTTTAAAACATGCATTTACATTATGTGTGTTCTACATTTCGACTTTGCTTTGCTTTGCTTTTCATTAAACCTTGATAACTAAAATGTTGTCTGTTATTAAATCATTTCGCGTAAGTTAATAGTTTACGTATCAGATGGACTGACACAACAGATCGTTCGAATGTGTTGTCCATTACTGTATGACCCTATGAATTTCCCAGATGTTTAACCATAAAGCATTACCGACTATAACAGATAAACATGTGCTATAATCCCCTCCGTCACGTAACATTTGTAAATAATGCCATAATCGGAATTTATTTAACCACGAATATTTAAAATCTTAGTATATGGATCATTTCTGTGTCCTGTTTTTGTAAAACACATCAAAGGTGTGTGGTTAACGAGCATAAGCATCTGTTGTAACTATTGTTGGTTAACTTTTTATGTTTAAGAGAGTATTTATGGTAAAATTCAAACCTGTACTATGGTTACAGGAAATATGTTAGAGAAAATATTACTGCAAATAGTAAAACTTCAAACATGTCATCTTTTTAGTGTTAATATATGTCTATAGCAGCACAAATATATGTTTAAGCAGTAGGCTTTAATTTATCAAACGTTATTTTGTTATGGATTCATTGCAGAAAAATTAGATTTTCTGCATCCCAACAGCATGGTAACAGGTGTTATATAACTCAAAAGTCAGTTTGTTGTTGTTGTTTTTTATCTCTTTAATATACTTAAATCATAAACATTTTATATTGGAATAAAATATTTGTGAAATATGGTGAAACAGATCTGTTGAACGTCAGTTCACAAAAAAAATATCTTAGTTACAAATCTAATTTCAACACTATTCAAGGTGTGCCTCTATTTATAGTGTCATACATAAATATATCATTATTGTATTATTGTGGAGGACACCACCTGGAGTTACGTCGAATAGTTTGATAGTTTAATAGTTTATTGTCATACGTTCCATTGGGTCCAAAGACTCATGAGGACAACATATGTACAAAAAAGCATAGCTTTTCCAACATTTTGTCACACTGTACAATATGCGCGATTCCGTTAAGCAAAATAATGTTATTTGCATACATTTTTTAAAAACTAGTGCGGTTTACAGAAAAAAAAAATATTTCAATCAACTGTTGTTTCAGCTTTGTATTGTTGTTGTTTTACCAAGAATACTTTTTAGTCAAATAGGTGTCTTGTAATTAATATCATATTATGTCAATTTGCATTGGGAGTAACACCAAACTGCATGTGTACTAAAATAATATTTGCGTGAGATGTCCATACAGTGTATTTGTACAATACGCGTTGGCAAAATATTTTGGCGTAGTATGTGTTGTGTTTTAATATTGGCGTGTTAAAACATTATTTTAATTGGAGTTAATATTTGCCTACAACTACCTTAGATAAGTCACTTTCATATTTATATATATTTATATTCTTACAATTTTCCGAAAACGTAAACAACCGTGGCATAGTCAACAATAGCTATCATTATACATGATCCACCGTGAAATGATCTCGGTATCATTCATCGGTATTCGATACTATTTCACTGCAAAGCTTGGAATAACATGATAACGTCCTTATACATATTAATAGACTGAAATAACTATGCGCGTCAATTGGTAAAGGTATACCAGGCGTGATTATTTGGGGTGTGTGATTTGGGATGCTTCTAAATAAAGGTAGACAATACTTTATCCAGGAAACCGTAGATTAAGCAAAACAAAGCTAACACACCGGTCAATCGAAGTCATAGGGATACATTTCGAAAAATGTAGTGTAATGGGCACACCGCTGGGTGCTGGACGCAACAAATTTGGTTACGGGAGGTAATTATTGATTGAATTGTATTGGTGCTCTCCTTTGTATTAACAAAGCTATGCAACTATGGCCACCTGTTTACTTTGTATATATATATTATGTTTTGTTTTTGTGATTTGATCTCAGAATATTGTCTCGACTTTTGACATATTTGATTTGGTCGGCTACAGAACAGCAAAAAAAAAAGACAGATTACAGGTTTACAGTTCGGAGAAAAATCCCCGATATTGGGCACAATCTGTACTGGGCCCGTGGTGGCCGGCCAGCGATGTGCAGAGCGCCCAGGAAACTTACCTAATTTTAGTCCGTTTTGGTTCGACTTCAGTTCGGCACTCGCCAGATGTCTTGACGATGCCCCTGTTACACTCATGCTATAGACTGCCCGATTACCTGCCAGGCACCAGGAGGTCGGAAATACTTCTGGCGGGACCCAGCAGGCGCCTTTCCGGCACCCGACAGATAAGTAGAAACATTTACTTGACCCATATTTTACCCGGCGTCTGGTCGATGTATGATATGTCACGACAGACATCAATCGATTCCCAGGCGATGAGTTTTAGATAATCGACTTCAAAACTTCGCGTTAAAATAAACTTTAAATAAATACAGGGGAGCCGGCAGGTTACAAGACGGCTTCCGGGTGAATGTTTCTAGCAATACGCCTTGGTGCTAAAGTGTGTCTATGGTTTCAGGGGTGTGATATATATTGTGCTATATTGAAATATGTATCAGTTATGTTAGATGTATTTAGTTACTGTATACGCAGAACATTGCATCATTAGCCGATAATAAAAACTGATATCAAAATGTACATTTAATGCGCACGCAATCACGCAATATTACAGATGAGTGGCCGTCGACATGTTGATATGTGTCACCATATTGCTATATAGACCAGTTGCTATTAGAAATCTGCTGGTTTGAGCTGTTGATAACAGTGTTTATTTGTTTTTTAATTTAAGTTAAGGAAAACATATGCGGTCGAAAAGCAATTAAGTGCGGTCTAGAGATCGAGTAAACGTGGGTTAAATGTGTGTAACTCCGACGAGACTAGATCATTTCATGATCGTTTTAGAACAACCCGAACTCAACCGATTAAACCTTGATCATCAATAATATACGGAGCGCTTTGTATCCGATCTATCCTCGACTAAGTTTTGACCATTTCACATAAGAGAGCTCGATCCGTTCACTGTTACGGGTTATGTTTTACACATCTTGGCGATGGTCTGCGCGTCGCCAGTGATTTCTATTCTACTTTGTTCATATCATAAGTTCCTTATTTACAAAACAGTTATTTCAAATATTATTTTGCAGAGTTATGGCAAAATCAGCGTCCAGGTGTTTTCTTACATCCGAGAAAATATCAACTTGAAGTTGATACTACAAGTATCATGTATAGACTATATGTCTTGTAGTTTGTCTACATTTAACATTTAAACATATAAACATGTACATTGGGGCTTTCTTCTAAAAGAAATAAAACAAAACTGCTGGGAAAACGAACAGCCAGATTGGGTATCGAAATAATAACGTCGATGTAAAACCGAATGACAGTTAACAGCACTTTATCCAACGGCGCTATTATGAATTGTGAGAAACCGGTAATAACGATGGTTATACAACATACTCACAATTCTGATTTCAAATTTTAAACAATAAAACTCGAACAAACAAACACGACCAAATAATTTAATGATTGATTTTTCAAAATGCAAACTTTATTGCAGAATATGTATATCATTGTACATTTGTATGTGCCAATACTAATAGGTAAATTTAAAATTGTTCGTCGGTAATGCCCATTTGGTGGCCTTTTCGTGTATAAAAATATAACTTGGCCCACCTCCGTACCATTATAGTTGTCACTGTTACTAAATGCTATGCTAATGTAAAAGAAACACCTGGAAAACAAAAGACTGTGATAAACAAATGTATTAACACATTAACACTTCATTCAAAATCATGTATTACGCATTCTACATATTATTAGGGACATTTATATTAACTTAATTAAGTTGCCAGTCTCCGAATGTTCATTTATACAAAAACACGCACATAACTTTAATATTTACGGCTTTTATACCTTATCGGGGTGAAAGAAATTTGTGAATGTTATACCAATAAATATTAAAATATGGTAAAATATTTAATATGCATTAAGGCGTATTTGTGTGCAAAGTATATTCATTACTATTGCCCATGTTTATTTGACATTGACCGAAACATTGTCAATAAAGAAATACTTAAACAAGAAGAACAATTTTACAAAAATCACTATAAAATGCACAAAGTGAAAGGCAATTTATTCATGTAAACACATAATTTATTCTTTCTTCCAAAAGCTAGTACAATTCAAAAACGTGAAAATAATCCAAAATCTCACATTTTATTGGTAATTTAAACACCCACGCGCACATAATGTAGGGCTTGCGTTTATTAGTGTTCGAGCCATAATTGAAACTTGGGGCATGGTTAGAAATTTCGAAAGAATACGCATATAGTTTATGATTAACCAATGACAATATTGCATTAGATTATTCTGGGAAAATTATTGGTTACAGCATTTATTATATACCCAATACACGGATAAACGCACACTGGGACATTGCCATGGATGTAATTTCTACAAAAATATAATTGTTACATGAAAACTAAGGGCCATAAACAGCATGTTGCCATAATTGTAGAAATAATGAAAATGACCATGACATAGTTCCATTCTTCTACCAATTGTCTCTTGACATTTGAAAATGAGAATTATTCACAAATCAATATCACCGTTGAAAATGACATTAAGGTATAACGTTTACGATTTAAACCTAAACCAATACAATTTAAATGAAACAGGATTAATCGTTGCCAAAGAAGCATAATGAAACTCTTTAAAATTTACTGAATAGGCAAGCACTCAATAATATAAAGGAAGAAAAAAAAACGTGAATATATACTTTGTAAATGATTTCAAAGATCATCACTTACATTGATCATATGTGAATACTACATCGCTTAAACAAAACCCTCAATCAATACACCTTTTTGACAGATAATAGTATGGAAGTGTATGTACCAAAATAGATTTCAATATGCACCAGATGTTTACAATAAAATACCAATTTCTGTATACGGGTTTTCTGTTGCTCCTTGTGAGCAAAACCCAGTGTCTCTTCTTAACCAAATTGCAAATCTACTGCGATTCCCGAACCAGGTATTGGTATCAATGCGCCAAGAGCGGAAAGAGCAGCTGTTCTGTATATTCTAGATTCTAAAATCTTAAGTTTTTCTTCTAACATTTCTTTCGAAGTGCTGAGAGGGATAATATGAGCGCTTCCTTTTTTATATCGGGAGCATCCCTAATAAGCTGTTGTGTTAGCTTACCGAAATCGTATTCCGCTGGAGCATAACTGTCAACGAGAAACACCTGAGGATCCGACACTTCACCTTCTTAGAGCTGTTTAATACAATCATTTCTTATTGTAACAAGCATGGTTCCTTTTTCTTGCTTTTTAATCCTTCTCGACATCCAAATCAATCATAGTCCTTACAAAATAAAATCGTTTATTCAAAGTGACAATTTTCTTTGCCAACCAAACTTTATTCTCCTTACATCTTGACTGGCAGGTGACAATAAAAAAGTCGTACCTATATGTCCCAATAGTGTTCAGGTAAGTACTTTTAGGAAATTTCGGAGTCCCAACACCAGGAACATTCCAGAATTCTAAATTTGAATGCACCGGGTGTGGAAAGCTTTGCATATCAGTAGTTGTCTCGGTTACCCCAACTGCCGCTGCATTCTCATCTTCCGCATCTATCCCCCGCAAGGCATTTATGAAGGTAGACTTTCCAGTTCCTGATTCACCTATGATCGCAATTTTAATTGGGCATGACTTCCATGATTTTTTCTATTTCTTCTTTTGCACCCGAACCCCCCATTTTACGAGTGAATTCGGCAATTTGTTCTAACATGCTTTTTTGTTTTTTTAATTGGCCTGAAATGCATTTATATGTATACATCAATAAATTTTAAACAGGTACAAAAGGTATACCTAATATTAATATGATCAAGATTCAAGATTCAACACATTTACTTCGTTACTTAAAAATATACATGTTTCGCGTAACATGATCCAATGAAATAATATAATTATTGTCAATCTTGAATTATTATAAGAATTAGTAGTAGTAGTACTACAGCAGTACTGGTAGTAGTATTAGCAGAAGCAGTGGTAGTACTTATAATAGTAGTAGTAGAAGTAGTAGTGATAGTATTATTATTATTAGTAGTAGTAGTAGTAGAAGTAGTAGTAGTAACATTAGCAGTAGAAGACATAGTAGTAGCAGTAACAGCAGCAGCAGCAGCAGTAGTAGCAGTAGTAATAGTAGTAGTAGTAGTAGCAGCAGCTGCAGTAGCAGAAGTAGTAATAGCAGAAGCAGTATCAGCAGCAGTAGTAGTAGTAGTAGTAGTAGTAGTAGTAGTAATAGTAGTAGTAGTAGTAGTAGTAGTAGTAGTAATAGTAGTAGTAGTAGTAGTAGTAGCAGCAGTGGCAGTAGCAGTAGTAGTAGTAGAAGTAGTAGAAGTAGTAGAAGTATTAGTACTAGTAGTAGCAGTAGCATTAGAAGTTGCAGCAGCAGCGTTAGCAGTAGCAGCAGGTAGTAGTATTAGAAGCAGCAGTAGCAGTAGCAAAAGTAGTAATAGTAGTAGTAGTAATAGTAGAAGTAGTAGTAGCAGTAGCAATAGCAACATAATCAGCAGGAGCGTTAACGGTAGCATGGCTATTAGTATAAGCAGCAGCAGTAGTAATAGTAGTTGTAGTAATAGTAGTAGTAGCAGTAGTAGTAGTAGTAGTAGTAGAAGTAGTAGTAGTAGTAGTAGTGTTGGGGCCTAGCTCTAGGCATTATCATGTTACTCAGTATGGTAGCGTGTTTACGGTACAACGGTCTATGATGTACAGTAGAGGTCTATACAGTATTCATTTTCAACGCATAATTCAGCTTTCTATATTTTATTTAAGTTTTAAAACGTTAAACCAAGGTACACGTTCAATGATATTCAGCCCGTTAGTTTAATCAACTTATTATTTCGGAATATAGAAAATAAAAGTGAAAGTGTGCGTTCAGTTCTCCGAAGTTCTCCTCCGAGTTTAAAAATAGCATCTGCATATGCCTAACGACGTAGACACACGCGAAGTTTATACAGTCGCTGGATTTAAATGAATGCACATGTGTTTTACGCAGACTTCTTGAAAGATGAACGAAGTTCGTTTACATGTCATCTGACGAATAAGCACCGTGAAATTGTGTTCAAAAGGATTTACTTTAACTTAAAAGTGTTTTCTATACGTGTTATTCACATTCAAAACTGGATTATAAATAAATAGGAGCTAAAGGTTTACATTAATCGAGAGCACGCTGATGTTGCTGTAATCGCCGTGAAAACGAATCTTAGACTGACCATAGAATGATCGAATCTTGGCCGGACGTTCGTTTTTTGGCCGATCGAACACAAAAACGGCCAACCAAGAATCGAAAACTGGCCGAAATGTGGTCGACCAACGTTCGAAAACTGGCCGCGGACAACCGTACACATTTCGGCCACAAATCGGCCACATTTCGGCCATCGAAACAAAATGGCGGAGAACAGAACACTGATCACTTCTTACATAACGTATTAAATACTAAAATACTTTAGTGTGATTACTGGATGTTAACACTAACAAGGTAACATATATATATGTGTTAAATAAACATCAATAATTACTTGACAGTGTGTTGGATTCATATTGGATACTAGCAATCGCCAGACAGCAATAGTGTCAACAAAGGGAGACTATTTACTATCTGAGCAACTGTCAACAAGAACAAGTTTAATGTGCGGGAATTATTAAATTGCAACGGATAAATACGTACTAAGGATGTTAAAATAAAATTAGGACCAAGGTGACCAGCTTCGATACCTTGTGAGTAAAGGCACAAGACATTGTCTGCTAGTCTCCTTGGTCTAATACGACAGGAAACCCCAAGGAAAGTAAGAGGTACGGCACTTCAACACCCCCTCGACAATTCATGGCAACTCCGTTTGCCATATAAAATGAAACACTAAAAGAATTAGAAAGTTCTACAAGTGAGTCATCTGTCAACTGGAAACATATTATAGTTCGAAACTGCAACACTGGATCTCCGGGACGCCCTCGTCCTTCCTTGACCGCCGTACCTATCCATTGGGTGCCCACCCCATTGCCAGGCACCGAATGGACTCGTCACCTCCGGGTTCCCGCTGTGACGAGCGGTTTACCCGTACACGGCTTAGTGGCGCGCGAAGCCGCGTACGGGCCCACACCTGTAGGCGAAATCTGGATGCTGCCCCGTTCATAATAACAACAATGAAATGGGATGGAACGTTTATGTGACAAGGACGTTGAATAGAAGACCACGCATTGTTAGCACTGGATGTTGTTTTTGTCCGATTTTCTCATATCAGCTATCTCTTCTAACAATTGTTCCATCATCCGTTGCGTTCCCACAAGGACCTTCGTGTTCTCGTCTACCGCCTGTCTAAGTTTTCGGAAGCCATCGTCCAGACTACTGCATACAGCATCCTTCAACTCAGTTTGGGTTGATTTGGAGTCGCAGCCGCCGTGTGTTTGAGCTTCTGCGCCTGCAAAGCTTAGGGAGGGGAAGACCCACAAAGTCCGGTAAAGGTGTCGCCCTCTTTGTTCCCCTAAACGGATGTTCAAGGCAAACCTCTAGCTCACATGAAGTTCCTTTTCGAACCCAGCGTTTGACACTTCATCAAGGAGCGGAGTGCTTGTCAACGAATGGGTTGTGGTCACTGGTTCATTGAGCGAGCTTGTCGACCTCATCTGAATGGGCTGGAAGGCAGTCTGGGCCAGCGCATTACCCACATTCTTGTAAGCCATGCTCGTCGCTTGATAGCTCACTGGACTCGCCTGCAAAGTCGGGAACGCCAGCGAACTATTGATTTGGACACTGGAGCTGTTACTTGGGAATGCCCAGTTCGAGAGACCCCTAGCCTCATGCACTGTTGCCCCCTGATCTTCGAAAGGGTCTTCAGTGTCAGATTCACCAGAACACGGTAGCAGATTGGCCTCACTGACGAACACCGGATTTTCAGATTTTCTCAAGACAACGTTGTAGTTCACCGGACCTAACTTCCGCTCCTCTGCGACATGCCTGGCGTACCTTGTTACGTGTTGGTCGAATGTGGCTCTGTCCTGGCATAGAAATGCGCACAATGTGCAATGATACGGTACTCGATCTAAGGGTACGTGCTCCTTCATAACATGCCCAATAAGCCCCCCCCCCCCCCTTTCTGTCTACTTTTGCGCAATGAGGACATCAATACAGCTTAGCCCCGTTGGAGTACTTTGCGATCTGTAATGAGAGTAATAAGGTTAAGTTCCTGATATACCTTAAGTTACATGGCACGAGCTGGAATGAATTTACATTGTTCGCATTAAATTCACTTCGCTACTTATAGCCGCGTTGACAAATTTCCGCTTATCGGTTAGGACAAAACCTAGCCAGTACTAGTCTTTCACTCTTACATAGGCAACTCGTGCATCACGTTCCACACACTCACTCAAATGTAAATCAACGTAAACATATAAACATTGTTTTGCTGAAAATTTCATGTCACGTAAAATCCACGACGCAAGAAGGCGAAAGGACGGCTAGAACTTCCGTCTAGCTGCCACGATCCACTTTGGTAGACTGTTTCCCGAGTAGGGCTTCAACTTATTGTGATGGATGAGCCTTTCTGGACCATTCCTACCCATTTGAATCACAAAGTTAACCGAAGACACTTTAGCTTTCACAAGAAACGGGCCATCAAAAGCTTTCTCCAGCTTGACACTCACACCGGCCCTTCTAACTTGCAGTAGGCAAACAGCATCACCTTCTTCGTACTTGTGGAAGGAAAGTCGCGCGTCATACACATCTTTGCTTCGCCTTGCATTTGCCTCCAGATGCCTCCTAGCCACCTGATGCGCTCTTTGTATGTGTTCCCGGATATCAGCAACATACTCGAATGGATTGACGTCTGAGGTGTTAGTTGCTCTTACGTGGCGAAACATGACGTCTGCTGGTTGTCTTATTTCCCTGCCTAACACCATCGTAGATAAACTAGTAGATTTACATGGCGTCGCTCTGTACGCGCCCGCTAGGCAACCCAGGTATAAATCCCAGTCTCCTTCTTCGTCGGTCAAATAGGCCCTCACCATTTTCATCAAGGACCTGTTGAACCGTTCAACCTGGCCATTTCCACGAGGATTGGATGGACTACTGCGGGTCTTTTTCATGCCTATACGAGTGCACAGGTCTTTGAACATCCGGCTCTCGAAGGCTGCCCCTTGGATGCTATGTATCACCAATGGCGCTCCCCACCTATTGATGACGTCATTGAGAATCACATTTGCACAATCTTCGGCATTCTGAGACGTCACAGCTGCAACCTCGACGTACTTTGAAAAGTGGTCTGTCATGACCAGAATATACCTGTTGCCACGCTTTGTAATCGGAAGTGGCTGGGAGTCTAGTTAGGCTCCTTGTCGGCCTCAAATACGTCGCATGCACGGACATAAAGAATGATGTCGCTTCTCATTTCAAACCAATAGAAGCCCTGCAAGATCCGGTGTTTCGTTCTTTTGACGCCCATATGCCCTGAAGTTAGAGAGTCATGAGCCTGCTTGATCACCGGAGTCCTCAAGTTACGCGGAACGATCAGCTGAAACTCCCCGGTACCATCGTGCTTCCGAAACACCCGGTAGAGAACGCCTTCAATGATCTTCAAGCTTGACCATAAAACCCAATAATGCCTTGCCTCTCGACTCGACGTTTCCATTTCCGCGTAGTCCGGCTTCGTTCCATCTCGCAATGCCTTAACGATGGGTCAAACATCAGCGTCGTTTTCTTGCGCTTCCTGAATTGTGGCTGCGCTATACCCCTCTATCCAAGGCTGTACATTCCGGGCTTCGGGCTTCTTCTCCTTTGAAGATGATGGAACCTGGTCGTCGCTGACAGCGATCCCTCGGGCGTGCTCGGTGTTAGCACCCCCAGCCTTCCCCACTGGTGTTAAAATCGCCCCGTCGGCTGCGTCTTGTTGGTAACTGACCTGGCTACCTTCGATGCTAGGCTCTTGATTGGACCTCATGACCATCGGCTCGTTGTTGTTTTCTAGTGCCTTCGTGACCATCAGCACGGCTCTACGGCGGCACTTTCGGTGCGGCCCACATTTCAACGATTCGGTCATGTCCACGTCATCACAATCACAGTCCTTTGGCGTTGGACATCTTGAAAGGGCGTCACAGTGGCTTTGCTTGCTACCTGGCCGATATTCTATCTCAAAATCGTACGGCGCTACGACCTCTAGCCAACGGGCTATTTTTCCACTCGGCTCTTTCATGCTGAAAAGCCATACGAGCGCCTGATGGTCAGATCGTACAACAAAATGCCGTCCAAGGAGGTATTGGCGATAGTACTGCACGAAGTACACCACGGCTAACAGCTCTTTCTCCGTAATGCAGTAATTACGCTCCGCTTTGCTCAGGCTGCGACTACCGTATGAGATTACACGCTCCCTACCAGACTGCTGATGTGACAGAACCGCACCTATTAGTAGGCCTGACGCGTCTGTATCCAGAGTGAAAACGCCGCCCTCATTCAGTGGATAACCCATGATCTAAGGGCCTACCAGGATCTCCTTCACTTTCGAGAATGCGATCTCACATTCTTCGGTCCACTCAAAGTGAGTGTCCTTCCGGATTAGGTCCACCAGAGGTCTGACTAGCTTTGCAAAGCCCTTTACGAACCTACGGTAATAAGAGCCGGTCGCTACGAATGGCTTGACCTGTTTGGCGTTAACAGGTCTAGGCCATCCAGCAATCTTCGCCACGTTGGTTGGGTCATGAAGCATTCCATCTTCTGATACGACGTGCCCAAGGAAGACAACGCTCGTTTGTAGCATGTGACACTTATCTGGGCGGAGCTTCAGACCCGCATGCTTTATGCGCCCCAGTACCTGATCAACTTGCTTGAGGTGCTGACTGAAATTACTTCCAAACACGACCACATCGTCGATATAGATGAGACATATTTCCCATTGAGGCCCTTGTAGTATCAGCTCCATGGTCCGCTGGCAGGTGCTACTTGAATTATTCAATCCGAACGGCATACGGGTCATCTCGTAGTGACCAAACTTACATACAAAGGCGCTTTTAGGTATGTCCTCATCTTTCAACAGTATCTGGAAGTACCCGCTTGTTAAATCAAAACTGCTAAAGAGCGCTGAACCTGCTACAGAGTCTAAACAGTCTTGTACCCTAGGTAAGGTGAAGCAATCTGGTTTGACCAGCGCATTCACACGCCTATAATCAACACAGGGGCGGATCGCACCTGACTTCTTTTTCACTACCACTATTGGCGAGGCCCACGGTGATGTGCTTTTACGAATCACACCCTTTTGCAACAGATCTTCAGTAGCCTTCTTTTCCTCGTTAGCATAGGCTAGCGGTACCCTTCTTGGTCGCTGTTTTACTGGTTCAGCACTTCCGGTGTTTATGGCGTTTTGCGCAATGTTGGTAACCCCTATGTCCCGTTCGTCCTTTGAAAAGGTGTC
Source organism: Congeria kusceri (assembly GCA_027627225.1). Classification (NCBI taxonomy): domain Eukaryota; kingdom Metazoa; phylum Mollusca; class Bivalvia; order Myida; family Dreissenidae; genus Congeria; species Congeria kusceri. The sequence goes on from CM051024.1 coordinate 83,226,759, forward strand.
CCCGATCTTCTTCAAAAGACCAGCTAGTTTCCGCCTTTCCTCCGGAGTCCTGCCCTCAGAGACGACTTCCGGAAGAGCTCAACCACATGGTCCGGCACCTCCTCATCGACCGTGGTAGGGATCGAACACATATCATCTACGCGCTCGCTCAATCTCCCAACGTTGATTCTCCTAACCGCGGACATTTCGTTCAAGCCGTCGTTGCTTTCTGCGTCGGTCAAATGATCACTACCCTATCAACCCTTTCAGCTATCGCAATCTCTGCGTCTTGCTTTACTTTAACATCAAAAGATTCATTATTCTGATCCTACACGTTGGTGACCTAGTAATGTCCACCATTGTTGTCGCCATAACTAGCGAATACCGCTGCCGGAACGCATCTGTTGGTTCGACGACAAAGTCAGCTATGAGGTGGTCGTTCCATTCCGTTCTCTCAACGAAAACATCAACCAACGCCTCGGAGTTCCCTGGAACCACCGTATCATCATCAACAGTCACCTTTCGCAAATTATCACATTGCGATCGGTGAACACATGGTATCTCTTGACAGTCGAGAACAATCACACCACGGCTAATCAAAATGTCAGCCGGCCCAGCAACACCATTTGCTAACACATCATAACCCAGAAGAACTTTGTCATCAATGTCCGCAACGATAGCCTCACAATGAACCTACCAAGCTTCAGCTTGAACAGGCCCTTGCCCATCTCCACTAGCACCCCACTAGCCCCTCTCAAGCTGGCGCTTCCGCTCAGCACCGGCCTACACTCTTCCGGTATCTTGTGGTACACTCTCTCGCAGATTATGGTTCTGGACGCTCCTGTGTCAGTTGTGAATATAACCGGTATCCCGTTCACACTCCCATTTACGAACAGACCATCAACGAGGTCTCGCAGCCTCTTCTTTGCGACCTTGTGTTCCGGCACTCTTCTGGTTTCTTGAATGATTTCCTGTTGGCCTTGCTCGCTACGCTGCTCTACTGGGACCTCCCTTTGGCCGCAAGGGCTGGTCCTCTCGCGTTTAACTGGTATACTTCCTGCTTCTTTCCGGTTGCCGACTTAACTTCCGGTTCGCTTTTCTTTTTCGGACATTCACGGGCAAATTGCCCCTTCTCGTGACAGTAGAAGCACTCTAAGTCCCCTTTCCTCGTAAAGCTTCGTGGTCTAGCTACTTCTGTCTCGAGCTTCTCAATCCTGGATAATAGAGCATTCACTCGGTCATTGTCGTGCTCCTTCGTTACTTCCGGCTGTGTGTAACGCGCTTTCTGCTTTTGGTGCTTTTCATCTGGGCACCTTCTGACGTAACCATCTTCACCTTCACAGTCGGACACGTCATCATCGACAGCTCGCCGAATGCCCCGCGGCTCTTGCGCGCCTCTCTTTGCATACTGCCTATCTGTAAGAAGCTCATCGTGTAGTACACTGCTTCTTCTATATTCCTCGGCTTTTATTGTATTCAACTTCAAATCGTATGTCCTCATCGTAGAGCCCTTTTAAAAATCGCCGCACTAGGTCTTCATCGCGGGTTCTTCCAACGCGGCCACTGTGCGCTTTGTCGTACAGTCTTTTCAAGTCCAGAGCGAACTCTTCAACGGTTTCGCCATGTCGCTGCGAACGACGACTAAATTTAGCCGCAAACGCCCGTGGGGTCTCTATCACCCTGAACCTACTATCGATCTCGTGCAACAGTTCATAGTAGTTGTTTAGCACATGCGGCGACAGTTGCGAGAATACAAATTGCGCCGCCGCCCCCTCTAGCCTTGGTAACTACTGGTCCAACCTTTCGTCCTCTCCCCAGCCATAACGATTGGCGATTATCTCAAACTGTGCAATCCACGTTTGCCATTCCTCTTTACCCGTAAATTGCGCCATTCGCACAGCCGGTTGTCTAAATGCATGAAAGTCCCGCTCATAAGCATGTGCTGCATACGGGTATTGTCTGCGTGCGTTACCGTGGTAATTGTTTGGCTGCGCACAATCTCGTTCAAACTGCTGGCCTTCACGATTGTCCGCTCTTTCTCTCTCATGCCCGATACCCGCCCTGGCAGCATAGTGTGGAGTTTGATCACCATCTGTCACCCCTATACGACTGCCTGAATACTCGCGTCGTTGAAAATCGTTCTGCTCCTGACCGTATTCAACAGAGGGTTCGTATCTACGTGTGATCTGACAGTTCGCAGCTACACCATAAGGCGAATGCCCGTGATTCGCGTCTGTCGCTCGAGGTTCGCGACAGTGACCGATGTTTCCGGTCACCATATGACCGCTTCCGGTAGGCCGGCCCTCATCGTCGTTAGCCTCGTTGTTATTCACATCAGCTGCTGTCCGTGTTCTGCGCGCGGCGTCCTTTAAACTGCTGATCTCTTTGGCCATACACTTCAGCGCCTCGTTGACGTCGAACAACTGTTGATCAACAGCACCACTGGGGTTTGAACCGGATGTTCGATCTTGTAGGCCCGCGACGTCAGCCATACTCCTACACGCTTGCGCACTCGTTCGTTCACAATCATCATCATCATGCACACTACTCCCATTCCTTTCGCGGAAATATTTTTCTCCCTCACTGTCAACTGGTCTAGGTTCTGCCATTGTGTTACTGTTTTAAGTTACTAAACGCGAAAATACTGCCAAAATCGTCTTTGATCAGGTAATTAAGTATACACGCACTTGAATTATTAATCAGAGTCTGAATGTTCACGTATTGATAATTATTACTTTGTTTTATCAGTATGTTATTACTTGTATAAATACCAATTATTACTCTTCCAATAAGTGTACTTAACACAATTTTGCAATCAAACAATAAATAACGTGTTCATTTAATGTTAATATTAAATTCACGGTAAGTATACTGCTAATAGCTGCTTGTAGGTTATGATTGTTAGTCACTTATTTAAAATGTCGCTGGTTTCCGTATCTATTTAAACCAATTATTTTAAATACACGAAAATACTCTTTAAAAATAAATTACAGCGTAAAAGTTCGCATCATGGATTAGCTAATTAATTTAACTAATCCCACCGCTGCCACCAGAAATTGTTGGAGCCTAGCTCCAGGCATTATCATGTTACTCAGTATAGTAGCGTGTTAACGGTACAACGGTCTATGATGTACAGTAGAGGTCTATCTGTATATTCATAGTCAACGCATAATTCAGATTTCTATATTTTATTTAAGTTTTTAAACGTTAAACCAAGGCACACGTTCAATGATATTCAGCCCGTTAGTTTAATCAAATTGTTATTTCGGAATATAGAAAATAAAAGTGAAAGTGTGCGTTCAGTTCTCCGAAGTTCTCCTCCGAGTTTAAAAATAGCATCTGCATATGCCTAACGACGTAGACACACGCGAAGTTTACACAGTCGCTGGATTTAATAAATGCACATGTGTTTTACGCAGAATTCTTGAAAGATGAACGAAGTTTGCTTACATGTCATCTGACGAATAAGCACCGTGAAATTGTGTTCAAAAGCATTTACTTTAACTTAAAAGTGTTTTCTATACGTATTATTCACATTCAAAATTAGATTATAAATAAATAGGAGCAAAAAGTTTACATTAATCGGGAGCATGCTGGTGTTGCTGCAATCTCCGTGAAAACGAATCTTTGACTGACCATAGAATTATCGAATCTTGGCAGGACGTTCGTTTTGGGGCCGATCGAACACAAAACGGCCAACCAAGAATCGAAAACTGGCCACAATTCGGCCATCGAAACAAAATGGCGGAGAACAGAACGCTGATCACTTCTTACATAACGTATTAAATACTAAAATACTTTAGTGTGATTACTGGATGTTAACACTAACCAGGTAACATATATATATATGTGTTAAATAAACATCAATAATTACTTGACAGTATGTTGGATTCATATTGGATACTAGCAATCGCCAGACAGCAATAGTGTCAACAAAGGGAGACTATTTACGATCTCAGCAACTGTCAACAAGGACAAGTGTAATGGGCGGGAATTATTAAATTGCAACGGATATTTTACTAAGGATGTTAAAATAAAGTTTGGACCAAGGTGACCAGCTACGATACCTTGTGAGTAAAACCACAAGACATTGTCTGCTAGTCTCCTTGGTCCAATACGACAGGAAAACCCAAGGAAAGTAAGAGGTAAGGCACTTCAGTAGTAGTAGTAGTAGTAGCAGCAGTAGCAGTAGCAAAAGTAGTAATAGTAGTAGTAGAAGTAGTAGAAGTAGTAGTAGTAGTAGTAGTAGAAGTAGTAGTAGTAGTAGTAGTAGTAGTAGTAGCAGTAGCAAAAGTAGTAATAGTAGTAGTAGAAGTAGTAGTAGTAGTAGTAGTAGTAGTAGTAGAAGTAGTAGTAGTAGTAGTAGTAGTAGTAGTAGTAGTAGTAGTAGTAGTAGTAGAAGTAGTAGTAGTAGAAGTAGTAGTAGTAGTAGTAGTAGTAGTAGTAGTAGTAGTAGTAGCAGTAGCAAAAGTAGTAATAGTAGTAGTAGAAGTAGTAGAAGTAGTAGTAGTAGTAGTAGTAGAAGTAGTAGTAGTAGTAGTAGTAGTAGTAGTAGTAGTAGTAGTAGTAGCAGTAGCAGTAGCAAAAGTAGTAATAGTAGTAGTAGTAGAAGTAGTAGTAGTAGCAGTAGTAGAAGTAGTAATAGTAGTAGTAGAAGTAGTAGTAGTAGCAGTTGTAGCAGTAGCAGTAGCAACAGAATCACCAGGAGCGTTAACAGTAGCAGTAGGTATTAGTAGAAGCAGCAGCAGTGGTAATAATAGTTGTAGTTGTAGTAATAGTAGTAGTAGTAGTAGTAGTAGTAGAAGTAGTAGTAGTACTAGTAGCTGTAGTAGTAGTAGTAATAGTAGTAGTGACAATAGTAGCTTTAGTAGTAGTAGTAGTAGTAGTAGTAGTAGTAGTAGTAGAAGTAGCAGCAGCAGCAGTAGTACTAGTAGTAGTAGAAGTTGTTGTTGTTGTTGTAGAAGTAGTAGTAGCAATTTCTTACCTCTAGCAGGAGGTCTACTTCAGCAGAACCATCTATAAAATAAGACGAAAAATTCTTTTTAATAAATCGTACTAAGACGATGTGGTTTTTTATTTTAAAATTACCTGTTTACGTGAAACTATTATATCCATATAAAATTAAATACTGAACTTTTAAATTATATACTGTATAGTTAGTTGTACCTTTCGAAGGCAGTTTTTTCCTCTCTAATGCTTGTGAAAACGGATTCCCTTTTTGTGTTCGACAGGCAGCGCCAGGTTGCATATACTGTTTTTCTTCTTCATACTATTAAACTAGTGTGTTATTGAAAGGAATTTGAAGAATATTATTCAATTATTGATGTTATTATGATTATTATTATTAGTAGTAGTAGTATTATTAACGAGAATGGAAATTCAATGTAAAACATGGGTCAGTGACTTATATGCCCAATCAAAGAGGTTTTAAAAGGGTAGGGAAGACGTTCTCCATGACACATGCTTTAGAAGTGTTAAAATCATATCATTCTATAGATCTACAAAATGGAACACATTCTGTCAATTGGTCAATATACACGAATATTGTTACAAGTTAATGGCGCTTACTTTGAAAAGAATGCATCGGTCAGTAACGTCATTAATGTGTCATCTGCCTGTGGTTTTCGTGTGAACATAGTCTTATTTACATTGTAATCTTTAGCTATTAATGTAATGACAGTTATTTTGTATTGCCACGTCCCTGCATTTGTTTTTATATTTACGTTTAAAAAATATTGATTTCAATGAGTTGTTCACGAATATAAATATTGATCACCCTTTAAGGGTTCTAGAAGTAATTTTGTACTATGTAATAACAGCTAGATACATAAATACATACCAATTAAAAGCATACATGATACATAGTGAGTGCGATAATAAATTAGACAATAATTTAACAATTATGCATGCCTTCTAATCTTCAAACCGCATACAATCGTATCTATTTTCAGTCATCAATGGCATTATGGTAAGCGTGTACCAGTCAGTTGTTTGCTGCGTATGTTTAGTGTTTATGAGAGTCCTGAACAATATGTTTGACATTTTATCTGCGGTCTGAAATGTTACACCGCAAACACATTGCATTTCGCGTTGGTGTATTTGTGCGGCTATTCAAATCAAAACATTTTGAAGCATGAAGTGTTATATTAATTGGGTTTCGGTTCGTCGTCCTTCAAGTCGTCTGGACTTCAAAAGCATGGGTTTTATTAATTGGTTAACCATATATGAACATATGCTAATATCTTGTAGAAAACATTGTAAACTTTTTTTAAATTATTGTTAGGCCACAGCAAACTAAAGTCTTGATCATCGGCATTGCTGCCCGATCGTTTTTCAAATTCATGTTTTAAATGCCGTACGCTCGCCCCAAGACAAAAAAAAGTTAAATTTATGTTGTATAATACCGATAAAAAAAGATACAGCATAATGAATTTCGTTATAGTATATTAATACAACTGGCGTTTCTTCTATAACTGTTTTATTTATTATACTTAATGTCATTAAAGTACCTTTGTATTCCATTTAAATAATTGCAGTCTAATTACAATGACCAATCTGAATTTTCTGTTGAATTTGAACAATAGCTGCCTGCCACGATAATAATATAAAAATACTTAAAAATGGGCATTCAAACCCAACCATCAGAGATCTACTTAAATCACAACAATGACACATAATCTCAACATACACACATGCTTGAAAATTCCAAAAGGCACAGCGGTATTTTTTTTATCATGTCTTGCCTTGTAGTCTATCAATTTATATTTATTTACTGGTCGCGTGCCAAGACTTCGTTGTTGTTTTCTGTTTGTTCAATATGCATGTAAAGATTCGCATTCTGTATGATGCAGAAAGTAGATGAAGAGTAACCACAGGGAAACACACGGATTAATGGTGCCACTCTTGGACTTGTCACATACTTGCACCTTCTCATATCAATATCAAACATGCACACATCCACTAGACATATTTTCCCGCCTGGAAGTCATAAAATACTATATATCTATCTATCTTTTATTAAGACAAACCCGTTTGGAGGACTAAGACGCTAAAGTAAGCACGATTTTAAACCGTTAGTTTTTCTTTAAATAATTTTCAATAGTATAGCCTTAACCAAAAGTGATTTGCTAAATTGCATATTGAACCATTATGATAACGTTTTCTAAACTCTATGATTATTATTATTACATTACAGGTGTTTAAATTCCAAAAACTTATTTACACAGTCAAACTGGCGCCCAAGCGGCCTGGAAAGCATTATCAGAGTTAGTGACCTCCGCTAAAATGGATTTCAAAATATTTTACCAACGCGATGATCACATTCACAGCTTTTTAAAAAAGAAGACGGGGCTTGTATATAAGAGTGTGATGTCTTCTTCCTACGAATAAGATATATGATGATGATATGATCGTGTTAGTTGATTAAAGATTCGCATTCTTAAACGCACTCTGGAAGGGCTCTTAGAGGAAGACATAAATTAAGTGTTGGAGTCGAAACGATTTAATATCACTCTTTACTTGATGTACATCATAAAGTAAGGTTCTGTATGTAGATTAAGTACACAGAGACAATTGTGTCAATGAAGGTTAATTGTATGAACCAATTATACATTCATGAACTCTGCTTTTCTAATATAATCATATTAAATTATTTGAATGTGGTTGCGTAACAAGAATTTACTTTAATTGGACCTGGGAGTTCCAATATATTTTACATTGATAATGCAAATGAGATATTAACAAGATATTGTTTTAATCTGAGGTAATGACTTTAACTTAAATATCCGTCTTATATAATATATTGGTAAGACCATACAAGTAGTTGATTCGCTGTGACACTTTTGCTCAGTGAGAGTAAAACCATAAGGCCAACACAAATTATGTGGTTCCCATATCTTGCCATACAATACAAGTCAGTAGAAAACTTTTTAAAATACATTTAATTTTCGAGTACACATATTTGACAAAACATATTACCGCTTTTATAACTTTTATCCTATATACCGTAACAATGACAGTTAGAAGCTCAGGAACCAGTAATAAAGACAACTATTTAAAGACATACTAGTATTTAAACATGGATTGAAAACTTAATCGCAAGAACTATATCACATTACAATCCTTTAAAAATATGTTACAGTGTTGAATTATGAAAATGCAAATACCTACCGAATTGGCAAATAAAACACACATACAACCCCAAAACGCACGCACATGCATGCGCAAGCACGCACGCACGCATACTGGAAAATCAACATAGCTATAATTTCCACATAAGTAATGTGATACACACACAAACGTGAGATAAACAGCATGTCAAATATATATACAAATTTGAAGATAAGACTCAGTAAATAATCAAGATCAAAATTTAAAAAGACAATCAGGACTAACGTTTATTATATAAATATAAACAAAGCGAAACTCCAGTTGCGACAGCAGGAGAGAACTCAGATTAGTAGCCCGATGTCCTTTATTTATGGCAAGTAACCAATTTCAAAAAACTACACAGCACATCACAAAACACATAACAAAGTAAATAATGGCGCAAGTGTTAAAGTCATCATCGACCGACAAATATTTAACCTTGAAAGCGTGACTGTTAGCCACACATCAGTGACAGGTAAAAATGTTTTATCACAAGTACATATCTAGTTTACATTTAAGAAAATGTCAAATGACATCGTTTCCGTTTTCATGTGTTGCAATATTGAACGAAAATGTACTCGGAAGGAACAGACCTCCTCTAATATATGTGCAACGTAACCCTTTTAACAACTGATTTGATAGATTGCCGAAAAATCAGGTATAGTTTTCAATAGAGTACCTCTCTTATCTACCACTAATATAAAATCATTTAAAACATTCATGGATTGAAACGGTGATCCGGATCACCAAAACAATCCACAAATGTGTTTATTGGCCAACGTACCAGAACATTTCATGGAAATTTGTCATACTTTTTAATAACGCTGCTAACAGACAAACAATACAACGGAAACAAGAAAGTAACCTCTTGGCGAAGGATGATGAAAACAAACCTGTGTTATACTATTTTTATAATATGCGATACCGTGTTTTCCGTGTAATACAACCATTACGAATATGTCTATCATACACATTTGTAAAATAACATTTTGAGCCTTTTCATTGGCTGCATATTCTTTGACTGACCAATCGCATGACGTTATTTGGGTGAAATGACGTCGTCAACATGAAAAGACGTCACTTTTCGGATTTATAATTTTTCGTAAAATTATAAGGGTGTTTATTTCATTTAAAAGCATGTGATAAAAAAGATCTGACACTCGTTGTCGTTTCATACCATATTTTATTAACCAAGAAATTTGTTAGTCAGCTTGCCAAAGGCACATTTACTAACAACATTCTTGAACTCGTTTAATAAAATAAGGTTTGGAATGGCAACTCGTGTCTGATCCTATTTGTCCAAGCTTCTCTGACGGTGGCTCAATTGGGACTGACTTGTAACTCAATAAGCAACCAGGGAAGGATATCGTCTGTTTCCACAATCTGAAACAGTTTAGATATTTAATAGAACTGCATATATATCAAACAACCTATTTGTTAGTTACCTGTACGCAGATTTATCTGTTTGGGAATTACTGGAATCTCCCGATGGCAAGGCCTTTGACTACATTTACAACCGTCCTCAACAGGTGTACAGAAAATTCAGTCAGGATCTTACCGGGAATAGTGAGTATGCAAGGTATTTTGTCTTGATTTATACTCGTATTGAAATGCAATTTCGGTTTAGTATTACGAGTTAAATTCATAGTATACATGTATGTATATGCATTGTGCTAGTTATTTATATTTAAATGTATTAAAATGCGATTAAATACTAAACATATATGCATACATACTTCGGTGCGTGTGTGTGTAAGTAAGTTTATTCACACACATACACACATATACACATTAGTTCAAGGTACACAATGTTCACAATACAAACGGAAAACGTACTAGATTACCAAACACTGGCCAACCTTGAACTAAACTGGTTCGTTGATCCTTGCTGGGAGATGGTGTACCGCAATGACAAAGATGGCAATGCAGTTTTCGGATCTGTGACTGCAGTTTTGTCCGCAGTCCAAGCCGGTAACAGGATCAAGGTTCGCATCGACAACACATTTTACAAGGTGAGTCTAGTGATAGGGAAATATACGTATTAAGCGGTTTGGTGTGTATTGCTATAGGTTACATGTAATACGGTTATTATGCATTTAAAATATTTGCTTTCTACAAATTTTACTGTGGAGCAGATACAATGTACGTGTGGAAATTACTATAAGAAAGATATTTAAGCTTAGCGAAGGAAATTCAGTCATGTGTATCATGTATGCTTATGTTTGATTTTTGTATCATATTTAAGGCAAATGATATAACAATCGACGCAGACGACGTCGTTTCCGTACAAATACTTGAAAACATAGAATCAGACCTGCAGAACGCAACCTGGCACTGGCTTGTTGTGTCGTCGAATGGATCCGTCAAAAGTTTTCGCCGCGCTGTTAGTGGTTTCAACGGGATAGTTGAGAAATATGAAGAATCTAAGGAAGTGGCTTGGTTTAACGCTGGTCATCTGGCATTGTTCTTGGAGCAATGGTACGTGGAAATGATATGTATCTTTGTTGTGCAGTTAAATTTCTGCGTACGAATTCAAATAGGTCTGTCTGTCTAAATGTCTGACCGTCTGTCTGTCTGTCTGTCTGTCTGTCTGTCTGTCTGTCTGTCTGTCTGCCGGTCGGTCGGTCTATCTGGTTGATTGGATGCCTAGCTGGCTGGCTAATTGTCTGTCTGTCTGTCTATCTGTATGTCTGTCTGTCCGTCTACCTTGCTGGCTGGCTGTCTGTCTGCCTGTAGGTATGTTGGTCTGACGGTGTCAGTCTGGCATACTACTACTACTACTACTACTACTACTACTACTATACTACTACTACTACTACTACTCCTACTACTACTACTACTACTAATACTACTACTACTACTACTACTACTACCGGTAATCATAATAATAATAATAATAACAATTGTAAATACCACGAACGTTCTCTCTCTTACAACAGGCAGCGGAGATGGCCAGCAGATTGTGGAAAGTATCATCAACGGTCTCGACATCCGCTCTATGGATTTCATAAATGGTACCCAAATATATTACGAGGTGCGGTAATGAATAACATACGCATTAATATGCATGCGATTGCATGCATAATTTCGAAAATGTTAAGCGAATTCAACATATACTTATTAGCAAATATTATCAATTTATATAAAAAATCGAAAACAAAACACACACAAATTAAACTAAAATAGCAAAAATTACATTTATTCTTTATTTCAAATTAAATGGAATTTTTATTCGACGCTGTTTAAGGTGTAATGTGTCAATCGATTTTAATTTACAACCCTACATTATATATTTTTACTATCTTACAGGGAGATTGTTATTTAGTCTTACACCTTAGATTTTCCTACGACCGGGAACTGGTAGAACGTAACGGAGATCTATATCGTCGCGTTTCTTTCATGAACTTGTCAGGAAATTACGCGTTCTAGGACTGAAATGTCAAGACAACCACTCGTCCTCCGGTTTCTCAGAAGTAAGTGGAATACCTAGCGTGTGGTTAATTGGAATGTAGGCACTCGTGTGGATACAAGATTCTAGCATGTTCCTGACGCGTACACATAAACGACAAAACAAAGTCCTTCCTGAGCACCGTAATATTTAAAAATGTCAGATGGTTTCACGTTGAAATTGCTCACAATTTTTACGGATATATATTTACAATTTATAAACATACATTTTTTTGTTCTATCTGTATTGTATTATGTATTTACATAACATGTGAAAAGAATGCATATTGTTGTGTATCAAATGTATAATCTTAGTGCAAAGGTTTCTATGACTTGACCAATTCGTAAATGCATTTACTCTATATATGTATTATATGGATTGCTATTGCATGGCATGTAATTCGTACGAAAATGGAAATAAATATGTTGCCATCTGATCAGCTTGCTTGTTTACTTCATATGGTTGTTTGTGTTTATGTCAAATGTATGTACAATTGGTTTGTTGTTATCATGTATATTTCACTTTGAATGCATATACACAATGTTTGTCAAAAATGTGCGTTAAACTGCCAGCTAACAAGCAGACAAACCAATAAATAGACAAACCAACGCCAGCAAAACATAACCTCCATGGTAATGTAATGGTATTAACAGTATGGTGTAATATTGTAGAATCAACTATACCATGTGTATTTTAAGGTATGACACCCTCTTGCGAAACTGCTTATTTAATTTCTGTGAAACTGTTTGTTTCGCGTTAAAAATAAAAATTGTGTGTTTCAAATCATTAATAATTCGTGTTCGTGATATAATTCTTCAACGCATAAAAGTACATATGCAAGCATATATTGCATGAAGCGCAATTTCCTTATCGTTGGTTAGTTTACCATATAACATTTAAAAAAAGATAGTATTGCTTATTTTAAAACACACAACGCCTCATGAAGTTTAAATAATATGATAAAACTATTTAGGAATTGTGTATTAATATGGTCGTACTATAAGATGAAACAATGACTGATACTGGTCAAAGGTGTTATGTAGAGCAGCACAGTTGTGATCAAATTTGAACGTGCGTTCAGGGATGTTTAAGTATCGATTACACAAAAAGATCGTGTTCACGCTATGTTTTAAATCATAGAACACAATGCGTCGTATGTTATGCCACACCACCTTACAAACCAAATATAAACATATGAAATTGGTATTAACATCCTCCGGTACCTTGTTTATGGGAAAGTAGCTAATTGAAAATACAGCACAGTTCAATATGAACAGCAAGAGACAAACACACAATGCATATATGATCAAAACTTGGTCGCCTCGAAACGACAAATGCAAGGCGCCGATCCTCACACTTGACCCAGTAAACAATCATTATAATTCCTGAACAAGTAAAAAGTAAATACAAATTAACAATGAATGGCTACAATTCTGATTAAATAGTAATAGCAGATATGTCTGCATTCAATTGAATTACAGTTTTGTTACTCAATAGTTGACACGATGCCAGAGCAGCAGAATAGTAATTGTGGCACGACAAAATGAAACCAAATGAAACGTCCATATAATATTACAAATCAATATATTGATTTTATTAAAAATCGGAAAGTATGGATTTTCCTATACTCGCTTGATATATCTCGGCTTAAAAACGCACCAACGTTAATAAACTAGTACAGAACAATTGTACAAGTATATGGATATGAAGCAATAAATACTGCTAATCCATTTCCATTCTGAAAGTAAAACTACAATTACGACATAGATATTAATGAAATACATTTATTATTTAACAGATCACTGTATTATGATAACTATCAATCGATATTTCATTCCTAAAATAAAGTACTATATTATAATATTACAATACAATTATACCTGATGGCACAGGAAATAATATTGATGCCTCGATACTTTGGTCAATATTCGTTTAATAAGTAGCATTTGTTATAATGATGTAAATATGTTTCATGCACAACTTTAGTTTATGTTTATGTTCATATTTAATATTTAATGCAACAAATACAGCTAGCCACAAGCCAAACTGAGTCGTCGGACTTTCGAGTTGCAGGATTCTTGAGATTGTTGACGTCTTTCCTCGAGTCGCAAGACCTCGCGCGACACACATAATGTCTCCTGACAAATATTCATGCTAATTGTTTGGTTATTTCTTTTGCTGCACACACATTCGCTGGCTTTTTTCTGGTTTCCGCAATGACGACAATGTTCATGACCGAATCACTGATATGAATGTGTTTAAAAAAATTTGGGCTTATCAGGATGGCAATAATGCACCTTGCGAAGCCAAACAGATAGGAACGTTTATGAAACAGAACGTTGTAATACCATTCCAAGACCAATTACTATACTACAACAAATATTAAAACGGAATCTAATAATAATGTTCTATATAATATATATGGCTAAGTAACACAATATGTGGACATGTCTTACTGGGGTACATTAGCACATTGCATCGGAAATTTTACATAAGCGTAATACACAAATACCCGAGAACAAATTATTGTGAATTAATTATTAAATAATACGTAATAGGTAAAACAATTTATTATTTTAATGGCAATGCAATAATTCTGGAGGGTATACCAAACAAAATGACAGTATTGTCTTCTGAAACGGGACGGTAAACATCAGATAAAATAGTAACTAAATTCTAACTGGTATTCTTTTAACAGCAGCACACAAAACCAGATTAAATATTTGAGTGTTCGATTATTTGCACGATGATCAGTTCACAGTGCGTCATCGACGGTTTGCTTAAAATATTGTATTACAAGCTTTTCACGAGTTTTCAGATGTTAGAAAACTATCACAACAATTACATGTACGTACATAGCGCGGTTATCCTGCCTAGTAGTAAGTCAGGCATACATGGCCTAAACATTATTTCTGACGCGACGCGCGTCAACTAAGAGTATCGAATTGACGCAGAAGCTCTGTCTTGCACGGACGTACAAAACGCAGAATCACGCAGTGCTACGCGGGACCTATGTCAAGTGAACTTATGGCATTTTGAATGTCGGAATTCTCTAAGATAACGTAGGACATGACATACGATGTCCTCCGGCCTACCTATGTTAACACAAAGACTATGCAATAATTTTGCCTTCTGCCCAAAGGTTTTGTGTTAAAAAAACATATGATTTTCATTTCTGATACAACACACGACTTTCCAAAAATACAAAGGAACACGCCAAACTAATATATTAATAACTACGATTTCATTATCATTATACGATGCCTACAATAAACACATTTTAAATACTTTAAAACAAGTATTTATGTAGCCTTGCGCGTGAATGATGCACTTCATATGAAAGGGTCCGTTTTTCCACTACGATGTACTGGTTCGATCATACTACAATTTGACTGCGTTTTGAATATAACTCTTTTCATAAATGTCAGAATTCATTTACCATTTCTCTCCCCAGATATGTTATGAGATTAACATTTTCTTACAGGAAAGACATATATGTCGCATACAGCACTTAGTTTTATAACATCGTCGCAAATTCAGACTTTGTAAATATTGTTTACATTGCAGTGTCATTGCAAGTTATCGTTTCTAACTGTTTCAAGTCGTTCGCTTTAAAGTTACAACTAGACATGTGTACTGGTATAGACAAAAAAGTATCGAACGAAACGTCTAAATAGAGTATTACTATAATGTATGGGCAAATCTTGACGGGATGGCCTGGTCCCCCGCCTCAAGAAGAACTTAACCTGCACACCCGAAACATTTAAACACATATAAGCGTTTACAATTTAAATAAATAACTTAAGTTTCTAGCAAGTACAAGACCATCAGTCAGTTATTTTGCGTACATTATTTTAGAGACAAACGCCGTTACGTGAGTGGGAACTCGGCCATCGACGAATATTCGACCCGCAGTAGCAGTGTTACAATATCTGGTGCCGATTATGTCAATGCGGATAAGTTTTTGAACTTAGTTGATTCTGTTCATGTTAATTGTCAGTAATTATACTAGAGATTTAGGAGAACACATTGCAGTACATGTGAAAACAATGAAAAAGGGCAGACTTACATATTATGTAAGTATTTCCCTATCGGTTATGTTGTACCAGTCAAAGTAAAACTTCCTTTTTATAATGAAGAAAACCATATCGCTCTAGATAATGCGAACTTTGTTGAGTTTGTCATACACACGGTCGTATGCTTGAGTAATATGCATTTGAAATCACTCTGATGCACTTACGGCAAATACATTATCCGTGGCGATAACTTTTTTTATTAGAAGCGACTATTTATTGATGTGGGGTTTGTTGTGTTAAAATTCGAATAGAAATAAAAGAAGAATACGAGTAAAAACTGACAGCGTGACTATCATTGAGAAAAGGCAATATATACAACGATTTGCATATTTGTTAATTTTACTTGGTGTGACCACATTCAGTTTGTCTGGATATTGTCTGGCTTTGTAAACCTAAACAAAATGTTGCAAATACACTCAGTACGGCAGTTGAGTAGTTTGGTTATAATCGTAGAAAGTTAGAAAGTTGTTATTCCTATTTATTGTTTAATTAAAATACTGTTAGGTTCTGACTAATTTATTGCTTTTTGTCGTTTCTTTTCGATTATTGTTAAAAGTGATGCCATGTTCCTTAAAAACAAAGGATATTTAATGATCAGGGTAAACAAACAGGGTCCATTTTAGTGGTCTGATCGCTGTAATGGTAAAAATGATAACAATTAGTTGTGTTGTCAAATGAGTATATTATTTCCTCCAACATAGGAGAGCGTAACAGATATGTATAGTTACAAGGATGTTGATGATAATAAAACACACAAATAAAACACATAAGTATGTATCTGTCTGTGTACACACAATATAACAACAAAATATTATCTCATTAAGTTGTCATATACTTGTCTCTACCGCCATTCTTCTTGCGTTCATAGATATTGCATAAAAATGTTAACTAAACTCTATGATAAAGTTCAGGTTCAGTAACTGATGTAGTGTCTGCGCATGCAGCATCACCAACTATCGCCTGCTCTATTTCTTCACACTGTCGGCATAAAGACTTTTCACGGACTTTAAAGTTGTTGTAAAGTCTCGTGAAGTAATATTAATGCGAATAAAAGGCACTTGTTAAACTAACCCCTTGTCTGCATAATACAAACGCACTTCTCATCTTAATGAATCGTTCAACAGCTAACATGTACAAGAGTTTCTTTGTAAATTCATTATCATAAAAGTTTACCCATATCGTTTATAGTTTGCCTTGGTCTGAATACAATGCTCAAGAAACTCTCTACATTCCTCTACGTTTCTAAAACATACACATTCAATTTAAAATGTAATACTTGTTTCCAGTAGATAGTTCAATCCATAAATATACACAAGTATAAGGTTGTTGCTTTATGTCAATTTTGTAATCTTGTTGTAACAATATACACTGAACAAAAGTTAAAACGCATCAATTGGAAATTGTTGTCGTTTCTTTTTTTGTTTAAGAATTTCAGCAGCGCCGTTCCAATATTTTTGTATGGACACATGCATGTATAACTTAAATAATCATAGCTGACATTTCAAGCTGAAATTCCTATAAATAGAGAAAATACAACAATGTCCAACTATTTCTATTTGGTGGCTTATAACGTTTGTTTAGTGTACAATGATCTACCCAAGTGCACTTTGACATATCAACATATCCTAGTTGAGAACATATGCGTTCTAACTGAAGTGAAATGTGGCCTGATTATCAAATAATCAATATTTTGTTTCATATAGTATATAACTAAAGTAAACACATGATTGCATATACAAACATATAATGACAATGAACTCGTATTTAAAAAAAACTCACACCCAAATGGTAACATCAGCGCTCTGAAGCATATTGCATACTGAGACATTGTTTGTAATTAATACTCGCCTGTACAATAAATGCATCAAAACAAAGAGATCCTATTACATACTTCTGCCTGCTGTCCAGAAAAGATCTGTAACTGTCTACAATGTTAAGGTCTCGTGTGCTCCAACCGCTGTAAATATAACACAAAACTAATAATGTTGATGAACTTAATATATGATCAGTATATACCATATTGTTCTTTTACGAAAACTTTAACAAAAATGCCGTTACATCTTTACTTGGTTTATCTTCAAAGTTTCAGCGTCATTCTTCGTGACTTGTATAGAATAGAATGTTTGCAGCTAGGAGGCAATAATTACTAATTGCTATAGTATTTCTTCAACAAAAGTTAAACAAAACGTATCACAACGTGTTCTGCATAATGTACATAAAAACGCTTATCTTGTCTCATTTATACATTCATAAATGCGTTAAAAATGACATATCTTTCAGCAAGACTTCGTCGTTCTTGTATTTGACTTTCAATACGTTTCCATTCATCCAGCAGCGAAGTGGCCGTTGTCCTCCATTCTTCTCTACAAAGGGTTCACGAATCACTGTTTATCATTTACATAACAAGTTTAATACGATGTATATGCTTTATCTGTGTTACTGAATCAATTGTGTCACACATGTATAGAGTGTATAAGTAATATATACTTGTACATGTAGCCTGTGACACTATGGACCTAACGTTGACGAACATAACAATAATAGTGTTTATTTTAGGACTAACGTTTGTCGATGTGATTTGCACCTGTAATGTATTGGTTTCCCAAAAATATCTGTCAATTTACTGATACATTTTGATACCAGAGCTTTTACTGATACGGCACGAACTCATGATTAATACTAAACTATGTGCCCTAAACTCTGTGGTGAACTGTCTTACCAGGAGTAATATTGATACAAGTAATGTTGTTTGTTTTCGTTAATCAAGACAATTCTGACGTTTCGTGTTATCCCTAAAGAAAATGTATTGAAATACATGTAAATATTATTTATGTAAAGTTTAATGGTTACAAAATTCGAACTGGATGGAAAGTTGATATTGATTTACGAACTATAAAAAGAAGGCTTCAAGTATCTCTCTATAACAGTACTACCTCATTATATCTTCCTTTTCGTCGGAAACCTCTTTTCTTACTGTGTCTTCAGGCCAATTCCCAGATAGGAACTTATCACTTAATATATATGAAATTGAATACATATACGTAAAATTGTGGCATTACATGTATGTTATTTTAAGACGATTTTGTTTTATTTGAAATAAAAACAAAATATTGTTTTCTACACGTGATTGATAATGGGATGAAAATAAATCACGCATTTAGACAACTAAAGGTGAAAACAAGAACGGGAACGGGAACACTTGGTTTGCACATCTGGTTATATGCTAGATACTGTTGTTAAAAAATAAAGCGTTTCCAATACGGATGAAGGTGACCATGTGAGTGCGTCTCCCAGCTGTTATATTCAATTAACTTAACGGGACTGTGTCTACGATAAAGAGCTTCTATAACAAAGTAAATGGTTTTAATTATATAATTATAAAAATGCCTATACACAGGCGTCCAACTAAAATTAAAGAATACATACTATACTACATTTTGATCAAATCAAATATACAAATGCTATAAAAACAAAACAAGAACTGGATTGTATCACAATCAAGGCATAAAACGCATAAAACCTATCAAGACACAAACATGACAATTAATATCGTTCTAAATAGAAACGCCGTTTGTGAACGCAATTGAAACGATGTAAAAATGTAGAGGACATGGGTTAAACAAACAAGACCTAAAGGTTTTATTCTCAGAATGCGTTTACCCATTTCCTTATCAACTTGTACCTATAAGTTTATCATATTCCAAGTGTATATTTTAATACAATTTATATTATGATATTATCCGTATAAGGTCCTTTTCGAAGAAATAGTCCCTTTATAAACGGTTAATTACCAGTCCTGTTTCCACTGGTCTTCCATCCGATGAAACTCTTTTCGAGCGTCTTCAAGATTTTGACCGTGTTCTTCTATTGTGTGCAGTAAACCTTGACTATCAGAGCTCCTGAAAAATAATAGCTGTAAAATACAAAACTTATCCAAAAATACATGTGTACAACATGCAGTACATAAAAGGAAAGTATATCCCATCCATGTATAGCCATTAAAATCATTTTTGCAATTTAACATCGAGACAAATACAAACGCAACAGAATGAAATGTTTCCTTTTAACTGATGATAAGTAGTATCCATGCATTATAACCGACACACGGTATTAGAAGTGTAATCGTACTTTTTAATTGATTGGACATAGCTTATTAATTTTGACTAAATACATGAAAAAATGAACCTTTATCATTGGATTACAAAATATTTGTAAAACGCTTAAGCCTCAGTCACACCTTCCCGATTATGGCTCCCGACAGCGTCCCGACAGCGCCACGATACAAATAATAACAAAGTCGGAAATATCGCGACGCTGTCGGAACGCTGTCGCGAGCTGTCTGGACGATTTCGAGACGCTGTCCTGAGAATCGGGAATCATCGGGACACGCTCGGCGTTATCGACCAATCACTCCCGACAGATAAAGTTGTCCCTTAAAGCCTCAGTCACATATTCCCGATTTTTCCTGCCGTTCTTAAGCCGACAGCGTCCCAAATCAGATATTTCAATAATCTGAGATTCGGGGCTCAAAATTCAATTTTTGATCCAAAGACCGAATATGGACAGGTCACGACAGCGTCTCGACAGAGTACCGACAGAGTCCCGATTTTTCCGACTGCGATCCGACAGAGTCCCGACAGTGTCCCGATAGCTCCCGTCAGCGTCCCGACAGCATCCCGGCATTCCCGACTTTTTCTATTAATTGCATCGTAGCGCTGTCTGGGCGCTGTCAGGAGCCATAATCGGGAAGCATAAATGGTGGTCAGTCAAAGCTCTGTCGATGAATGACAAACGCACACAAACACGCATAACACACACGAGATATACACCAGACGTGATATATGTATATCATTTCCGTTCTGCCGGTTATTGTCCCGACAACGTCCCGACACCGTCCCGACTTTGTCCGATACAGCCCAATCTATCCCGAGAGAGTCCCGTCTATACAAATTCAGCTGAGTCTCCCGAATGTTACGAGAAACCTTTACTGTCGGGAGTGCTTGGCCGATCACGCCGAACGTGTCCCGATGATTCCCGAATGTCAGGACAGCGTTCCAAAAGAGTCCAGACAGCTTCCGACACCGTCCCGTCACCGTCCCGATATTCCAGGTTTTTTTATTATCCGGATCGTAGCGCTGTCAGGACGCTGTCAGGAGACATAATCGGGAATGTGTGACTGATTCTTTACATTCGGTAGAATCAGCCGAATTTGTATAGTCGGGACTCTGTCGGGATAGATTCGGCAATATCGGATCATATTCGGGACAGTGTCGAAACGCTGGCGGGACAATATCCGGTAGAACGGGAATGATAAAGAATACAAATTATATATACATTTATCACGTCTGTTGTATAGCGTGTGTGTTGTGCGTGTTTATGTGTGTGTGTCATTCATGTACAGGACTTTGACCGGTCCACCATCAATGCTTCCCGATTATGGCTCCTGACAGCGTTCCGACAGCGCTACGATACAAATACAAATAATAAAAACGTCTGGAATGTCGGAATACAATCGGGACGCTGGGGGGGACACTTTCGGATCGCATTCGGAAACATCGGGATGCTGCCGGGACTCTGTCGAGACTTTGTCAAGACGCTGTCGGGACACTGCCGGGATATATTTGATCTTTTGAAACAAAAAATGAATTTCGAGCCCCGAATATCATAATCTTGTCTCGACTTTTGACAGATTTGATTCGGGAATGTATGACTGAGGCTTAACTTTTAACTTATTGTATTCCTAATAAACACACAAGCTGATACAGCTCTAGACATGTGCTTACGACTTTTCGACTGTTGCATTCATATGGTTTACAATCTGCAATTTCTTTTCCGCCAAAGATGTCCGGACATTTTTTACAATATTGTCGAACTCATGGGCACTCTTTGTGATCTCCTCTTCAGCGTTGTTTCTATAAATAATCGTAGCATTATTCCTTGCCCAGTCATAATGAGCATTTTTCTTCATTTCTGTACAAAGTACACGATACGGGATAACTATAAAATACAATTAGTAAGAACGATATTACATTGCTTCCGTAATGGTTTCTTTGGTGTGTTCTGTTTCCGATTATTCGCTGTTTCTTCGTTTAGCATTTGAATGTTGTTCTCGAGTTCTTTCGCTTCTTGAGCCTAAATTTTCTTTAAAGACGACCTGCGGCGAATAAATGGATGCATCATAATATTAACATATGCATGTTTAATAATAATGTATGAAATGGAAACCTTCTGCTAGTTATATTAATATTAAATAATTTACATGGAAGCCATTTATCCGGAGTGCTGTAATATCTGGTATTATGCCGCTTTAAAACTTAAAAGTTACCATTCTTTTAATGTCAGATTAAAACATTATGTTTTTCAAAGGACATCCAACATATTAAAACTGTATTATTTAAGTATCAAAATGATTATTTATATCGTTAAAATGGGTATAAACATCAAGCTGGAAATACTATTTAGATGTCACGAACAACATACATTTTGACGTCTAAGTCACTCAGCTTCTTCTGGTACGCTCGTTGTTTCTCATCCAGATCGTTTCGTAGAGTTTTGAATTTATCTTCATATAAACCTTTCTCTTCTGGTGAGCGGTTACATATTTACAGTCTGAAACTAACAATACGATCACCCAGACAAACTATTTGGAGCTTAGCTAATTATACGAATTCTTATTCTTTCGATATCCAATTTATCCAATTAAGGTTTGCATTTGTCCAACCACATTCGTATAGTAGCACATATAGGTTTACGTTCTTACGTATAAAACAAATATGTGCATGCGGCCACAACTATTTAAATACACCACGAACTGCAATTGTGACAATATAAACACCAGCGTTAATAGAAATATAGCTTTTTTCCCACTACATAACAACCGTAATTACTTTTATTATAACACATGCATATTGTTGACATATTCACCTTGTTGAATCATTAGATCATAACATTTCTTCACTATTTTTGTTTTTCATTTTAAATTCCTGAATGTGTACTCTAATTGTATGTAAAAGTGTATGTTCATAATAATTACTGCATATTGTATAAAAAAAACACTTGCAAACAATCTAAATCGGGTGTGTATGTTATTATTCTGAATTTTATCATTATCAGACAGCAAACAGTCTGTAGTGAAACCTGAATCACAGGTTTTTCTTGTGCCGCTTTGAGAAAATCATTGTAATATAGTTATATAATTATATTACATCGACGGCAACATAATACATTTGTCCATGCAATTTTCAGAAAAACCTTTCAATTTACTCTACTTTCCTTTTCTATTTGTTTGCAAAAGTGCTTGTCGTACATACTATGCTAAATGTGTACGTGCAAATCATTTTAAGATTTTTGAAAAATATTTTTTAGTTAATTTGCAACATTAAAATGTTTTATACATGGTACTAACAACAGACACGGTTACAATTGCCAACACGTACTTATATACAATGATATTGTATACTTACAAGTCACATTAACCGGTCTTAAATCCGATAATATTTTCCGCGTGTAAATCGAAAAGCGTCGATACAAGTAATTGCATAAACAAGACACTCAGATTACATTGATAGTGTGTTTTGCAAAGGCAATCAATACGCGGCGCACTTGATTAACACTGACAACGTCCCTCCAGAAATAATAACTGTAAACGCAGACATCGACAAGACATTAACATTGGCTCTTTGTAGTTCGTTATTTCCACGTCTCGTGCATCGCTTCAACTGATTGTTCGTAGAAGGTAAGTGCGTCGCATTTGCATTTGTCTTTTAAACGTAAATATTGGCATGTTCCAGACCAGATTTATGTTCGCCTAGTTATGTCCTAACGTATATTACTATAATTCTAAAAAAGCAGTCAGTTCATACTTAATATAGTGCGATATATAAATTTACGGCGATGTTGAAACAACTATTCATACGTTTCCACTAGTGACTGTGTTATTTAACCCGATGAAGTTTTGTCATATTTTGTCTACTTTCGATTTCTATTCTGTATCGTTATGTAAAATGGTTTTGTAAAGACAGTATGGTTTTGTTTTAAAGACAGAAGTAAATTCTGACTGAGAAAGCGCTTTATATTAAATAATCTCTTTATAACTGCAATTATAATTCGACGAGAGGCGCGGCTAAAAAGGTAAGCAAAATCTTTCGAAAGGAAGAACACGACCTGTCTATCAACATACACATTTTTGTAACATTTGACAATTGGTAATTCGATCTACTATTATGTGTAACTGACGTTTTCTTTTGTATTATTTGCGTGTTTTATTGTATTTGAGTTTATTAAATATTCTATTTTTTTGAGACAAACGACATAAGTTTTCTAGTCGTCTGATACGTAAACAAAGAGATTATGTGTGTGAGGGCGATAAATCATGGATGCTCCACGTGAAGGTAAAGATTGTACAAACGATCATTGCAAAAACGGAAATCGAATTGTGGACCTTATTTTTAATGTAACAAACCACTACATCTGAGGTTAAGTGTCTATATAAAGGCAAAGGGAATTCGTTCCACCATGCTATGCATTGTTATTATTGCTTTATATACTTCCTACAATTTCTTATTTGAAACGATTTGAATCAGACTATGAGCTAATTCCATAACTAGAAACCCGACACAACCAAATTTGAGTTAAACAAATGTCGAAGTTAATTATACCATTTCAGCAACTTACTATAAGATAAGCATGAGCATAGCTACCATTCCAATCTATCAAAACCCCATAAACATATGAAACCAGGCGTTTACTACTTTAAATACGCTCGCATTTTGAAGATACAATAAAACGTGTACTATTTACAAGTATTTCATGCACAAAACGTTCATAACACATTTGAATGTTATATACTATGCAGGCTTGTGTGTAACAGCCTGTTGCATACCGGAAAAATAATACGAATATACAACGTTGACTGATCTTTAAGATACATATTATATTTTGAATACACATGCAATCAATATTCTACATGCACGTCAGTTCTGGTTCCACATAATTACCACAGCAGGCAAACGAAAGACAGTTTTAATCCTTGTTTCGCCGCTTTATCAAGAATGTTAAATGCAAATCTGAAATCTACGTATAACAAAAAAAATGCATGTTTTATGTTAGCATGTACAGTACGCGCCACGCGAAACCCACAAAGTTCGCGAAATGCGACGAGCCCATTTGATCGCGAAGCGCAGATCGCTCGCTCGCGATGTCACGAAATTTCGCTAATTCTCGCGACGAAAATTCGCTCTTTCGTGGCGAATAATTTTGTCCCGCCACGAATCGTGACGAAAAAATAATTAGTAAAATGTACACATGTACGCAATATTTTCACTTAGCGGTGAATAAATAATTCGTGTTAGAAAACTGTACGGAATTGATATTTAAATGTATTCCTTTGAATTATATTAGCTACAAAAGCATTCAAATTAAGATGTGGCATTTGTTGCAGAAGATTTAAAATATAAAAGAAATACACTTTTTATTGTGTACACGAAAAAACAACATTCAAAATAAACGTAATATTGTTCGTGTGAAATTTCGAAAAGATGAATGAAAGCGCAAATATAATTATGTGCTAATTGACAAGAATATCTTCTAAGACATACCTTCACTGTTTGGTTTTTAACGCAAATTAATTAGAATCAATACAGTGTTTATTGACAAACAAAAACGATAGTTGCAAGAGGTGTTTGCTCCCTTTAAGCTTTCACGACCCCTGCCATTTTAAACAATTAAGAACCGCTATCGCAGATAAGTCCACAGTCGTACAACATGTGCCTCCGGGTCGGTAATTGACACTGATTAGCGATAAGATAGTGCGGATTAACGACACAGGAAGACTTTTTGAATATATATTTTCTTCAACAAACACCCGCGCTGTCAACGCGAATAATCGAATATTCAATGTATTACCAGTTAACCGCCTTAATAATCGGAGAACTGGATATTCGTTGCCATCTTTAAAAAAAAAACTTTTAGTATTATGATAAAAAGACTGAATAAACTATTGCTATGTACTTCTGTCTTATGTAGGCTATATGTAGCTTCATTATCATTCGAAATGTGAACTGGAATTTTAAATGACTATTAGAAAAAAAAAGAAGATAAATCCCAAAATACATAAACATAAATAAAAACAATTTAGATGCCACGATCAGTTTGTTTGCTATATTGACACGTCAGTTAACACATTAATGGCCTGTATACACAACATGTGAAAACATAGAAAGGTAGCTAGTCAGCACGCACTTACCCCCACCCGTCATCGGGAATCGGTAGTCTGCAGAACAAATTTTGTTTTCTTTAGCAAACACCAAATTTAGAAGAGGCTACAATAACCGTTGTGATGGTTTTCGTTTGATATACATGTGTATTTACATTTATTTTGTTAACCGATGAGTAAACAATACGTAGATTTTATAATAAAAAAAAACATGTTACAATGAAACCATATGTTTCAAATAATTATAGACACTTACGTGTATATAACCACTTTCAACACAACTCAAGTACATGATTATTATAAAATATCGTGTCAATACGTCGGTGATTTGCATCTTTATGACGATTATAAATACGATAAAATTGAATATGCTGGTGCACGTGTGAGGATGACATATAAGTACATGTAAACAACTAATCTGAATGAATATTTTAAAAGAAGGAATGTTTGAAATAATCGCGCCCATGAAGAATAAGATAATTATTATAATGCGTTTTTATAATCATCACAAGAACCCTCTATACACATTCACATAACAATCGAAACAATTAATTAACGATTAACTAATAAATCATTTAAATTGACATCAGTTAATATTATTGTAAAAGTGACATCAAATTCAAATTAAGCGAATTCGTGAAATGTGGCATATACGTTAAAGGGGTGATTATTTGTATTGAACAAAAGAACAATCAGTGATTTATCATTTTAAGTTAATTTTAATGATTATTGTTCGAATTGTAAATGTTAACTTAAACGTATATACACACTATATGAATTCAGTGTTACTTTTATATGCGTTTTCAATGTTTTCTTTGATTAATACTGTAAAATAATAATGCTTTATTATATAATTATTTATTAATTAATCGTAATATGAAGAATACAAAATAAATATATCTACATTTAACATACACTGTGCGACACACAATTTAGAATGTTGCGAAAAGACAGTAAAAAGTGTACAACTCTTAATTTTTAAAGAGCAGAGGCACATATACATGTCAAATTGCCGCGAATCGCGACGAAATTTCGTGACATATTCGTCGCGAAATCTCGCGCTGTGGCCGCCCGCTATATTTCGCGAATCGTCGCGAACTTTCGTGACGTCGCTTCGCGAATATTGATCGAAGGCTCGTCACGACAGCGCGAATTCTGCGGGTTTCGCGTGGCACGTACTGTACATGAACATTAATATTATGAGTTTATGATTGATGAAAATGCAAATACGGTCAATATAGTGGTAATAAATAACATGCAACAAAATTACTGATGCTGGTGGTTGAGAATTGCACCGGTTTTCAAGCTTTGTATTATTGTTTATAAATTGTTAGATGTACTATTCATCTTGTTGATTAGCTATGTATTGTTAATCTCATAAGTAGGCAACATACGCCTAGCGGTATAATTATATGAGATTGTGCAAGTAGTTTCAAAATTTTAAACGTGTAACTAAAATATATAATGACTTAAAGGGGCTGTAACTTTAGCAAACATGTTTCAAATATCACAGTCATAAAACACTTGAAATAAAATTTGACTTCAGTGAACATAAATATAAATATCAGATAACTAGAAAACATTCAAATTGCAAATAAAGTTATATCTTATAATACTCGTATAATAATTAAGTTCATTAAGAACGCGTTGTAGCTATCTTAGTTTGTGTTTAGTTGTCATACTTGTAGAAGAAACAAAGACACGCCTGAAGATGGAAGAGAGTATACTAACAAACCACCGAGATGATGAGACATTTATAGATATAGAAAATCTTATGTAAGTTATTATAGACGTTTTAGTAGGTAAAGTAGGTCAGCTCTAAGTACAACATTATACACTAAGTAACTCTGATGTTACATAAATATGAATACCTGGAGAAATGTCGTTTATATAAATATAATAAATAATTTTAAAAAAATCAATAATAAATGTGACAAATAAAACGTGATAAATGATAATAATTATTGCCTGCAATCGGTCGATAATTAATTATATTAGACATTTTAGTTCAATAGTTTCAAAAGGCGAGCTATTGCCGTCACCCTGAAGACTGCGCCTGCGTCAGTGTCTGCGTTAGTTCATGTTTATGTCCCCGAAGAAGGGCATATTAAAATCGAACCGTCCGTCCGTGCATCCGTCCGTTAGTGCGTCCAAACAAGGTTAAAGTTTTTTATCATGTCAAATATTTTGAATATTATCAACTGTATTTACTTGAAAATTGAAATACTTCTTTGCTATCAATTGATCCACCAGGAAAAGTAACTCCCATAACTATGTGTTGTATTTTGACATATTAATGCCTCCGTTTTTAACTTAGAAAAGTTGTTTTTGTTGTTGTTTCTTTTAAAGTGTTTTTCTTCAGAGCAGCCATTTTGACTGAAAATAATTAAGTTTACATTTTTCATTCACTTTTATTTACAAAGATTAATTTTGGTGTCAAAGTTCGCACTTACTGACAGTGCATTCGGTGGCATATGTCACCTGATAGTGACATCACTGGTTTGGTTGAGTTGTTCAGTTAAGTGTTTTTGGTTAAGTTTTTTTTTTATCAGAGTCCATTTCTCAAAAACTATCAAAGGTATCCATTTGGACCATTTTAATACTGTTCACTATCAAAAGATACTCCATTACAACAAGGCAGGTAATCCTGTGATTTGTATTTCCAGCGTTATTTGCCCTTTTTTAGACTTACAACTGGGCATATTTTGACAATTGTTGATAAAGAAAAAAATTCTCAATAACTATCAAGACATTAACATTAAACTCAAGGTACTTGTTTATGGTGCTGACACCATGCTGCAGACAAGAGGACGTACCTCTGTTAAGGATTTTATTACCCTTTTTTTTCACCTTACAATTTAGGTCACATTTCTCAATATCTAGATTGAGGTATTGACTTGAGACTCAATGTTATTCTGTATACATGAGGAGGTAACTCTATAATGGATTTTGCTTGAGTAATTGCCTTTATTTTTTAACTTTGAAATTTTGCTTTAGGTCAAATTTTACAATATCTATAAGAGGTTTTGACTTGAAACACAACATACTTGATCACAGTTATGAACCCATTCTATGGACAAAATGAGGTAACTAGATCAAGGATTTGAGTGAAGTTATGGCCTTTTTTTGCTTTATTGACTTGCATTTAATACTCTATGACAGTGATAAACTTATTATATAAACAAAAGCAAGTTCTATCAAATATGAGAAAGTCGAGCTCCAGAACCCGTAGGCGGTGCTATTGTTTGAAGTATTCTTGAAAAATACAATACTGCTCTTCATTGAATTACATATGTACAGGTATGCACACAGAGTAGTTATTATTTTGCAGCCAAAAGCTGAACGATACAGTTGCCTACTACAAAGTACAGACAGACACTCGTAAAGCTGTACACCAAAAGCTGCAACAAAATGCAGAGGAACAGATTAAACGCATTCAGAACAATATGTAAGCTTTTCATGGTTCTTTCGCTGTTTAACAAATAATTGATATTTTTCCCAAAGCCAACCATATACATTTATTTTCAAATGCGATTTCAGAAAGAACTTAGAGAGTAAATTTGATAAAGACAAACAATTAAGGACGGACCAGTTTTCGAAGAATGTACGAATGAACCAACAAACCAAACTAGAGGTTGAACAAAACGCACAACGTTTCGCAAAAGAATTGTAAGTAATTATTGTATCTAATGTATGTATGAATGAATGTATGTATGTATGTATGTATGTATGAATGTATGAATGTATGAATGTATGTATGTATGTATGTATGTATGTATGTATGTATGTATGTATGTATGTATGTATGTATGTATGTATGTATGTATGTATGTATGTATGTATGTATGTATGTATGTATGTATGTATGTTTGTATGTATGTATGTATGTATGTATGTATGTATGTATGTATGTATGTATGTATGTATGTATGTATGTATGCATGCATGCATGCATGCATGCATGCATGTATGTATGTATGTATGTATGTATGTATGTATGTATGTATGTATGTATGTATGTATGTATGTATGCATGTATGCATGCATGTATTTATGTATGCATGCATGCATGTATGCATGTATATATGTATGTATTATATAGTATTGCAGGTTTGTTAATTTGTTTTTGCGCAAGATGATGAAGAAAATGTTAATTGTTAAAATATATTACAGGCATGATGTAAAATTGCATTACTCTACTGAGACGAAAAAGCAATTAGAAGCTATTTCAGCTCTTAAGAACGAAACAGAGCACATGATAAGAATACTAGAAAATCAATTTAAAGAAGGATACGCTCCTCTTCAAGAAGAATGGTATGGGCAAGTAGTTAATCAACATTTGTTTAAGACGATTTCAATAACTTTCATACAGAAGCAGTTTTACGGAGAAAAAAGAGGTTATTTAGCAATTTCTGCACTGATACTATATTAGCATTTATCGATTTAAAACGTGTTTTTCCTTGGCATTTTTCAATGCACACATGAATGATTATCGAAATTCTAGTTTTTTGTTTCAATTTGAAATGACCAGAATGGTTCAGTATAACATTTTTTTTATCTTATGGCTCTAAAAGTATACAATGATAAAACGTTGTGTCATAAACCTGAAACGATCGCGTTCATGTCTTAACATCAAAATATTAGGATAGTATGGCTAAAATTGGGTTACATGTATACACATGTTATTTCCAGTGAGCAAATGTTGTGTATCTTACATAAATAACACAAACACATACTCGATAACGTACAAATGTCAGTTAGAATTTAGTTGGTTTATACAACATGTCGACGTTGTCTCACATAAAATAATCCGAGTTGAGCGTTAACATGATTAGGTATTATTTTGACGCTATGCTCAAAACATGTGTAATAGTTAAAACAATGTGAATCAGTGATATAATGTAACATGTATTACATTTCTGTTACACTGCGCGATGAAACGGCAGTGAATAAGTACCATAGGGTTGCTTCAAAATCTTATAAAAGGAACGTTTTTATATTGTTTGTAACATGCAGCACCTTCAACCCGATATCAGTAACATATGCATATTTTTTGGCTTTCTAAAACATTATGTTTGTGAATATGGTACATTATGTACCAACAAATTAAAACAAATCAATGGATTATAAGAAGAACAAAGCCAGCCAAAATCGATGTTAATATAATATTAGAATGTGTGTGCGAGTTTGAGTTTGCTAACTTATCATCTTACAGTATGTATCGTAGTTGATTTACATATCAGGAAAGATATGAATCTGGAAGCATGGTCTAAACTTCGTCAACAGCAACAACTACTCGAGGACATTAAAGGTGACAATCAATTTAGAAAAGACCGCCTGAAATCGTTCATGTGAGTTCAAACAAGTAAATAGTGTTTTCAATAAAAGATACAATGTACATTGTACATATTCACAACAAAACAATTAAATCGCGTAATAATTCATAATATAGCGTCGGTATAAGATTCATGACAGGAAAATACGATGTGATTGTTATCCCTGTTCATACAAACACATTTTGTATTGCGATTCCGCTAGATTGTTAGTAAATTATAAATTAAACGTGTAAATTATTATATGTTTAAAGACTCGCTTGCGTTCAAGTTTGACACCAGATAATTAAATGCATACACTTAAAGTTGTCTGAATAAAAGAACAAGTTTTTAAAGTTGAATGCTTTTATTCAACAGATATAGTAAGAAATACAAGTATTTTGATAATCACTTGTAATATGTAAAAAAAATAACAATGTAAGCCATTGTACATGTTATTAAATTCACTTATTTTACAAGAATTGCATAACCGGAATGAATGCTTGCATATATTTTAGTATTTGTTTAATTTCGCAGAGGATATCGCTTTATAAGCCGTAACTTATTTAATTGTATTGTGTTTCGTGCTTTATTTTTATTTCGTTTTGTGTAACTGTTGAGTACTACACAAATAATAACTTACCTGTGGATATATTCCTTGTTAAATGCTTGGTAAAACGTTGTTTAATGTTCAATATGATTGTAGTATTAAGGTAGAAGAAGACGTCAGAAATTCGCTCGAATCTATAAAGGCAGACAGTGCACAGCTGCAACGAAGTTTGGAGAAGCAAATTCAAGAAATCAATACCAGAATGCAAGTATTGTATGTAATTTAGAATTGAACATAATTTATTTTCCTAACCACATTTTTTTTCCATTTTGGTGATTGTAACGCTGCCATTTTAGGTCGGATTGTGAGGCTGAAATTTCCAATGAAAATATTCGGCTCGAGGAGGCAAATGAAAGAAACAAAGATATCAAACATGAACTGGACAAACTTGAACAAACAACGCGGAACAAGTAAGTATGAATTTAATAATCTTGCTGTTGTTCTGCGTTTATGTGCATATGTACGTCATGTACTCTCGAATATATATTATGCAACACTGTTGCGTGTGGTTGTATATACTGTGCTAATGAATAAATGTGTTCTTGACGAACAGTTTGTAATTGTATTTCCAAAAACTTTAGAGAAACGCATATAAATTAATAAATATGTACAAAATTTGACAAACTTTCATTAAAATACTTCGCATATCCAAAATTTAAAATATTGATATGGCTATCGATGAAAATAAAACATTTATTTAATCACCATAGGTTGAAAAGTCAAGAACGTCTTTCATCTATTATTGAAAACAACACGAGAGATGTGTTTGCTCTACGAAGTGGAAATGAGGATCGTTTATGTGAGCTGGAATTAAATCAGAACCGTACACGTGAAGAAGTAGAACGCAGATGGTATGGAGGGAAATCTGTCCATTTAATACAATTCTTTTATGTTGCAAAACACAAATACGCTGATTTTGGCGCACATTATGTTTGACGTTGTATCATGTGTATACCAAATGAAGCCTGTACATACATGTAGATGTATCGACAGACCATTGGCGGTGACCCCAGTTTGTGTTGTGTTGTGCGAATTGTACTATGTTGTACAGGCAATCGGTCTATTGATAAAATTATGGGCCATAGCAGGTTAATAAGGAGTTATCTCATACTAATGTTTCTGTGTTATATATATATAATAATAATAATAATAATAAACTTATTACAGAAATGCTGTTCATTTCCAGGAATGAACTGGAAAACGAATGTCTTGAGAAAATGCGCAAACAGCAAGACCTGATTGACGACATCAGAGCGCATTATATGTATCTCAATGATCGATGGAAATTATTATTGTGAGTAATCGACCTAAGTAATATTTACAATGCACTCGTACCATTTCGATTGCACACTACTTGTTACGCTTTGAGATGACATACATTAACAATTAAAAATTATATCTTTATTTAAATGTAAAATAATGAACGATGCTTCACAAGTTTTATTCAACTAAGCTTAATCTTACAACTGTATTCAGCCGTGTAATTGTGTAATATCTGGAATATGCAGTTTTGATAAAATGAAAAGGCATCCAGTACTCACTTTAATGCACTGTTAATGCGTATGAACAGGAAGAGAATTGAAGACAGTTCAACTGACGCAAATGTTCGGGAAACAGAAGAACGTATGAAGAAGTGAGTAACGCACATTTACTACCTCTTATATACGAGGCATGTGTTTTATAATATATTGCAAAAGAACCACACATACAAACATCTGTTGATGTTTAAAAGCTATAATGGCTCCTAAATACGACTCAATATGCTATGCTTAATTTGGTGTTTTTTTTATGAAATGGTTAATTATTTTAAGTGAAAATTCGTAAACGTAAATGTGAGGTCATCTTTGTCTTTAGAAATATGCCCCCTTCGAAACGTTTAGTCCTAGGCTCTAGGTTCTTCAAACATGTAGGTAGGTTTGTCTTGACAAGTAGATTATCTCTATTCAATTTTGGGTCTTTGAGTCACTGTCAAACATTCCAAAAAAACTGACCAATTGTTTAGAACATTGTTCGGGCAATAACTACATAACCATTCGGCCTAGGTTCTTCATAGTAGTTATCGGTTGGTCATGACTAGTCGAGGATCCCTGTTGATATTTTGGACCTTGGAGCAGTGTCAAACTGACAAAAAGTGATGTAAAATGAAATTGAACAATAACAATTGAACAGCAAAACGTCTCCGACCTATACGTATTGGACTATAACGCCTAATTTATTCCAACTGGGAAGGTAGGTTAATCATTACTAATAGAGGAACCCATTGATTATTGGGTCCTTGGATCAAATGTCAAGATCCACTGACAAATATTTTTAAACCTTCAACATCAAAGTGAATAACAATAGGAAATACATGTTCGGCAGTAACATGGTAATGACCGATAATGGTATTTAAATCATATGTTTAGAGATTTAACTATAATTTAGGTTGGAATACAAATTATGATATGGTTATGTTACTGCCACAGCTGCGTTTATGACAGAAAATGCGCGTGAGTGCTAGCATCACGATGCACATCTCTTATTGTTATAAATTCACCCGACACTATCAATGTGACAATTGGGTGAGAATTCGTCAATAGAAGTGTTTGGTTGTTGTTGATGTTGTTTTTATGCCCCCGGCATCTTGATGCGGGAGGCATATAGTGATTGTCCTGTCCGTCTTTCCGTCCGTCCTTCCGTCCGTCACAAGGTTATGTAGATTGTACCGTTTCGTCTAGCACCAACACCGCTTACCACAACACTTGGATACTTACACAGTTGTTGCTTATGACCATACCCTATCCACCCATATCACCCAACTTCACTTTGACCTTGAAATAGACCTAATTTGCACTTAGAATAATTTAAATGGGCTATTTCTTGGTTAACAAAATTTTACCGTTTCATCTAGCACCAACACCGCTTGCTGCAACACTTGGATACATACACAGGTGTTGCTTATGACCATTCACAATCTATCCATATCACCCAACCCCATTTTGACCATGACCTTGACCTAATTTTGACATACTATAATTCATAAGCGCCATTTCTTGGATAACTAGATTTTACCGTTTTGTTTAGCACCAAAACTGCTTACTACAACACTTGGATATTTACCCAGTTGTTATGACCATTCCCAATCCACCCATATCACCCAAATTTACTTTGACCTTGACCTAATTTGGACTAAGAAATGGGCAATCCAGCACCAACCGGGGGCATGTGTGTTTATCAAACACATAATATTGTTTTTTGTTGTTTTTACAAAGTTCAACTTCGTGTTTTCAATATTCATTTTTATAAATAGCATGTCGTTTTATACAATTTATTAACAGATTGGAGGAAGAACTTAGAAATCTTAAGGCGAAATATGAAAAGAACGAATACATTCTGATGAAAGAAATAAAAGAAGTGGAAAATGAAAAACGTGTACTGCAAAGCAAACGTGATGATTTGTAAGAAACGCATGTGGTTACATTATGCTATAAAGTTCACCGCTACAGTTAAAGCTTAGATTGGATTATTCTGAAACTCGTAGTGTCACCTATAGTGATATATGCTCTGCAACTATCTACAACTAAGCCTTTTATCAGCTATAAAACATCCAATCATATTTATGTAACTTTTAATTATTTCATGGATATGATTACTTGAATAGAATATGTAAAAAAGCGTGTAATGTCCAACAACTGTTCTTAAAAAGTGTGAACATGATATACCATAAGATTATTGCGAATGCATAAACGAATATATAGTTTCAAAATAATGTACAATTGCACATTTTAATAAAATAGATTTAATGAGCAATCACAGTAAAGTAAGTTTATTAGTTAAATAATTATCGTTATTTTATTTTATTTATTAGAAATACAGCACTGCAGTGGAACCAAGAATTGCACAAAGAGTAAGTTTTGGTCTCTTACCAATATTAAAAACACGTTACGATGTGTTCGTGTTATGTATAGATTTGTTTGTTTGTATGTATTTTTATAAGATACCGTTTATTCTCGTTAACGTCTTTTACCAATATCTTACATAAATGTGTTTTTTCTTAATTAAAGTGGTTAATCCGTTGTTTATTTATAAGTTATGCAGTATGTAATCTCACATAAACAACGATACTGATTCTTCCTTATTCCGTGTTTGTTCGCATACGATAGGCATAAAACATACATTGTATATGTATATTGTGTTTGATAAAACAGATTGCCTATCTGTTTTCAGAATGGAGAAAATAAAGGCCGAAATTCAAAAGAGAGAAAATTACATAACCCTTTTAGAAGAACGACTATGGTAAGAGCATTACGTACAACAACTAATTCAGTCCACGTGAAGCGAATGTAACTCAACTTTTAACTGTTGTCTATCAATAGAGAAAATATAGTTTTAAGGGGTGCATAGACTTTCAATAATATTATCAATGCACGAAATTGACAATTATAGTGAGGTATGTAGGCTGCATTTAACATTGATGCAATATACTGCGACTAAAACAGAAATCGCAATAATGTAGTGATAGTCTGTCAGTAATATGGCAAATTGGTCGTCTTTATTATTAATATGGTGCAATATGTAATGTTTGTGATAAAAAAAAACTTTCGAGTCTTGCTATAAACTGATGCGTGTAAAAATACTTTTCTTTTGAATTGAATGTGTTATAATACGCAGTCGTGAGTTTTTAAACTAGCCCGTGCTTCCTGAGAACAAGTTTTTAAAGGCACTTGGATTTTGAGTACAATGTTGTGACGTTATTTGATTGGCATTTAAGCATGTCCTTATTTAAGCTGCCACTTGTTCACCCAGTAGTTCTATTTTCTTATTAATAACTTCAATGCCGATCACAGAAACGCAAAACTACATCAGTATTCTGCCTTGCCAGATCTACGTTCAAATCACAAATGAAAAACAATATTGGGTAAAATTATTGTACAGTTTGTGGCATAAAACGAATGTGAATTATATTGAATAAAAACAATTGACCATAAAATTAAGAGTGTATGGGCCACTAATAACAGGCAATCGCCACATTGAAAAATATAAGCAACATATGTCCCATTTAAACACTTAGCAATGGTTTTGGATATGCGATTCTATTCCTTAAGTACATAAGGTTACAAACAGCTTGTTTATATAAGATGATTGTATGTACTTGTATATATGTTGCTATTTTCAGCAAAACACGACAGGTGATTGGGAAAATCGACGAATATGACAGAAGTAGATACGAAGAATACAAGTATGTCTAATTATGTCTTAGCTTTTTTTACCATGAAATCCAGTGCACCAAATATAATTTCTTTAAAACTAATTGTTTGCATTGTGCAGAAAGCAATGAGTTGAGCATTGCTAGTTTCTTATACATTTAATTTGTTATATAATTGTGTCCATGAGCCGTGCGTCATTTGTGCATTTATATATCAGAAGTCAAAAATGTGCATCCAGTTATTAATGCATAGATGTAAGTTGTTTATTTCCAGTAATTCCTAGGGAAATTAATAATATTATATTCTTATTATTTCTATGACTCTTAAACCAGAGAATATGTTCGTGTCTGGACAACCGAAGACAGTGAATTTAATGAGCGGTGTGAAAATCTTAGACGGAATTTCCAACAGCTGCCCGATCATTTGCAATTAAAAGCATTACTGTGGATCCAAAGCAGTTTTAGTAGCATTCCAGAAAACTGCAATTATGCTGAGGACTTCAAACGCTTGCGTACGATTATTGAGAACTTTCTAAAGGTTAGTACATAAGTTGGAAAGCAAAGCAATTTAATATTTAAATATGTCTTTTGAAAGCAATTAAAAACATTGTGCATTTTTTTTATTTGCGAAAACAGATCGATTGATGATACATGTATTTATCTGCAATTGGTTAGGAAGTCTAATTGCCATCGTAAGTATATGCTATGGTTTGATTGTGTTTTAATCTATTTTAGGGCGACTACACTGGGATTAACGACGAGTTCACTTTTCAACAGGTAAGTGTAACGTGTATAAACCTTTGAGTGGAATAAGTCTGCAGTTATAACACCATATAATGCAATAGATTAGTTTTCATATACTATTATTTTCCACTGTTACAACGCATTTTATTCAAAAACATTTGAGGCGTGTCGTGGGTAAACCGGGCTTAATGCATCTGAGTAAAGTGTCGTCCCAGATTAGTCTGTGCAGTCCGCACTTTCCGCTTTATGGTATTTTCTGTTTCTAGGGAGTCTCTTCCAAACATAAATCCACTGTAGGCGAAAAGTGCCGTCATGGATTAGCCTGTACGGACTGCACAGGCTAATCCGGGACAAAACTTTACGCACAAGCAGTAAGCCCGGTTTTCCCACGAGACGCCTCATTTGTTTAACCAAAACGAAAGAAAATACCTTAATAAACAAAATAAATAAAAATCTGGCGGCCTACATCGTGGCTATTGTAAGAAATAATGCATGAATATTACATAACATTAGACTAAGTATGATATTTAGTTTGTCCTATAGGTTGAAGGAGAATGGAGTGCAGCGGACGGCGCACGTAGAGACCCATCACCTGAGTATATATTTTCCGTATAACGTTTTGAGTAGAAAACAAGTTACACACGACTTTAGACAGATGTATTTAGCCTAAGTACTTAGTATTATTTAGTGTATTTACTGTAGTAGTACGAGAACTCAAAAGCACATTTGCTAGAATTAGACTGAAGAGTGACCCACATTAGCTAACCAATTACTTGAAAACAGTGAAGCCACATTATTTAATGATTTTTGTGTTACAGTATATTCCGCTGTTTAAGGAATACATTTGTTTAAATGTTAAACATAAATAAAACTTCAACTAAATGTGTATTTTATCACAGTATCCACGATATAGAAATTGCGATCGACGCGTGGATTAGCAATCTGTCATATTTTCTCCTTTTGGGGTATTGACACAGACAGGTAAAACTTACTTTGTTTTAACAGTATTTACATTCTCAACTGTGTTGGAAAATGTAATAGGCCATTAATTTTGTATGGTATATTTTGTAAATATTATGTGCTGTTGGCAAGACGTAATACTACACATTAATATCTTATTGTTTTAAAGGTATAACAAAAAATTGCATAATTGTGTTCCAGAAATATCCTGTTTCTATAAGTCCTTTTCAGACAGTCCAATGAAAGCCACTTGAAGGAATTTCAAGATTCCCATAGATGCTTTTATCGTGTAAGTTTGAATTGTTTCAGTAAGTTTGAATTGTTTTCTTAAAGCCAGTACCTACGTATGAGAATGATATAAATTCATATTTTGACGATGGAATAAATAGTAAACATATATGTTTAATAAATATACGTGTATCTATAAGCCCTTTAGAAATCTGAACCACGAGTGTTTTTTTAGTATTCATGTTACAAACGTTTTGCAAGAGACACGTTGGCGTTGTAAATTTTTTGTCTCTGAAACGCAAATGTTAAATGTCGGATTGAAGACGGAACGTGAATTGATTACTCGCATATATTCACAAAGACGTTCCTTGTTGTAATAAGGACACTAAAAAAGGAGATCAAAACCATCAGACATATACAATATGGGGAATACAGAGAATCTATGAGTAATACAGTTTCAAGCCTAGTCGTATAATATCTGGCAATACAGAGAATAATTTGGCAATACAGCAAATACATTTGGCAATACAGAGAATAATCTGGGCGATTCAGATAATACATGTGGAAATACGGAGAATAAATCTGGCAATACATATAATACATTTGGAAATACAGATAATAAATATGGCAATACAAAAATATATTAGTAATACAGTTCAAGCCTATACAATACGTCATTCGCCATCGCGAAATCGCACTCATTGATGGATAACACCCTCCATGCGACCTAATTTCGACTGCGTTTGCTCGGATTAGTGTTGCCGAGTGACATCTGACTTGATAACCCACACTCAGAAAATCGCTAAATATGATTGTGTTGCTTGAACCGTTTTGTATTATGATCGAGTATATATAATCAAAAATTATTTTGAAAAAAACAACAACATTTGTTTGCAAAATGTCAAAAAGCACGGTCGTCTTGTTTTACATGACTTTTTGTGTAAATTGTGTGTATACAATAAATTTTAATAGAAAACTTGGAAAACAGTATTATTAATGCTTTCGGCGTGTATATAACAAAATGTAAATAAGCTTGGTCGTATTGTTTGTTTATATTTGTATACTTTGTATATACCTGAACAATTAATGCGATTTGTTTGCAACGAGACCTGTATTAAAGTATATCCAGGTATTATTATGACTTTATTTACATACATAATAATGGTTGTTATCACTAGTTGCAGATTATTACCGGTACACGTGGATTTAGTAACTTTAATGTGATTTGAATGATATATATTTTGAAATGTTTATAGATGGTTGATTATTTGCGTATGTTATCTCCGAAACACCAATGTTTGTCCAGTGTTAAAACCGCGTACAGTGCTGCCCGTTTTGTGCGATGTTACCACATACTTACTTGATTGGGTCTATTAGGCAGACAGACAGACAGACAGACAGTTTATTCAGACTTATACAATAGTACATCGTCTTCATACATTAATACAAATATTCTTTTCTGTCACGTATTAGGTAGAACGAGCAAAAATGTATTATAACCAAACAAGGTCAGACACACACAATCGGTCAAGTAATGCAATATTACAACAAAAAACAAGCAACACAAAACAACAAAATAAACAAAAACAAAGAAAGCAAAGGGGGTAAGGACAATTAACTACACAGTTTCATTTATGATCGAATTTCTAATAACTAATGCTTCTTTGATGTATTTACATACATTTAATAAGATGGATTTGTCACATGAAGCTAATAACTGATGGAATTTATATACAGATGGATTAACATATAAAATACGGTTAATGTATTTCTTCCTTAGTACGATGTAACAACTGCATACGCAAATAAAATGATATTCATCTTCTATGTCCCATATCATTACAACACAAACAATAACGTTGATTCCTTGTTATGTTATTTCTAGAGTATCTGCCAGTTTGTATTCTTAAAGGATGTACTGAAACCCTTAGTCGGACAAAAAATAAGCGCAAACGTCTTGGAAGTAAATCTAAGTATGCTTCATACTCTAAAGTAGTTTTAACGTGTTTATACATATATAACACAGAGCTGTTGCTAATTTTACCGTACCAGTCTTGTTTAAAATTGTCAACCAGTCTACATTTGAATTCATTAATAAACTGCTACTTTGTACAGAATTGGGATTATCAAATACAAAACTAAAACCATAATCATTTAACAACTTTCTAACATTCGATACCCAGTTTGTATAACCTTTATAACAATCACTCAGAGCTTGTTTATAAATAACCTGGACGATGATATTTTTTACTGCCAAGAATTTTTGGACGATGATATTTTTACTGCCAAGAATTTTAAACCAATACTTAATAATTTTCACAAACCTGTTTATATACAAAGGATATCTACCTAATTCTCCATATACAGCAACATTGCATGTGTTTATCCTAACATGTAGCAATCTTTTACAAAATTTCAAATGAATACGTTCTATATCGTTTGATTTTATGAAACCCCATATTTCAGATGTATAATTCAATATAGAACCTACGAAAGAGTCAAATAACTGGCAAAATATTGTTGGTTTTATGTCAAATTCCTTGCACTTATACAATAAAGTATTCATTGCCTTAAGGGCTTTACCAACTAAATGTTCCTGGTTCAGTTTAAAACTCCCAGTATAGCTTATTACTGTACCTAGATAGTTAAAACTATCAACTACTTCAATTTCGTTGCCATTGTATGTCCATTTCTCACCTCGTTTTAACCCCCCTCTCTTTCTAAAAACCATTATTTTTGTTTTTGTGGTGTTAACATTTAGACCCCAAGAATTACAATATAAATATAATTTATCTAAATGCGATTTAATTTATTCCGGTGTTTTGCCTAAAATAGCCATGTCATCGGCAAATAATAGTAAAATCAACACAATTTCATCAAGATTTAAACCAGAGTTAATGCTATCTTGAAAGTAAAGTTCCAAGTCCTCAACAAACAAAGAAAACAGCATCGGCGACATTACCTCCCCTTGTCTTAAGCCTACTGCATAATTAAAATAATCTGAGTATGATGTACATGATTTAACGCATGATTTAACATGTGTATACATATCTTTCACTATTCTAAGCAATTTACCCTGTATACCCGACCTATATAATTTTAACCATAGCTCATTACGATAGATACTATCATAGCATTTTAACATGTCCACGTATATTACATATAAGCGTTTATTTTGATTTAAATAATTTTGCACAATTGACATCAATATATAAATAGTATCCACCCTTCCTAAAACCAAACTGCGCATCCGAGATACTGTTATTTTCATTACAAAATGTTACGATGCGCTTATTCAAAATAGTGGTAAATACTTTTGAGAAACAACTGACTAGTGTAATCCCTCTGTAGTTATTTACATCGTTAACAGGGCCCTTCTTATGCAGGGGAATAATTACTCCTTCTGTCCATTTATCCGGAAAATAACCAGATAAAAATATACCGTTAAATAAATCACACAAATGGTTAGATAGAATATCGCTGCATTCTAAAAAATATTCGTTTAAAATACAGTCGCTACCCGGTGATTTGTTTCGTTTCAAATGCTTTATTGCAAAAATAACTTCCTCGACAGATATAGGTTTATCAAGTTCAGGGAAAGTAGAATTTTCTGAGTTAAAATCGTTATAAAAACAGAAGTCCTCTGCTTCCGCATTATAATTACCTGCCGAGTTGCTACTCAACTTTTCAAAAAACTCTGTAAATTCCTCAAGTGATATTTTATTTTTTATAACGTTTTTCTTCGATTTGAAAAATTTCCAAAATTCCTTAGGCTTATGTTTTCTTAAATTTTCTATTTCCATCATTTTTCTTCTGTAGTAACAATTTTTCTTCTTGCGAAGTAGGTCTTTATAGCACTTCTTTTGTACACACAAGTTTTCTCTATTTACATTTGTTTTGTCCAAGTTAAAAACACGCAAAGCATCTTAATACAAACTCCGAGCGGTAATGCACTCATTATCGAACCATTCCGCATTTTTTATACAACTATCAATATTGAAACCAGGGTTTGTTTTGAAATTAGACGTTCTAGAGAATAACGGGTCCGCAACACTGCGAATAGTATCTGTAAACTTATTTAAGGTTTCATTAATTGAAATTCTACTCGAATTATCAATATTTTGTACAATGTTATTAAAATCAGGCAACATTGAAATAATCCCTGAGCGAAATTGTTCACGTAACGTATTATCCCATTTGTATTTGATATCTGCAAATGATTGAAAATAGGTTGAGACATTATTGCAAATTAACGAAAAATGTAACGGTGCATGATCACTCCATTCGTTAAAATCATTCACTGTAAAATCAGATATACTTGAAAAGTTGCTTTCGTGGGACAACAAATAATCAATAACAGAAGTACCGTTACTCGAAAAGAAAGTTTGTTTACAACTGTTACCGATTCTGCCATTACCAATGCGTAAACATGTTGATTTACAAAGATCAAGTAATTTAACCCCATGACTATTTAGTGAGCAATCTTCTGAGGCCCTATCAGAGGCGTTGTCAGGCGAATAATCAGTATCATCGTAAACAGTA
>CM051024.1:83272703-83290203 GCA_027627225.1 Congeria kusceri
GTAGTAGTAGTAGTAGCAGTAGAAGTAGTAGTAGTAGTAGTAGTAGTAGTAGTAGTAGTTGTAGTAGTAGTGTAGTAGTAGTAGAAGTAGTAGCAGTAGTAGTAGTAGTAGTAGTAGTAGTTGTTGTTGTTGTTGTTGTAGTAGTAGTAGTAGTAGTAGTAGTAGTAGTAGTAGTAGTAGTAGTAGTAGCAGTAGTAGGAGGAGTGGCAATAGCAGTAGCAGTGGCAGAAGTAGTAGTAGTAGAAGTAGTAGTAGCAACAGGAGTCATAGTAATTGTAGAAATTATATTGGCGGTGATGGTGGCAGCCATCATATATTATAATGTTTACTACGTTAAATGAAAATAAAATCATAAAATGTGTTTGTTTGTTGTTAAAATAAATTATAATTTTATTTACTATATGTAATTATATACATGTATTGAGAATAGTTGGGGGTTGTTGTTTTGAGTGGATGATTATGGATTATGACAGGACATCTTAACACAAAGTAAGATGGTTCTATCATGATGTTAATTGAACACATTTACGATTATGCCCTCTTTACCACAAACATGTTGAAAACGTTTATCAAAAATAACTACAATTAATATTACAAATGTATATACAATTATTTGCTTCTTTCTTCTTTTCATTATTTATTGTTTTGTGTCAATAATTGTAGTTACGAACGTCTAGCAGATCTTTCCCAAGATTATGCATGGTACGTATAACTTAAAGAAAACATTCACACTTGTTACATTGTACAAACGGCATATTAGTTACGTAAACGCACAAGCTAAAATAAATCGCGAAATGATTCTGAATGGTTGGCACAGCATTAAAAGAACAACAGTTTACAGATTATATACCGCCTCAACAGTTCTCAATTCATTTTTACAGTGAATAGTTCTTGATGAACAGGCTGTTATTATGATTGCTTACGTTAATGTTTGTCATGTCTGTCGGCAATGTAAGAGTCTGTGA
Organism: Congeria kusceri; assembly: GCA_027627225.1. NCBI lineage: Eukaryota > Metazoa > Mollusca > Bivalvia > Myida > Dreissenidae > Congeria > Congeria kusceri. The sequence continues at coordinate 83,273,669 of CM051024.1, forward strand.
GGATATTGATACCTGATTAAAGGTTCGTTCTGTTTTAGGAATTGGGGTTATTTTGGGTAAGTTATTTTGTATCCATTTAGATTCAGCAGATTAGCTCTTATTATATGTAAAGATACTAGTATATACGTTGCATTAAACACTTTGATTGTATAAACAAGAGAATACATTTAACGGCGTTGATTTGTAAGTGATTCATTGCAACCCTGTGTGTATTGCTGCGAATGAATATTAACATTAATGCTACGTCATATACATCCCATTGTAACTTTCATACATGTAGTTAGCATTATTTATTTATAAAGCTGTAAATGTAACTTATTAATAATTTACTTTAACTTAGCGGAGTAACGCCTGTATCGTTTTTTTATGTCCCCGGATGAAGGCATATTAAAATTAATCGAACTGTCTCTCTGTCCGTCCGTCCGTCTGTCTATCCGTTAGTCCGTCCGGCCAAGTCAAATATATTGAATAATTTCCAAGGTATACGCTTGAAACTCATAATACGTCTTTACTTTTAACGTTTCCACTAGGAAAAGCAACGCCCATAACTCTGATTTGTTTTTTGACTGATTAATGGCCTTTTTTATCTTATAAATGTTGGTTAAAGTTTTAATAAACTATAATATCTTTAATACTATCGAAGATATTTAATTAAGGCGGACGTTTTTCCAGAGCAGCCATATTGACTGAAGAAATAGTTTACATTTGTATTCACTTTTATTTACAAAGATTCATTTGGTGTTCTATGTGGCACTTATACTGAAACCCCTTCGGGGACATAGGTCACCTAATAATGACAGCACTTGTTTTTAATTAAAACGTTTTTTATAACACTGCAAGCCTCTTCACTCTTAAAAATGTATGTAGCTTAAATAGTTCAATTCCACATGTTTGTAAGCGACACAATTCAGAATTAAATTAGATTTTGATAAGCACTGATTATAGTTGATTAGACGTATGGGACCTCATATAGTATTTTTTTTTATTTAGTTTGTATGTACGAGACTAGACTAATATGTAGTAGTAGTACTGTATGTACATACACTAGGCTAATCATGTGTACAAGGTTTCAATCTAACGTGTGTTAGGTGTTTTATTTGGAGAGTCGGATTTTGTTAGCCGTCATGACTGGACGGAGCTGCTCGGTTCGTGCTATGTATTTTGTTCAGTTACGCGATTCGGCGAAGTTTTAAACACGATTTTCCTATACGATCACATAATTTAGTTTTATTAATAAAGTCATTTATGAAATAATTAACTGGATGTATATTACCATATCTACTATGTGACATTTTTATCGTTGTCATTTCCGTAAGAATTATAGCTGAGCAATAAAATTTCTATAAATTCCTTGATGAAACGGATAGTTATAAACCATTGTAATGCCATTTTGTTTAAAAAAAACAAAGGTTGAAGAAACACGTGTTTCTTGTGCTGTCTTGTTCAGATAAACGACATATTGGTTTTTAACGTATGCACAAAACTCGAAAGAACACACCTATAAAGAAAGTTTAAGACATATAATTATTCGACCTGTGATTGTATTTATGTTTTCAGGGCCATGGGAAAATATATCGCTGATAAACTAAGGTATGTAGTGTTGATATGCACAAAGAATAGAAGAATAGATAAAGACATACTATGAATACGCGCGAAGGAGTAATTGCCACAAAATGTTGGATCCTATTGAGGTCAAATAAGTTTTGAAACGCAAATGTTGATAACGTGATTTTGTATGCGTGTTAGATTTTGTAGTATTGCAAAGAAGCAGCAATAAATGTTATGGATTTGTATACACGTATTTATTGTTTGTTTTAAAGACATGCAGATTCAAGAGTCCTCCGAAGTTTGTGTTCTTACTTTTCACAACGTATTGAAGATGAATTCAGTGACCTTGCGCGTAAACTGACAACATACGAAGATCATACACGATCGGGCGACCGTCATAAAAGGTATTGTATATGGACAATTCAGATATATATGATATCTTATGAAATTAACTAAACAAAAGTCGTTTCAGAAATTTGTGTATGAGTGTTTCCAGTATTTTATATTTATTTGCAGGACAGAATATTATAATTACGTTGCCAAATTCTCTCAACGCAAGCAGTCTTACTTGCAAAATGTGATGCAGTAAGTACATACAAACGTTTTTAATTTCAATATTTTATAGACTACAACGTACCATCTGTGGTCTGCAATATGTATCAAATATACTTTAAATACAACGGTTAAGCAATTCCGACATACATGTTACAAATACTATTAGTCCAGATTTAAAACACACACACACACACACACACACACACACACACACATGAATAACGAACAAACAAAAATTGCATTGTACATAAATATGAAACCGAGATTGTCAACAAACCGATGTTTCGTAAAATGATAAAGCTCTACATTTACAAAATAAATTACAATTTTTCATTCCAGAAAATTACAAGAAATCCAAACAACAAACCCGAGGAGAGAGCCAGAAAGGTAGCTGATTCATAGAACGGACAATTATTTCATTGTTTTTTTTTCCCAGTAGATCTATGTTGCATTAACAATAATATGTACATGTGTTATACGTCTATTTCACAATTACACTTCATTGCTATTTTAATTGATTATCCATGACACTAAAACATATTATAATTGAACTTTTCAGATTCAGTGTACTGTTGGACGAGTTATCGAAGATGGATGTCGCATAATTGCACAGAACTAATAAAATGATCGTTTTCAGGAACATCGTGTTTTCATTTGAACATGAGGCATAGAATAGTGTAACATTTGTATGATTTGTTGTCCATAATGCAGCATTATGTTGAAATAATATTTAAAGTTTATTATGATTCCAAATAATATTCCAATAGCAGGTTAATTAACAACGCTGTAAAATGTTGAACTGGCAAAAAAAAAACATTTCAAACATAGATTGTGTTTAAACGACTGTGTTAAAATAAAAACGTGTAGTGTATCAAACGGAACTGTACCGCGAATAAATAGTTAAAGTATTTAAGGTACTTACGACAAAATAAACTTCAAATGAAGCCAACACAAACTTAACGATTTATATAAAATGAACTTAATTTTTAACTATGGAGCTTTGTAAAAATGTGCTTGTCTTATAGCATGAAATGATATGCTCTGCGGATTGTGTGCAAGCCATATTTTGCCTTAAATCTAGGTCTTTGATTATTATCATAAACGTGTGTCGACTCATGAAGCAGTTGAATTAATGTTTTAGTTAGTGACTTTCTTTTTCCACGAATATACCATATGTTTTACCATTACACGTTATCGATATAGATAAAAACGGAATAAAACTTCATTTTGAATCATCATATAACATGTGTGTTATAGTATTTATCATAATTATGTGTTTCACATATTTAGTAAGAGATGTTAATGGGTATGACAGATTTCAAACAACACATTATAAGGTAAAAGGAATGTGTTACACACATTATTGCTGTAAATAATTATGGAATTATTGCAATGTTTAATTATGTCGACAATAGCAGAAAGATGATAGAATTATTATATAATGAAACATGGCGTTTTATGAAACATAATTCTGTCATGACTCCCCTGTAGACATAATGATTTTTTCTGTAACCAAAGAGCACTCAAGCAGACTTATTTGTGTGTTATTTTAAGCAAGAATGTAGTTTTTTATTATTTCTATGATAGCATCCTAAAATTTCAAACTCATCGGAACATAAAAGTTTCCAAATGTTATTATACAAATCTGTTAGAAATATGCTTTTTACAAATGCTCTAAATTAGTAATAATATTTCATCGTCATTTACTTCATTTTTGTGTTTGTATTTGACATAATATGAGCCGTGCTCTGTAAAAATCGGTGATATTGACAAAAAATTGCATATTCAGAATCTACAAACATTTTTATTAAGTGTTGAAAATTTGGAATCAATATGTCAAATACTTTTTTTGTACAGGGTTTTAAAAATCTATGGTGTAATGTTTAAAAAAGTCAAAATGACGTCGAAAATAAGAAAAACGACGTTGCGAACGTCATAGTAAGATAATGAACATACAGCTTACTTGTACAATAAAACCTATGTTAAAATACTTTATTTAGGACCTTGAAAGCAGTTCTTAATTATTGTGGTCTTAATATTGGTTGAATAAATAGTAACATTTCAAAAGATTTTTTATTAGACTTAAAAGTCACCAAAGCAACATACTTTTTTAAGATCTACTATTATGCTCATTTGTATGATCGAAAAGTGTTACAGAAAAAAAGCTTAACTCACTTAAATTGGCATTATTAAGTTGAATTGTATTAGCTGTTTTGTAACACATTTAGACAATGAATTTAGGAATCTGAACATATACTGTTACTTATGTGTGTGTTGCATCTGTTTTATGAATATTCTGAAATTACAGAAGAAAAATAACATAAGACTGTATCTGTTCTTGTTCAGAATTTAATAACACACACGTGGATAGCTGAATTAATGATTAAATAAATAAACATACTAATTATTGAAATAATAAGCAGAAATCTGTATAAATGAACAAATGAACAGAAGTAAAATAATATGACTTGTGAATGACTAAACAATTGCGTATGAAATTTAATAATTACTTCAAATTATAAATACTAAATATCACTTCACTAAAGTAAATGAATTAACTCTCACAATGTCGTGTGTATACAAATGTGCGTAACTTCATAAAATTGTTTTAATTTAATTATATAACTTAAGTGCCATGTTGACAATTAATACCTACAATAACATTCTTATGACAAGTAATTGTTTTAATTGACGAATAATTAAGTTTGAGTACACCCATTTGTTCACAGTACACTAGTTTGGTCGCGGGCAGGTTATGCCTTGATGTCCAGGTCTGACATACGGTCGCACGCTGTTGTACAGGTATCTGGCCCTGTGTTCACTGAGACCTTGTGGAGGGATTACAGGAGGCATGTCACGAGAAATCTGGGCGACATCACGCTGCTTCAAGATGTCAATTTTATCTTCCTCTGCTTCACGACTTTCCTTCACAGATATTATGCCGGGTTCAGTACAGTCAAACCTAAAATGTTGGTATTTTCTTATCCCTTTTAATGGCTTGAAGTACTGGCTCAGAAACGTTTTCCATGCCCTCCATTGCCATGCAGGATACACCACACCAACATTTGTCCTTGACGAATTGTTCACAACTGCTAGAAGCTGGTGTTAGTCGTCACATCCAGAGCGCCAGTAAAGTTTCTTCACCAACCCAAAACCTCCATCAATCCAGCAGCGAGTATGTCCAGGTACTTGCATAGAGTACGTGTTCTTGTCATGTTGTCCAGTTATCACTCGCCACATGAAATAGCCTAGTACAAACTGGTTCTTGTTTTGACCGCCACAGTTATCTGCATAAACAGTGCAATTCCTCTCACCGTGCCCGTGATTTTGCAATGCCCGGTCTACCATAGACAGTACCGAATCTGGACCGTGCATGTTCCGTCTTGACCCGTGGTCTGGTTTTTATCAATAAGAAAGTTCATTTGTTATGGATCTCCATCGATTCTGAAGCCAAACAGTTGAACTTTTCTAAGTGTGAGGCAATGTCATATTTTGGCTGTAATCGAACGTGTAGTGGACACACTTATCAGGGTTATCCAAATGCTGTGTGGCCTTAGCTTGTTCTATACATGAATTGTAGAATGCACGTGCATCCTGCGCACGCCTTACATGATGCTGCATCTGTGACAGAGTCAACAATGCGCTTCCGTAACTTTTCGCATGTAGCACAGACATTATCTTAAGGTTTGGCAATCATGATATGAGGAAGGCAGTGATTCCAGATTTTACCAAATGTAGAATACTTCACAGTACGTCCTTCGCAGCACGTCTCATACAGTCGTGGTATCGAAGCTCGAGTACACAGGATGGATGTCATCTCTGCCACGGGGTGGTATAGGTATAGGCATGGTATAGGCATGTATAGGTTTCTTGCCAACGTTCCCATGTTGACGTGGTGTTACTCCTTGTGACTGCATGTGCTGTTTTATCTGCTAAAGATGTATTTGCTTAAGTCAAATATCAACAAGAAAGACTTCTTACATACTTGTCGGCCAAAAAAACATTATGTATGCCTTGTTCTTTGTCGTTTCAGGCCACGTTTTGTACTGTCTCTGTCATGTTCAGTCCATGCGCCCATGACGTAAAGTTCCTTTTCATCTTTGCTCATTTCCCGCATGTTCTATATTTGGGAATATATCACTTCCTCGGTAAACTGGGAAATGCAGCGAGTTTGCCACCCATAGCCATTTTTCAGATACGTTCTAATTTTAACTTTAACCATGTCTGAGTCCTCAAGTACCTGTTCACATAAATTGGTCGCTGGTTCATCTGTGCCAATGTCACTGTCGCTGTCTATCATCTCTTCTATGAAACTTCGAGCTCGCTGATCAAGGTCCAGTACTGCACCCGTCTCTGTTTCATCAATGTTGTTGATGTCAGCATCATCATCAGCATCGTCATCCTTATCATCATCATCATCATCACCTGACAACTGCTGAGAGCCAACTGGGGTTGTTGTTGGCGTCCTTCCAAAGTTCTCTGAGAAGAGGCTTTCAATCTCCTGAAATACAGAAATAATACAATTAAGATTTATCTGATCGCAGCAATTTTTGTGAAATAAAATGTCCATGGGCATGTAAATATGTGAAAGCAAAACTTCTTATTATAAAACAGAAATACGTTTGCAATATGAAAAATAATACAAAATTTTCTTATAAACTGTATATATATATATATATATGTATACAATATTATACAGAAAATTCATAAAATAAAAATTTTAAAATAGATATTGAAAGATCAATCAACTTCTAATTATATATCATGAAAAAATACTCATATAAAATTGGTCGAAACACGTTCAGAACCAGGATCCTACATGTCTGTAGCTAGCAGCCATATCCACTACGCTATCCCGGCATATACTTTGAATACAAGGAAATGTATACACATAAACTAATAAGACACCAAAGATGTTCCAACGTCGTAATTTCTTTTCTTAAAAATTCAATCAAAATTGAACTTAAATTATAAATTAGTTATTCGTAATACTACTCTGTCGCAATAACGCCTACACAATACCTGTCCGTTCTGACAAGTGTTTGTTTACAATCGTGTGCATGCATACAAACGACTGGGTGGGGAATAGACATAGCACAGGAAAATGGAGACTTAAGATCGACAACACAAACTATACAAGAGATTGACAATTTAGATTCTGTTAGTTATACGTCTCTGTTATTCGGTAAGGAAGTATCTCAGAATGTAAGTCTAATCCACCTTATTTTATCACACCGCCATTTGCAAATTCCGATTGCGTCATCGCGTACATTCACAGCAATTCAATGTCTTTTAAATAGGTTGAGGCATACGGGAACATTCACACACACACACACACCCTAAACAAAAACAAATAAACAATCTGGCTTACCTCTATCTCTTCATTAAATAAGAACGTGGTCTATTTGATAATTTAATCAATGAACACGGTCATCTGAATGTATAAGTAAAATGATATAAAGCAAAGTATAGAACTTCTTGACAACAACATGATAATACTTAAGTGTTAATTATCCTCTATTCAACCATCCTTCAGTTTAATAGCAAATAATTTAAACACTGACAATATGTCGACAATTTGCAAACGTGATTAAACGAAAGCATGTGTTTACTACTATGACGTCAAAAATCGATGATTACAACGTCATTTACGAAATGTCAATAAGACCAGTTTTGTCAGAGCGCGGCTCATCATTCATTGTGGTTTCATTATGGATGAAAGCACCAGGCCCCACGAGTACGAACATCTTTAAGTTTAATTTCAATATTAATCTGTAACATGCAGCAAATGGAAAGCAAAGCTCGAATGGAACAATCATTCTCATTGGGCAATATTTTAAGTTGAGGCTAAGATTAAGATTGAGATTTTTCGTTACATGGGACCCGGTTGTGAATGTGTTACAACCTACGTTCAAAGCGTCTCTAAGCAATATATCATTTCACTTAGTTAAGCTTAAACCTATTTATTTTCGTCCAGTTCTGTCGAAAGCCGCTGGCTCACTAGGACATTTTTGAGTCCGTTTTCTGGGAAGAACCCGTTCTTGGTTTCGTATGAACCGATCCTTCGAACGCTCCCCGAGTACAGATGAAACTCACGATCTACCAATCGCAAGTGGACACCATATCCACATATCCACTTCACCACTGCGATCTTGCAGAGAGAGATAATAATGTTAATTTCGTTGATATTTTTGCCAACACCTGTATCACGAACAGCGTAGTGTATTAGGGAGTGTGACCGTGTTGTTAGTCTAATAGTCCTTTGATTCGAAGACAAATAAACTATGTGTGATCAAAATTTCAAAATTGCAATGCACATATTCCATCCAAACTTACCAGCATGTTTCCCAAATAATCACTTTGCAAGAAAAGAAAACAGTATGTCACCAGCACCAGGGTCTTTTGTTCTGTTCACAGTTCAATCCAAAATAATAAATAACAATAAAATTAAGCTATAAAAGACAATTAGCTTAAATGCAATTTTAGATGACTAAAAACGCAATTTGTTATTTTGCAATCGAACATGTGGAAACAGGAGCTACATTTGTGAAATGCTCATTCATTTGCCTGCCCGTTATCTCAGAAAAGGCCACATATTGGTAAGTGTGAACTATAGGGAAACAAACCGTACGTGGTTTTCAAATGTAGATCTGCATTCATATGGGCAGAAAAGAACTCACGGCAAGGCATTCAACAACATATGATGCTGTTACATATATCTGTGATTTTTCGCGCTGCGTAAGGCCGATATTACAAATATAAAATGTTTGGTCTAAAATCAGCCTACCATGTAAGAACTACATGGCCATTGCTATTTATCATTCATCATTACTTAACAGCTTTACTCGCGTAATAATAAAATGCATGGGCATAATTGTAAATGTACATGTCATTGACAATGGATATTCTAACTGTAATTCTGCTGAAGCATCGTTTCCTTAAACTTGCCCTTCCTTGTTGCATCATGATGCTGGTTACAGATATGTTTCACAAACTAAATACTCGTCAATGTTAAAATATTTGATTTAATCATTGAGCACATATATATTTGACATAACTGTAGAACCGGTCATTATTATATTCTATATTATTAATTAACAATATTACGCACAATATCAGTGAAAATGCACGTCTTATATCAGTTAGCACGAGTAAATAAAACGATCAACTGTTCCTGTATAAATTCAACTGTTCCTGTATGGGATCAAAGCAACCAGTGCCTGTATAAAATTTCGATGCCTGTATGAGATTTAGCGCCTGTGATTGGTCAGTTTTTCCAGAAACAAAATGACACCATATTCAATATAAAACAAAACACAAACATTCGGATTTGTAACCTTTTTAAGGGTAATAACTAAGTAATAACTAAAGTAAGTCAACAATGTAAAGTTCATTTGTATTCGGTCAGCTATATTGTCATTAGCCCTACGGGCTCATGCCAAAAAATCAGATCTCTGATAAATGACAGTGCCTGTGTAAAATCCCTTTTTAATGACATTTTAGCACACCCATTTGTTATAGAGCATTATGGCAGGCCATCTGCATGTCTATTTCGAAATATGAAATGGATTGGTTGGTAGATTTTATCAAATGTATAGGTGTTTTAAAGAATTTATGGATATTATGAATAATACATTACACAGATTAAGGAAATTACGATTCTCTGCCAATACACTTTTACGTTATCCCAATAATTACCAAAAATAAGATTTGAGCCCATTTTTGATCACAGGTGTGTTTTGTGTTTATTAAATGTTGTTTGTAATGTGTTGTTTTCTAAACGGTCACTAGCCCTAGATTTGCCATATAGTTGAAGATTGTCAACATGTTTTATGGTGTAATATGGACTTTCTGAACACATTCGACACATTTAAGAACACAACTGGCCACATCGTTAGGATTCAAATTAAATGACTTTATAAGAGTCGACTCCTGGTTCTCATCGTAAGCGCGTGAATATATAAATGAGCGTTACTCATAGTTTCAGAAAGATATACTTCCCAAAATCACGAATGTCTGTGTCTGCTTCGACAATGTAACTGAAGCAATTCAAGTCAGAAGCTGAAGGATAGAAGGTTGTGTATATGCTGGACACATAGCTTCACACAGTACGCGAGGGTTAGTATATCACTATTAGAGGTTGTGAAACATCGTTAAAACTGTAGTCACGGAGATACTCATTCGCGACATGTGCATTGGACAGCTCATATGTATATTAACATGGGAGGTAACCACTGCGCGACAGTACCTTGAAGTAACCATTAATACACTAGAGTTAGTGTTAAACTCCGATATGTTTCTTTGTCAGACAATGTCATTAATAACGTAATTGCAAAATCATATATGCACTTGTTTTCAACATTGTTTTCAAGAGGAATTCAAAATACAGGTACACTAATCTAATATTCACTTCATATATGGCCCCTTTTAAGTAATTTCTGCTCGGAGAGAAGGGGACAATGGTAGTGTAAAACAAAACAATAAATGCAAGAATATGTTCTTGTATAAAAAAAAAAAAAAAACTTAACTTTAACAATCTAAACTAACAGTTTTTATTGGGAGGAGACTATTAAGATTGAAAAAAAAAAAAAGGTTTCTGGTCAGGGCTGCGAGGCGGCTAATCAATGACTTTTTATACGATGTTGTTCCAACAATTGACCTTTCGAGTCAGCAGTATTTGAGCGAACTTTAAATTGATGGGATATGCTGTCCCTCATATTTTATATGTTTCGTTTCCCAATATTAGATTCATGTCTGACAAAATACTAAGCAGTTGTTCAGATACTTATATGTAGTAAATATATTAACAATTCGGAATTATACAGATATACACAGACAAAACAGAATTTAGCGTCGATTTATGACTCAATTAATCTGTTATATCTATTTAATATTGTATGTTGTCAAGCAATTGCAACAATTTTACCCACACATAAATACTAATACGTCACATACAATTTTGTATGTAATCTGATAAATATAAGGAAATATTAAATGCATTGATGAGTACGTTTGATTCTAGATGAACGCATTCATTTGTGACTAGTATACTTTTGTTTTGAGTATTAATACAACTGAAAAAGATGGGTTTTTTTTATACAAGTGTAAAACTGTTAAATAATGGTTTTTAGTGGTATATAGGCCATGTATATGGTTGACTAGCACGTAACATATTATATTGTAGATAGATATACAATTATCAGCAAAATATTATTTTAGATTACCATTGTTGTTTGTGCACCCAACACAGCCTTCTGATCATAATAAGCTTCGTTTCTAAATCAACACGAAAGTGTGGATTGTAAGTTATATACAAAGCATTGCCTTGCAAATATTAACAGCAAGTGAACATTACTTTTATGTATGGTTATAAACATAACTCAACCCGTTTTTAAAACATTACAAAAAGCATTTGCGTCAACAACTAAACTGGCAAACAACATTGTCTAGATCCAGCTGGTATTCCGTTAAGTTTTAAAGGGACTTGTGCACAGATTTTCACATTTTTGAAGTATGCCATTAAATGTACGAACTTGACAGATTTAAGCATTAAAACTAAAATGTCAACTATAATAACGAGAAAACTATTTTTTTTTTTAAGAAAATATAAAGACATTGGTCCCACCGGGGTTCGAACCCGGGACCTGCGTATTAAAAGGCTATCGACTTAACCACTCGGCATTACGACTTACGTATTTTACACGGAATTATTTACTTTATGTAAGTGTTCCACGTGATGTCAACAGTTTCAACGAAAACAACATAAACACTCAAAATTATTCCATCGTTCAGCGTTACAACGCTTTATAATTTTATCAATTTCAACTGATAATTACTCATAAACGAAATGGTTTTTACAGTATATTTCTTGGTCCGTGGTGTTATTTTGCTCCCTTGAACAGCTCCCTTTAATTAAAAAAAAATAACAGTTGAAAATCAGAACGTATTCATGTTATTTTGAGAAAAAGCCAATATGAACAAGTTTTGGGCACAGTAGAATCTTTTGGGCTGATTAGACAAACATTTAAATGTATGTATTGAATTATGAAATCAATGTAAATTTTAACATTTTTGTACAGCAAAAACGATTCTAATGACTTACAATTTTCAAAACATGTTAAATATACTATTATGACCAAAAAGCTTTATTGCGCATAAGTAAATAATTATATATGATTTTAATATTATCGTGAACGACACACACAGTCAACACATTCTCAACTTGAAGAAAAACAAAATCAAATGTCATTTTTTGTACGACACAAGCGTTTAAAAACGTTAGGCCAAAAGAAAAAATTATGTGTTTCGGGCAACCCGACCTTACATAACGAAATCCCCCCCCTCCCCCCGACCCTAACGTTTTTAGCGACAATTGTTTTCCATAAAAGCCGTATTCGTCAGATTTTAGTTTGTTTTTAATGTTTTTTACCGAAATGTGTCTTTAAGAAATAAATTTAAAAAATAAACTCAATCTCGACCCTACCTAACTTTTTTGAGACCGTTTCCCGAAACACACATTTTTTTGCCTTAGCGGGAAGTAACACCGGCAGCTGCTGAAATAGTTCTTTCAATTTCATATTTAGAGCAGTAACCAGTTTTGTTCATATTGTATTTATTTATCCACAAGGAACAACTTATAACTGTAATGCATTTAAATGAAACAATTAACAGATTGTATCATAGTTTCATGTCTCTCATTACACTTAAAATTATTCTACAATACAAAATGCATTAATTATTCCGGTAAAGTAAATTACACTGACTAATAGTAATATATAAAAAAATTCCAACATTGTCATATCCATACAGAAAATAAGCAAATTTCTTCAAATATTGTTGCGCGCCGGCTGGCTCTGTTACACTTGTCAGGATGTGGTAGCTCTTTGGCAATAATTACTTTGCTTAAATTTACCGTCTAGCGGTGCTTCTTGATAGTAAATAAATAAACAAGTCTTATATAAAGTTTAAACGTTTAATACTTGACTCCTTGTTCAACCAAAACGTAAATAACAATGTAAATATACACATTTCAAGTAATAATATGTCAGTCAATATAGTAGATACAGTACGTATTCCAAATCACTTTACAGAGTTTAATACTGGTGGTGAAAATTAAAATAAGACACTACAATTCTTCAACATTCGCAATCTCTCAACGCTGACTACTATACAAAACAGTAGATCTAGATTCGTGTGCACAAAGTCAACTAAACATATTTAATTCTTCATATAAGCTCTATATAGGAGCGTGAACTGTTAAAATATTAACGAATAACTTATACTTCAATAGATCTATATACCGTTATAATAGATCTAACTTGCAATGATAAATGAGTGCAATTTATATTGTAACAGTTTCTTTAATTTATATTACGCTTCAGTTCAAAGTCTTAAGTTTAAGAATTACATTTATTTTCAAGTACGAAGCAATTACACCATATCAAATTTATAACCTGTTTCATGGTTCATAAAGCAGCAGCCGAAAATAGTTTTAAATCGACCACAATGCACTGCAACAAAATGGCTTCTATTGACAGGAAAATGCGAGCGTTGCGACAATAAAATACAAAACTAACGTATTAATTCAAGGAATATTAATCTGACATGCACCAAAAATGAAAAGGTACTGTTACTCAATATTATACTAGTTTAAAATCGTGTGTACTCTTAGTAAAGACAATATGAATCAAATGAAATCGATACACAGACTCAACGACCACAACAACAACATAGTTTGGAATTTTCACTTAAAAGTTAAAAATGGATTGATTCATCAGCTCTGTCACTGGTTTGTATGTTTTCTGTGATATTAACAAGATCACATGCAAATTTAAAGCATGGCTGTTGAAATCAATGTCCAGTAACAACAAGTACGTAGAAGAATAAATAGAGAATACATGGTTGGTGCCGGGATGGAGAAAGTTTATCCGGTGAGGCTTAGAAAATGAAAATAGGGCGAGCTTTAGCCAGCCCTATTTTTGTTTTCGGGCCGAACCGGATAAACTTTCTCCTTTCCGGCACCTACCGTGTATTCTGTTTATCCTGATTTCTATTCAATTAATTTAAAAAAAAAAAAACACTAAAGTTTTAAATTAAAAAAAAAAAATAGACGGGCCTCGACCTAATAACTCGCTTGCATGAATGCGTACTACCCGGAAAAAATAGTTCTCTATTTCTTAATCACCTTTTTCAAAAAGCAAAAGTAAAATATTAATAAATCTTATTTGCTGATGTCAAGTACGACACGAAAATGACGTAGTTAATCTGCTTTTGTTTTAAATCAGATTATATTGGTTGTTAAAGAGTTACATTACGTCACACCAACTACGTCATTCATTTTGAGTTGTAAGATTACTCTATGTAGTCAAACGAGAACGCGAGTGTTTTGCAGTTTAAAATACATGAAATCGGAATAAATATTTAGTGTTTCTGTGTTTTGGATGGATTATATTATGCAATAGCAGTCAGATAAAAAGTGTAGGGAATATTTGCCTCGAATGGAAACGGTGAGATTGATCCCTTTTCAATTTTCTAAAATTTACTCGGATAGTTGTGGGTGGAGGACAGTGTAACTGAAAGTGAAAAAAATAAATAATAAAATCTTTAGTTCTACGTTAACATTTTGATAACTTTTTTTCATTTCTTTTCATCGGAAATTAATACAAAAAGTCATTTCTTTGATGAATATGCTCTGTTGGTTGACCAAAGAAAGTCTATCCACAAAGAATAACCCGCTTGCATCAGATTCAAGTGTGTTGAAATGGAATGGAACTGGAAGGAAGTTGTTGTTAACCAGTTAAATGGAATGAGAGGACAAACAACTCATTTGTTGTTTAACTCTGTTAAACTAGACAACACAAAGTTTGTATCGATGAAAAACTCTGGTAAGTAGACTTTATGCTGTGTCACCTATTGACGGTATATCACAGTCACGTGATCTACTGCCGGATATCAACAAGTTTATACGGTCACCGCTTTATTAGGTCACTGTTTGGGTTAGTGGCAGGATAAAGGTAAGTAAATTGTTCATTTGAAAAAGTTAATAGCAACAAAGTTATTTCATATGCAGGGCATATCAATATTTAAAATTTCGACCTCATTCAGAGAACTGGTCTTAACTTCAGTTGGCGAAAGTAATTTACTGTCAAATGGAAATTATTTAGATATCTCATAAATGTTTCCCCATAAAAATCATAATGATCACTATTATTTTGCAAATCTACTGGAGTGGAAGCTTTTCAATACATGTATTGTTACAAGCTCCTTTCTTTCCTTTTTCTTTTGAAGTCACATTCTTCTGAAAACTAATTCAAGTAATTACTGGCAGCATTATCATTAGAAATAAGGTCAAAATAGTAGCACAGCTATAGTATTTTTTTAAATCCGGAGTTCACACACTCTGGCACACCACTACATGCACTCTGTGCTTATCACGAATTGACAGAACTTCCTCTCATCTCTGGAAAGCCCGCACTGTTGTTCTTGCACTGTTTTATTTTTTCATGAACTTCACCATTAACACATTTTACTTATGCCCTTAATTTATCTCGGTAGGTGACAACAATATAATCAATAATTTAATGCTTCAAGCTTCAGTTCTTTCCTTCTAGCGCCACTAATTGTAGCAATCCTCGACTTGTAGTGGACAAAGTGGACTTATTTCTTTGGACTGCTTCTGAAGAACAAAAACAACAGCATATATTTCAGCTAAAAAAATCCTGCGGCTGTTTTACATGTACATTAAGTGAACTTAATACACACATTTTGTTTGTAAACCTATACGTGCTTAATTGTTATTTAAACTAAACATCAGGTCTACAATTTTAAGTTGAAAAAAAACAACAGTTATATCAGTTTGCAAAATACTCCTATATAGACATACATATTTAAACGGATGTTTGTGTTGGAAATTGACCATGTTTAGCATTCCGCAATAATACAAAGGCGCATATCAGTACTTAATTTGAGTAGTTAGTTATGAAATAAAGTTGATGTGCATAATATTATTATATCCTCGATGAATGGTGATTCGCAAGCGTTTTACACCAACTTCATTTTGCAGAACATCAACCAATTTTGTTTAAACCATACCTTAGAAAAGTTGACAGAGAAAATGCTACAGTAATGTTAACATTTATTTTGATTATAGAATCCAAAATATTTGATATTTTACGCGAGACCAGGTCTGGCAATATAATGTCTATGTTATGCATGCGAAATCAAGATACATCGGAATTTTAGATAAGGTGTGGATATGTATTAACATAGACATCTATCATTGAAAAATGTTTCTACATGACAGTTATACCAATTATTATAAATTATATAGCAAATTAATTCACCGTAAAGAATGCCCTAATATTGGATGGTTGCAATTTGCATTCCGACCAAGTGCAAGGATTGTAAATGGGACTTGATTAGACATGTTCTTC